>JAQFVV010000106.1:1084675-1589228 GCA_028023455.1 Epiperipatus broadwayi | reverse complement strand
TAAATTGAAACTTGGAAATAGTTTTCATCATATTAACAAGAACAAAAAATATGTGTGTAAAAAAGCTGTTCTGTATTATTTTTATAAAATATATGCAATTACTGCTCCTTATAAAAATATATTTATTTTATGTTATATTGTGTAATTTATTAACACATAACGCAATACTTAGGTCCCTAAATGTTTATACTAGACATGACTTTTTTAAAAAAATTACATTTACTTGATACAAAGATTTTCATAATTTTATACCATATATATTTTCAGATTATCCAAAATAGTTATTTAATTGAGTTATGAGTAAATGACAAGCAAGAAAGTTGGTGAAAAAAGTAGTATTTATGCAAAAGATTTGGATAAAGACTTTATGTCAGAGTACTTGTACATAAGGTGGAATTATTGTGTTAGGAGAACTCTTGAGTGTTGTAGTAGCAAGGAATTGGAAAGGGGTTGAATAATAAATGCATTAATAAAAATGAAGGTTGGAGAAATGAAAACTAGTATGGAGAGTAAAGAAAGTTTAAAAATATATAGAAGTAAACAAAATATTGAATGTGAGTTAATTTATGATAATAGCAAGAAAAGTAATTTACTGTTTAAGGCTCAAGAGAGGATTACTAACAATAAAATATACATATAAATGGAGAAATGTGGTGATATAGTTTACAAATTATGTAAGGAAGGTATGGAAAAATATTAGGCATCTACTAATTCAATGTAAATGCTTACAAGCAGAAAGAGTACATATAATGAAGTTGTTGGAGAACAAATATAAACAAAATGATTATACAGAGAGTAGGTTGTTGGATTTATGCTGGGTTTGGAAATAGATAAGGGAAATCTAGATACAAAGGCCATAGAGTGTACAAAGATGATGATGCAGCAGTGGGATGGAGCAATGATAGAGAATTATACAGTGAGTTTCAAAATGGAAGATAAGGTGGCTAAGAGATTTATCTTGGTGTAATGGCTGAAAAATTTTTGACTTTGATAAAGAATAAACCACAGCTCATCATATCACATCACAGTTGCCTTTAAATATTTTCTATCACATTAATAAGAGCAAAAAATATTTGTCATAAAACATTTTCAGTATTGTTTATTATAATTTTTTTTTTATATATATATATATATATATATATATATATGTATATATATATATATATATATATATATATATATATATAATTATTGATGTTATATAATGCTATTTTATTTTATATTGTATTGTATAATTTATTTAAATATATGAAAATAAGCATAATGGATTGCATTAATCTCATTTTTGATTGTACTATATATATATATGGAAACTTATAATTAAATATTAATAAATACAGTAATCAAAAATTTTGAAAAGTATAAAAAATATAATAGGCACTTACTGTGCTCCTAAGTGACAATTATATTTTTTATACTTTTCAAAATTTTTGATTAATATATTTACTAATATTTAATTATAAGTTTTCATATATCGCTTTGAAGAAATAAAGACATTGATTTATAATATTATATATATGGTACAAGTGTGGCACATTGGATAATATTTAAAAGCTAAAAAAATAGAAATAGTTCGATAAATATT
Organism: Epiperipatus broadwayi; assembly: GCA_028023455.1. Lineage (NCBI taxonomy): Eukaryota > Metazoa > Onychophora > Udeonychophora > Euonychophora > Peripatidae > Epiperipatus > Epiperipatus broadwayi. Next base: position 1,587,643 of record JAQFVV010000106.1, on the reverse strand, counting down.
ATTTAATCATTTTTAAGTAATTCATTTTTATTAGATATATACAATGAAAGTTATTTATGTTTGATATTATGTATTTAATTAATGTTAAAAGCAGAGGGAATAGAAATAAATACAGATTGTTTATCCAGATAAATAAAAGAAAGACATTCCAAATGTAAATGATTGCTATGGGAGTAATATCCTTCTAATGCTAATTAAAGATGACACTGAAGGAATTTATAAAAAAGAAAAAAAACGTTAGTAGCTAAAATTAAAAAAAAAATGTACAAAACTTGCCTTCTGATAACAAAACAAAAGATAAAAAATATATATGGACAGAGAAATCTCAAAACTGGTTGAAGGTTTAAAAATAAGAAATGACTTCACACAGTTTCTTGTCTTTGGCTGACTATTCCATAGGTCATGAATATAGAAATTACCTTTATCCAGGACTATTCATTTATTGAACCAAGTTGTTAAGTGATAGTGAAAACTGAAAATGTTTGGAAACACCTTATTTCACCATAAAGAGATAATTCCAAAAAAAACTTTTGAGTCTAGTTTTAAAATGGATCAGGAACAAGAAAATGTCAATGGAAGAAATCAAAGTTAACATACCAATGAGTTCTTCAACACAAAAATTATGTATGATATAATCAACAATCTACATAAACTCATGGAACTTATTATTTATACTCTAATTTGTGTCTAATTCTATATGTTTGCAAACTAAATTTAAGTATAAACTTTAACTATGAATTTCATATACCAATAAAGATACAAAGATACATTTTATCCATGGATTGGTTTCTAGAAGAAACATAAAACAAGAAAAATATTAACTGTTGAATTATTTGATTAGTATCATCTGAATGGGCATATGTATGTTTCTTCTATTTTTATTAATAATTTATTATTATCACAAAATATTTTAGTTTATTTAATAAAATATTTATCATTAATAAAACCCTTTCATTGTATGTTCTTAATTTCAGTTTATTAGATTTTTATTTTAAAGCTGTAAAAATGTATACATTACATAGGCCAGTCCACAGAACCTGGTGCCCTTTTAAATAAATAAAAAAACTGATTCTACCAGCAATGCAAATTCTAATAAAAAAATTAGGTGAGTTAATCTGAAAATGTAGTTACATTCTGTGAAGCTTTCTAATATCCAGAATAAATAAACACAGAAATAACTTGATTAACAAATGCATTAATAATTTGTAATGTATAAAGCTTAAGTCTACTGAAAAACATTACAGTATATATACTGTTTGAGGACCATTATTCTTGCATCTATTATTGCTTGTATTCACCATCCTCCATAGAAAATTCAGAAGTTTAATATCAACTGATTTTTAATGAACTAAAGTATTTTAGCATTTAAAAGAAATGTGTTCGTAAAAATTTAGGAATTCTTCTCTCACTTGCCAAGTCCACATTATGTTAGTATCTTTTGATATCAAAACTTTCAAAAGAATAAAAATTGAGGTAAAGAAATTCATATATATATTACTCTGTTCTCAGTGTATATTTAAATGCTATTGTTTGATTTTAAAATTATTTTTGTTGAAAATGTTAAAATTGCCTAAAATGTATAAACTGGTTTTTAACTTTCTGTTAATATTAATTACATTGAAAATGAAAAAAAACCATGAATAATGCACACAGGGTAGATAAATCATTCTGAAAAATAATTTATAGGTTTTACTACATACAAAGTAAAATTCTAAGATAGAAAAAGATATTTAAAGTATTTTATTTAAATCTTAGACAGAAAAAGCTAATAAACTAAATTTATCGTTATATATATATTTATATTAAACTACATTAAAACTATGTTTCAATATAATGAAATGGTCAGGGTTTTCCACCAGAAGAAGGACAATGCATCACACTATGGTCAGACTTGGGGACTCAGGTAGAATGCTGTGAATTACATAATGAGGTACTTATTCAATGATTGTTCCTACATCCAAAGGGCTTGCTCTAAGTTTACACATTAAATTCAGACACAATTAGACTAGTTCATCTATACCTCACCTCTCTTTCAGATTCCATTATGCCTCAATATTCAAACTCAGGAGGAATGTTGCCTCCAGCTCATTGCAAGGGTGAATTTACCTTATACAGCAATTGTCACACCTCTATATAGGTTCTCATTGAAAAATCCATAAAAACCCTATTGTTATGTTACATATAATAATAATAATAATAATAATAATAATAATAATAATATAATAATAATAATAATAATAAATAATAATAATAATAATAATAATAATAATAATAATAATAATAATTTGTATGTCTGTGCATGTATATAGTCAAATAAATTGATGGATGAGTGTATGAATGATTTGATAAATGAGACCAATTTTAATTTAAATCAAACTGACAATGTTTATTTGATAACAGATAAAATTCAAACTCTTTTAACATGATAATAAAAAATAATATGGATAAACATATGTGTGTTAAGTATGTATCTATATCATATTAATGATTAAATGTGTTTGTTATTCCACCCCTTACTATGGTAGATATACATGACAAGACATGAAACATTTACAAAGCAAGTAAATTTAGCAAAAAAAAATCATAGATTCATTATTACAACAATCACGAAGCTGACTATCTAATTTCATATATATATATAGTATAATGGTTGGGATGTTTTGTAGTCTTACCATATCTGCCATACAGTGTGCCACCAGGCCATTCGAACATGGAAAATTTATATAGTAGGCAGATACTTACTGTTAAGATCCAAATTTTATATTGACCATTAGATCATGCCACTAGCTCAAGGAGACACAGAGATTTAATATAAGTACTTATTCAACACTTCATTCAAAAAATAAAATAAGCCACTGTGAGTAATAACCCCCAAAAACATTTATTAATGCACATATATAAACATTTAAAATTGAGGAATAAAATTTATCTTGTTGAGATTTTAATATTAATTTTAAATTATTTGGAGTAAGCCAGCACAGATCGACAGTTTTAATAAAATTTTACTTTAGAATGTTGAGTACAGAGAAGCTACATAGATTTCTCAGTTAAAAACTTTTCAAAACAATCATTGAATCTCAGACTAAAAGTTTGCAGCCAACCCACCACCTGTTTCCAAATATACAGACGCAACCAATGCAATATGAAGATGCTAACATAAAACCACTCTGTCAGGAATGTGCACTCACAGCATCATATTATTTAAAGGACATGATCATTGTCCAGTACAGGAATGTGTGTCTGTCTGGTGAAGGAATCATGTATTTAATATTTGAGAGAAATACTATGTATTGGGAAGAGTGATCTATATGCTGATTTATAGTCCCTATCCATAGAGCTAAGGAAGTCAATGCCACAGGAAATACATCTGCATACATTGCAATGCAATGACTATGCCTTTGGGACATGCATTCTGATAGACTTTGCCCTGTATGCTAACATGCTTCACATTGCATTCATATAAACATCCACATATCTCTCTACTAGCATTGACTCAACCACAAGACAAATAATCTGAAAATAAAGCCCTTTAAAATAAACATAAATGATTAAAATATAAAGTTTTGATGGAATTGCAGAGGCAAATTTACAATACAATAACCCAATGGCATTCATCATAAGGTGTCACATTGACAACAACAGCTTAATATATATACCAGTAAATATGTTTGGACACTTAGCATGAGGTGTCATATTTACCGATATATATATATTTCATACAAATGAAAATCTTAAAAAAAAACTAATATATATGTTAAAGAATCTATGCAGCCATCTACACCAAATTAAAATTTAATGCATTTAAATAATTTAGTCAATAAATATTATTAAAGAAAATGGAAATAATTTAATTAAATTAGCAAACACAAATATATAAAATTAAATATTAATAACTGATTTTGAAATCTTAATAAGTCAGTTAAAAGTTCATTTTAAAAGTTATGTTTAACTGGTTATTAAAAGTGTGTTAAATATTGATGAAAGTTCTTAATTACTTTTTAAAATTTTATATTCATACTTTACAGTAGAGGAGCTTCCAGTTCCTTGTGTCAGTTCCTGCAAAGTCTTTATTAGTCATACTTTCATGGAAGACCAGTCTGTTGTTCATATTGTAGTTATCAATCCAGAGGTTGTCTTAGCTGGTTTGATTCTGGAACTATGTTATTGTAGGAACCATCTGATTCAGGTCTACAATAGTGCCATTTATCATTCAACAGTCACTTCATTTAAAATAAGTAAGAGGGTTAAAAGTGCATCTTTTCACCCTCCTCCTCAAAAATCAAGCTGGAACTAACTTTGCTTGGAATTTTTTTTCTTTTTATCCTAATCCTCCAGATACACTGAACATATTTATCTGTTCCAATAATTTTCATTAGGGTCCAAGTATTGGTTGCTGCTTCTATTGGACATTCTGCTTCAGAATGGTAAAACAATCTTTAATTTTTATCTATATCTCCTGTCTGACTTTTTAATGATATAAGAGCCCCAAGGGTTAGTTTGCTTTTTGTTTAATTAATAAAACAATCATTTCCATTTACTGAGATTACATAGAAATCTTAAAATAGAAATTAACATTTATTTCTATTTTCATTTATGTTATTTTTTAACAAAAATATTTTATCTTTAGATCTTTACTTTTTTTATAAAAAAGTATGTTCAAATACTTTTTTTTATTTAAAAAAAAATACTTTTAATGTTTTCCATCTGTGTGATATATATATGTTAAACATGACTTTTTTTTTAATTTTGGCTTTTAGTTTTTAATAAATGATTTTATTTAAGATGATTTTCCCCATTATTTTAAAATTTTAAAATAATGTAACAGCATATGTATACCATTACAATATATACTGTGTTAGTATTTGAAAGAAAACAGTTAATTAAAAATCATTATAAGATTGTATGGTTGGGAAAGCTGATCATAATAAATACTGATTTAATAAATCCTATAAATAAATGATTAAAATAAGTTTTAAAAAGTAATAATTTAAAGTTGAATAAATAGAATATTTAATAATAATTATTATATTTAATAATTCTATTTAAAAATCATTTAATTAAAAGTAATAAGGTGGGAGAAGTGAATATTGAATTTTCTAATATTAAAATAATTATTTAAATTCTGGCTATAATATTATTTTATGTAATATTTTATAAATTAAATTATTTATTTTATTTTCATTTAAATTATTAGCATCTCATGTATTTTTGTAAATCACTTGATGTGTATATGTTTACACGTGTGCTTGAGAAGTTTTTTTTAGAAAAGTTCAAAACTATTTTAAAATTCTAATATAAGATTTAAAAATATTAGATTTGTTTATCCCAGAATAAAATAATATCATCTGTTATAAATATTAAATTGGGTCTTTAAAATGAATGTAATAAATAAAATCAGATTTTTTTTTTGAAAAGAAATATGTTTTGTTTTAAAAGAAGGATAGAAATAGTAATAAATATTGTAATGTGATTTTTGAAAGTTATTTTAAAATATTTATTAAGTGTGAATAAAATATGAAAATTAATTAAAAATTAAATAATATAATAAAAATAAATATTTAGTAAATTATTATTTGTTTTAACTTTAATCCAGCGTTGTTTTCCCAGGGTCATAAGAGGTAAGCATTGTTTAATTTAAACAATCAGATGTGTAGTAGGCTTGAGTATATAAGAGCTGCACAAATTTTGCAGATTGCTATTATTTTTATTCTTACTATCGTTTTTATTGTTACTACAACTTTAGTTAATTATGTATATTAGTAATAGTCAATTTATTATTTTAAATTCTAAAAAAAGGATATTAATTCATTATTATAATATCATGTGATATAGAAATGTGTGGCTAAAAATTAAGTAATTCCTTGCCTGCTAATTTATTACATCTAGTTTAACATCAACTTAAACATGGAGAAGTTGTCATTGAATTTAAATTTATTGATGGAAATATTGAATTATTATTTTTCTACCAGGCACATAATTTTGCCTATGTTGAGCAGTCATGCTAATTTAATAGTAAATTTAATAGACAGAACTTCACAGAAAAAATTCAGAAAAGCTCATCAGAGATGGAAAAAAAAAAGAAATATTTTATTCTGAAAGCTATTTTAAAATAGAATAGTTTTTTTTTAAAAAAAAAAAACTGTTATAGTAAAAATAATAATTATTTAAGACACTGAAATATTTCTTTATGAAGAAGTATTGAAAATTGATTTTAAAAAAAATAATAATTTTTAAGAAAAGTAAAAAATGAAAATTGTAGTAAAATAATTTATATTATATTGGAAAAATCTTTAAAATAAATTAATTGTTGTATGCTGGATATGCAAAAGATTTTTGGAAAAGTACTTATAAAAATATTTAAAACTATATAATAAATACCGTGAACGCTGTGTTGTATCCAGGAATACTGACCAGTGGGAAATTTAACTGAAAGCAGTAAAATTTTAGAAGATATATGTCATAATAGAGGATTAAAAATGCATTTAACAATTACTGTTGAAAATAAAAGAAGAACTCTGAACTATATGTATTGCAATTGGAGTATTTTACAAGTTGACTTACTTTTGTTTTATTTTCTGTATTTTTAAAAAAAGAATTGTCAAACATATCGTGAAAGTGGAACCATTGGAGCATGCATGGCTTTTTTGGTATCATAGAAAGATGTTTTTTGTCAACAAATGCTGTACAGGAAAAAAAGGTCATTTTCTATAATGAATTTTGTTGGAGTTTATTTCCATAAATATAATTTTAAATCTTATTTTACTAACTTTCATAATAATGCTTATAAAATAGAAGTAGGGTAGGAACATTGAACATTAAATTATTTACTAACCTAGTGCTTACCTATTAAAAAAAATCTTTAATAATTTTTAAAAAAGAAACTTAATATTTTTGAAGTATGATGATGTGGAATGTGTGATAATTAAATAATGTTTTATTTAGTTTGTGATCCAGAAATATTAATGGAATAATCGACAATGAAGACTTATTATTGATGGTAACAATTATAAAAGTATTGATCATTTTACTATGTATTTTATTATTGTATATTTTAGTATGGATGTATGAAACGAGTATGAAAAACACAATGCATACACATAGCTTATAATTTGTTTATTCATGTTAAAGAATATGCATACTTTTAATAATATTATAAGTACATTTTAATATAAGAAAAATATAAGTATATGATACTATTATAACTGAATTTTAAGGTTTATTTTAAGTGATAAAAATAATAAATGGGGATATCGATACTGATTGTTTGTATTTATGTTTAAAGTTACTAAGGAATAAAATAATATTTTCTTATCGATTGGTTAGATGGTTATTTTGGACATGAATTTATTTATTGTTATAAGAATGTAGGAGTAAATTTAGTGATGTAAACTTGGTATTAAGTTAAATAGGACCAAGATAATATTTTTAGGTAGGATTTGTTTATATCGGAATAAGTGTAGATAATAGTGGTTATTGTGCAAGTATAGATAACTTAGCCCTATATCTTGTATATGTTCATGGTAGTGTTATTTCTGTATGTTAAAGTTTTAATGTTCCATAGAGCTGAATAAATAGCTTGGACATTATGTTTATTAGAAGAGGTGATGAACTAAAGTATTCATACCTTATTTATGATACACCGTTACCATGATGGTTATTTAATAGAAGTGCTATTGAATTAAAATCTAATTTATTCTGTATACCTACTTGTGTATTTACTATCGATATTGTTTGGATTGCATCGTAAAGGATAGTATTTCAAAATATGAAATGATGAATAAGTTTAAAATGCAGAAGTCTTATTGAAGAGGATAAAATGGGTTATATTGTTTTAAATTAAGGATATAAGTAAGTGTAAAGAGTACAAGATTATAATTTTTAATAAGGAATCATAAACTTTTTATATTTGGGATTCATTATTGTTTATTACAAATAAATAAATGATGAATAAAGTGTGTTTTCTAAAGATATTATTTAGTCATTAAGTTTTAAAAGATTCAATTTTAATGCATATTTTTTACAAGTAAAAGTGATATAACTAAATCACATTTGAAGAATATAAGTGATCATAATTTTATATAATTATTATTTTATAATAATAACACATCAATACTTACATTTTATTTGACATTACATTAATGATTAATAAACAGTCTAGATTAATTGATATGTTATTAATTAAGATTATTTACATTATGAATAGGTTAGGAATAATTATCTGAGATAATAAAAGTATTTTAAAAACTAAATAATAAATGATAAATGTATATTGAATTAATAATTTAAATGATACTTTTGCAATGTACTGATCTAAAGAAATTTAATAGAGGCTATAAAAATATTATGGTAATGTTGTAATAATAAGTATTTTATAAAGCAATGTTTTTTTGTATCCGATATTTATTATTTTATTTAATATATTTTTGTGAGATTACCTAAATGGGAGTAAAGCAAAGTTTATTCATGTTGTATATACTGTATATAATTTATTGTTCAAGCTTATTAATAAATTTGTTGAGTTTTGTTTACAAATCTTGGTGTCGACTCAATTTCTTCACATAACAATTGCATAATCACAGATAATTAGAATTAAAATACAATATTTGCACAACATAAATAAAGTCATGGTTTAAGAGTTGTACTGTTTTATTGATATGATTTTATTTAAGAAATTTTATTTATTATATCATTATTATGGTCATAGAATAACCACAAAAGGTTTACACAGAATTATATTGTTAGTGATTGCCACATATTCTCTGATTATAAGATCATACCATATATGTTTGTTTAAGATGCCATATGGATAATAGCAGATTGCATTATATTATTATTATTTGTTATACATGGTTAATATTATAAGTAGGAAAGATATGAGGTTAAATTATAAATTGAAGATTAATATTATTATTTCATTAGTATTATTATTAGTTAAATGTAGTTGGGAATGATATTAAATCCCTTATCATAATTAATTACAAAAGTGATAATTAATTAGAATTATTTCAAAAAAACCTGAGATAATTTGAGCTAAATCATTTTAATGGAGATATTCAGATTAATTTATTAAGAGTTATTTACTTAATTAATTTTTATTAAAGAAATAGGAGTAATATAGATTTATTGTTTTAAAGTAGTAAGAGAGAAGATGGTATTCTTATGCCACTGAGATGATATCCTGTGGGATATTAGCTTAATGTATTAGTTTTGCCACTTGTAAACTCACTTCATAGTCTCATGATTTTTATTAGATATTTATTTATTTAATTTAAAAAAACAGAACCATATTATTATTTGTTAATTTTAACTAATTAGTAACAGATAGTATTAAAGAATATAGTTATTATGGATTAGATACACTTTAGATAAACATAATTATTTATCTGAGCTAGATCAATTTATTGTTATGACATATTTCCTGGAAGTGAGGGTACAACATATATATATATATATATATATATATATGTATATATATATATATATATATATATATATATAAGTGCCTCATCATTGAATTCTGATGATTGCTGTTTATCTTCTTTGGGACTCGCTACCTATATATAGTTGATAGAAAATAAATATCCCTATAAGAAAATGAGTCATTTACACTGAATAAACTAAATATGACTATCGTTAATTAAATAAACAACTAACACAAACTCTGTCTTGCAATAGTGCATGTACTTAATAAGGAATAGCATTAGAAAATTCTTACCTTATTTCATAATCCATGGTGGTGTCTAAATGTTAAGTCACTACAGACAGAATTAACCTAAAATTTATTTACAAAAAAAAATCCTATCTAACATAATATCTCCCCCCCACACTATATTACTATTCAATATAATGGACTATTTCAAGCATAAGCATGATGAAAATTCCAAGTGTGAGATAAGAATTTACAACACATGATAAATCAATTTCTTTACAAATCACCCTGGTTAATCATTCTACTGTGATAAATCCTCAATTGCTCACTCAAATTCTCTGGCAACACACTTAAAATAATGTTGTTTCAATTTCTGCAGTTGCTGTCCTCGTGGATCCATTCAGACATTTTAGATGAGTCATTTAATACTTTTTTTAGGCATTATGAATACAAGTAGATCAAATTTATATGCTTTGGCTGAGATGGTAGCACTTCGATCCTATGGTGACTTTATTTAGCCAGAATACATTTTTTACTGATTTGTAATAAATTCAATTTTCTTCAATTTGTTATTTGGTATTTAGAGAATTACATAAAAAAAAAATTACTTCATTGTCCAAGTATATATATATATATATATATATATACTTATATACTTGAAGTATATATTTTTTTTTATATATATATATATATATATATATATATATATATGCTGGCAATATATTATTTTCTTTTCTTTCTTTCAAGTAATAGTGCAGTTCATTAATTTTTTACTTATCAACTTAAAATTAATCAGTTCATTCATTAAATTGCTTAAAAATTATCAACTTTCTCTATTTTAAGCATTTATTATGATTTTTTTCAACTTTTTTGTTGCTTTCAAAATTATACAACTAAATTGGAGTTAAGAATATTATAAAAGTTAGAACATTCACCCATAAATATATATTACACTAATTTTAATTATATTTATTACAAATACTCCATAAATTGGAGTGGTATGGATAGTTAATTAATTGAGCTATACTATTCCAATTTCATTATGTATCATCTGGTAACACTCAACAAACATATGATTTTTCAATCATAAATTAATCAACATTATGGAATGTAAGTTTTTAGGATTCTTCTAAAATCTTTGTATCCAGTATACCTAATAATTTGATTCATGTGTTCATTCATCTTTACCACTGCTTTTACATCCTGAATATTTATATATTATTTACCCTATTTCTCATTCTTTACATATATCTTATCTGAGACATTTTGGGCAATACAATGTAATGTATAATATTAGAATTTTTATGTATAATAATTAAGTTATAAAAAATCCTTCAATAGCAGTCTGAGCTGGAATAGGAATAATGATATGAGAAATTCATTATAAATAGACAGAATATAATTCTTAATATCTGAAAATTATAAAATAAATATAGAAAGAAAGAAAGAAAGAGATAAATATCCTAGGAGTAGATATAAAAGGCTGTAATAAGACCTTTGCTGATCTCAATAATCTTAATATACATATAATAATTATTATTTCAGAATTTTTATAATCTTCAAATAATTCTTAATATATAAAAATTATAAAATAAATATAAAAAAAAAAGAATACATAAATATCCTAGAAGTGGATATAAAAGGCTGTAATAAGACCTTTGCTGATCTCAATAATCTTAATATATATGTAATAATTGTTATCCCTGAATACATATACATTTATTTTATCAATTTATATTAAAAGCTAGTTTGTTTTTTTTAAAAAAAAAACTTTCAATGGAAGCTAAAAGAATTTTTAAAGTTTTGAAATAATGAAAACATAATGAGTGAAATGATAATTATGTATAAGCATAATTTACTTATATATATAATGTAATTTTGATTTTTCTCTTTATTTGTGTTTACAATTCAAATTTGCATGCCTTTGTTTATCTGCATAATGAAATGATGTCTTTTGTTTTATTAGTAATGTTTAGTGCACTTTCAGTGAAGATCACCATAATCATATCTCTTTTAAATTAATTATTGTTGCACTCAGCTTTAGCTGTAAAAAAAAAAAAAATGTTTCATTATGTATATGACCATATGTAATTTTGAATTATCTATATAATGTTTAAATTTTTCTGATTCAATTAAAAATTATAAATCCAAAGTTAAAAATAAAATATTTGTAACAATTGCTGAATTTCAAACTGTTTTACTTTTTCAAGAGAGATAAAGATTTACTATGGTAGACATTATTGGTGTTTTGAACCATTTTTATAAGCCCTATTGCAGAGTGATAATGGTTTAAATATTTTAACCCTTAATTTATGCTCTAGAGTTGAATATTTCTAGATAACTATTCTAGAACAGTATTGGTTAATTATGAATAGTCTCGCTTTTCTTGAGAAATGATTCTAAACCTTATTAAAATGTAAGAAAAAAATTCCTTTTTTGATCTGAATTCCATGTCAGACTATAATGTATTTTTACTTTAATTATGAAAAGATAATCAGATAAAGATTAATATATAAATGAATATATATTCTGAAAGAAAGACAGATGTGTAGACAGACAGATAGAAAAATGGATAGATAGGTAAGTAGGGAAGTAGGTAGGAAGATAGAGAGGTTGGAAGGTAGGCAGGTAGGTAGGCAGTAGGTAGTTTGGCAGGTAGTAAGTAGATAGATAGATAAAAAAACATTCTAATTAATCCATTTTATAGTAATAAACCTTCCCAAAATCTCATATCAAAAAGCGAAATAAATTATATTAATCATCAGAATATTCAATTGCTAATTGGTGACTTTTATTGGACTTATTTTATTGTTTCAAATTCTATTTAGGAATACACACATTTTCTGACTAAAATCTACATCATTTTTTAAACTAAATAATATTAGTTTTAAAGATAAATATACAGTTGAACAGTGAACACATTAGACCCATTAATTATACCATATGATATATATATAATGATCTCAAGGTATAGTTGTTTAGATTATGCCTGCAACGCCAAAATTTAATAAAGCATTCTTGTGAATACATGAAAATGTAAAATTTTTAATAACATAGAATTTTTCAAGATTTTCGTTTAAGTAACCAAGTCAAAACTCCTTATTATCTAATGCTTTATTTAATTGTAAATGATAAGCTTAATTATTAAGAATGTAAAACAGTGGAAAATTACATGGGAATTTTTATTAGGTTGATGAATATATCCCATCTTTCCTTTATTTATGTGCTGGCTTCTAGAGATAATTTTCAGGTTATCTTTTATATATATCAAACTTTCTGTTTTACAAGTTAAATTTTTATCAAAACTAAAGTTTTCTAAACTTTAAGTTTAGAACACATTTAATTTAGCAAATAAAGCAAAAAATTAACTTTAAAAAATATAAACTTTGTCAATTTACTAACTAAATTAAAGTATCAGCATATACAAATAAAAAAGATTATATATTTTAGCGACCATTGTCTAAACGAATTTTTATCAAATCGTAAAATAGAATTTAAAAAATCATTATTTTATTACAATTTTAAAATATTAATGTTATTACGTTCATAGAAATTCAAGTATTTTACAAAAAATAATGTCAATATTTATAAAGGTTAGCACAGGTTTAATAAAAATTCAATATTTTAAACATTTCATTTTATCAAGAAGTTTTTAAGTGATTTACAATCTTTTCCAAACTATATTGCTAAAAAGAAAATGTCAAATATCTCGTAAAGATAACGCTATGTAATTTATACTAGGTCAAAAAATGTAAATATTTAATTAAAGACTTCAGTATCAAAATGGGTTTTAAGTTTACTTTATATTTTATTGTTTTTTACAAGTGCAATAAAATAAAGAATGATAAAATAAGCAATCACAATGTATTTAGATAAAAAAAGAGTTGTTTAATGTATGACATTAAAACATGCCATATTAAATATACAATTATTAAAACCCTAACTTTTATATTTCAAATGATAAAAAAAATCTAGATTTATTTTTATATACCATGAATCTACTAATATAATTACATTTCGTTGAAAGCAACAAAGCTATACTTATATATTTATAAAATATATAATGCACCACATACGAAATTTATATATATTTACTTTTATAATCAATGCAATGATGTGCTTAGATAAAATTCTCATTAATCTGAGATTTTTGATTAAACCTAAATATTTTTTAAAATAACAATATTAAATGGATATGCAGATTAGTTATAGTCAGACAATCTGAAATAAATTCCAGTTCTGTTTATGATATATATAAATTTCCAAGTTTTTGGCATGACTCGATTAAGATTTTAAGTAACAGGCATTGTAAGAAAATGTATTAGCCATGCTAACACTAAAATCTTAATTATATTGAAATGCAAACATTCATTTTATAAAAAATTCAAAATATTTTTGACAACACAAATAATAATATATAAACAATAAACATAAATCAAGTTCAGCTAAACTAATATATATATATATAATGCATTGAAATTAATATTTAAACTTCTGGTTTATTAAAAAAATTCAGTAATTATCTTGAAGTATTATGGTTATATCTCATTTTAAACTAAAGTACTAGTCCTGATTCTATTCTTACTTCAATTGGATTGAACATTTGTCACCATAGACCAATAGATATATGAATAAATAACATCCAATAGAAGATATAAGCCAAAGGGTAATGATGCTCAGTAAATCCAAATGTTTTTTTTTTTATGGAAGGGTAGCTGGGTATAAATAGACAGCACTATTAGGGGTAAAGTCATACAACAACAAATTACTATCAGAACTGAATGGCAGTACACATCAGCAATATGGTTAATGAAGCGAGGTAATTTTCATGATAGAACAAGAAGCTTCTAGAACCTAAATCAGACACAATGCAAGCTATCATGATACAATTAGAAGGGTACCTGAAGTTCTTTACATTAATAGTTGCATGTCAACAAGCCAACGGTATCAGTCAAAAATATCACAGATGTATATATTGTAAGTATGCATTTGAGAATTGTTTTAAATAATAAAGTTAATTATATTTTTTCAAGTCTACATTTAACACAATGGTACATCACAGTCATTACAGGATCTGACATTCATTTTTATTTAAGACTTGGTCATTAAGTACTAAAAATTGGCAGGAACATTGTTAGGATGTTATTAAAAAAATTAAAAATTAAATATAAATGGTTACTCATTAACCACCCTGTGAGTTATTTATATCTTTGTGATTAAAATTGATCACTAATATTATTAGCAGGGTAATAGAAATTTTAAAAAAACTATTTGGTCATTACTCAAATCAGATAAAAGTTATTTTTCTCTTTAAAAATAATGTTCATTAGAAGAATTTGATCTGGCCTATCTTGAATATATATGGAACAAATCAATTTTAGTAAATGTTGTTAAAAGTTTCCCACAAGAAAGTTCAGATACATAATTTTATTTGGCTTCTCTAAATGAAGCAGTAATTTATAATTCTCTTAGTTATGCTATGGATTTTTAAGGCTCCTACACCTTTCACTCATTAAACTTTTTCTACTAATTCATTATATTCTATATTATAAAATATTTTTAAAACATTGGTTGTAGTTTTGAGACCATACTGTCACCATCAGATGGCGCTGCCACATCATCAACAACTGGCCTGAAAATGGCAAGTGATAATTTTTTTTACGAAAATGCCTCAAAATCAACAAATAAAAATGCCTAAGGCAATATATGTACAGCAAATAAATAGAAAACTACAAATTATAAAAAAATGCAAGAAAATGCTCAAAAAATCAAATAATAAAACCAAAAATCCCATGAAAATTGCATTACGAGATATACCCCCCCCCCTAAAATCAAAATTTCTTCCCTTAAATCGACAAATAAAAATGCCTCAGACAATATATATACAGCAAATAAGTCGAAAACTACAAATTATAAAAAAATGCAAGAAATTGCTAAAAAATTCAAATAATAAAACCAAAAGACCATGAAAATTCTATCAAGAGATATACCTCCCCCTACAATCTGAAAATTCACAAAGCATGGCAGCCAAAAAGAGTGGGAAAATACGAAAAGATCAAATTATTTACCTTCAACATAAATATGCATCTAAGTTCATATTGAAAAGCAATTAATTGTTCTCTGGCTTTCAAATTATCAATATTTTAAAATTATTTAAGTAACAGATATAATAACAACTCATAACACATATTAATATGTAGTAAGTAATAAAAATAACAGTTGATGCTGTAAAAATCAAATTATAAAAAAAATATGATCAATAGATACCCCCCCTACAATCTAAAAATTCACAAAGAAGCATATCTAAATTGAGCAATATTTAAATAATCAAAAAGCTATACACAAAAAATAATTACCAAAGTTTTTCCAATCATTTTTAGTAGGCACTTAAATGTGTTCAGCATAAAAATCCATTAGGAACATTATTTTGATTTCGAGTTCACATTTTAAATAGTAACAGAAGAATTCAGCATACATGGCAGAATTTTGAAGCTTTAAATGCACTTGAATAATAAAATTTTGAAGCATTTTGGAACAGATTTTAACACAAATATTAAAAAAAGGTGGCAGAAATTAGCAATTATAGTTTAGAAATTTAGATTGATGGTATATTGATTGCTTGCAATATTGCATCGAATAGATCTTCACCATCATGCAATCATTGCCACATGAATTCATCTAAGTAGGAGTCAAGATAACATCAGGCAGCCCCCCTCTCTCATTTATTGTGACATTTTACAAGCCCCCAAAGTCTTTCTACATACTGGGTGTGAGCCCCAGTCATAGGATCAACAAAATTGTATGAATGATTTACTTTGTAGTGTTGGAAAGCTTCAGCATTCAATACATCCATTTTGTAGGTCTTCCAGCAGTCAGTATATATGGTGGATCCTGTTGCTACATGTTCTTTAATGGCATCTAAAAGAACAGACACTGTTCGATCTGGAATAGCAACAATGAAACACTCTTTCGTTTCTCTACATAAACCGCCAAATAACCACTGCTGTGGAAGAATTCTTCCCTGTTGATTTTTACATTTACTAAATAAACTTTTGTCAACTTCTACAATTTTTCTTGGGCCTTCAATTTTAAAGGATGGGTGATTGAGCAGACTTTCTTTACATGCTTCTCTCAAATATTGCTTCCACACAGTGACAGTATTCCTATTCAAATCCAAATCATTTTTTTCCGATTGCATGGTCAATTGGTTTTTGCTCCAATAATAAAAGATTTGGATGGATGTGACAAATGACAATTTGCAGCCTTCCAACCAGGTTCCATTCTGAAGTGCTACATGACATTGACAAGCCTTAATATTGCACTTCCATTGAACCCTTGCATTCACATAAAACCTCATTTCATGGCCATTCTTACGCACTCTTTGAGAAGGCAAAACATTTTTACTTTGGAGGAACTCCACTGCTTCAACTTCTGTCATTGGTAGATCCCAAACTTTCATCATTTTGAGTAAAATAACGGAATATCACAGAAAAGATGACATGTAAATTTTAGATGCTGATATTTCAATGCGGGATTTTGAAATATTGCCTCAAAGTTTGCTGCATATTTAATGTTGTATTCTTCTGCATGAAAAAAAGTAATCCTTAATAATCCTGTCAAAAATAAAAATTATCCCAAAAACTTGTATTTCTAGCAGTCCAAAATAATTAAAACATCATAATAGAACTAAGCAGGTATTTCAAAACTCTACTTTAGCTACATTTTAATTAAATTTATTAGCTTTGGAAATTAGGTTTCATGTAAAATGTCTAATTATGTCATATTCATTTTGAAAGTATAAACTGATTTAATCTATATAACGGTGAAAAACAATTTCTTGAACAAAAAAAACTACAACAAGGTAATTTTTACACCTTTTTTAAACTTACTATAATTATATTTAATCACTTACTACGTATTAATCTGTGTTATGAGTTGTTATTATATCTGTTACTTAAATAATTTTAAAATATTGATAAGATTTATTATGTTTTGATTAGTGGGGGAGGGGTCAGTAATGATTGCTTTTTGATTATTTAAATATTAATGCTCAATTTACATATGCAGTAATTTGAAAGTGAGAGAACAATTAATTGCTTTTCAATATGAACTTAGATGCATATTTATACTGAAGGTAAATAATTTTTCCACTTTCTCTTTTAAACTTACAATAATTTTTCAATATTGATAAGATTTATTATGTTTTAGAAAAGTTACTAAATGGGGGAAGGGGTGGTAATGATTTTTTGAGGATTGCTTTTTGATTATTTAAATATTACTGCTCAATTTACATTTGCAGTAATTTCACAGTTTTTTTGTTTTATTATTTGAATTTTTTAGCATTTTCTTGCATTTTTTTTTAAATTTGTAGTTTTCGATTTATTTGCTGTACATATATTGTCTGAGGCATTTTTATTTGTCAATTTAAGGGAAGAAATTTTGATTTTAGGGGGGGGGTATATCTCGTAATGGAATTTTCATGGTTTTTTGGTTTTATTATTTGAATTTTTTAGCATTTTCTTGCATTTTTTTATAATTTGTAGTTTTCAATTTATTTGCTATACATATATTGCCTTAGGCATTTTTAGTTGTCGATTTTGAGGCGTTTTCATAAAAAAATGTATCACTTGCCATTTTAAGGCTGGTTGTTGCAGTATGGTCTCAAAACAGGTACCAAAACATTTTATTGATGTAATTTTTTTTACATCAAATTTTGCATTATATAATTTAGAAACTACTCTGACCATATTTTTAAATTTATATTTTTGATTGTAAGTCCTTTTTCATCTTCAATATTTGTTTTTTTATAACCTTGAATATTATTGTAAATTTATATCTACAATAATATATTTTTATTACATTCAAATATCAGCCTTTCTAGCTTGAAAGGCTGATATTTGAATGTAATATAATTGTAAGCACGGCGCTAAACAAAATAATTGCTTATTTACTAATAATATATTTTTATAAGTATATATTTAAATTCCAATTATTTTATCTATCTTTCCTGATTGCTTCTTTTTTACCTTATTAAATTTAGTTTATATACTATTCTTTAAAGTTTCAGATTGATAGATACGATGATTCTTGTGTAATCCTACTTTTTTATCTCTGTATAATGGCAGAAACATTTTTTGAAGCTTCATCATCACTTTCATGGTTAAATTTTATTTTTCCATTACTTGAAATGGGTATCATTTTCTCCGTGAGCACATTGATAATCCATAAGCACAAGATTTATGTAGACACACACACACATATATATATATATATATTCAACAATTTGCTAACATTTTATAATTTTAATTATAACATTAGAAAGTCATTATTATTTTAAATCCTTGGCAAGTTATTAATTTTATTCATAGCACTCATATATATATTCACTTTAACTTTAAACATGCATTTTAACATTTTTTTAAAAAAAATTTCCAGAATGCTAGAGCAAATCATTTTTCAGTTCATGACTTAAAAATTTTAATACATTTATATGTTTGTTCTTCAGAATAAACAGCAAAATTTGTTGTCTAGTTAATTATATTCTTTTTATATGTTAACTTTTAAAATGTATACACATTTTTAACAAAATATTTAAAGCTTAACACCAGTATAAATTTACTTGTTAGGGATGCATCTATGTAGAAAACAATAAGTAGGAGAAGAGAGTCAACTTGAAATCAAGGGTTTATTTAAATTTTGTTGACTGATGTAGTTTTAAAAAATCATCTTAGATAATATGGTTATAAATACACTCAGGACCTACATTTTTATTTTCACTGAGTGATTACTGAGGTCATTTTTGATAATATGTTTTCTTTGACTTTCAAATTTTAAAACAAAAGTACTTAAAAATAATATAATAACAATAACTTTAAATTTTTTGTTTCTTAAAAATAAAAATAAAAATACATTTATTTTTTTTAAAAAATGTTATTGCGTTATAAATATTATATTCTTTGAATAACAAATATTACCCTTAAAACATTTATAATTTTAATACTAATACATGTCCATATAGATAGACACACATACACATAAAATGTAATGCTTATTTACCTGTTAAAATCTACTAAAATATATAGATAAGCAATACTTTTTAAACAATGCACCTCTTTTATTTTTAATAACTTTTAAAATAAGATGTCAAATCTATTGTGTGTTATTTTCCTAAAGATACAAAAATAATCAATTATGCATTATTATTTTTTAGAAAGATAAAATAAAAACTAATTGAAAATATTATCTTTTGTATTTTTGTGGGTTATTTAATAACTTAAAAAATAAAAAACTATCAATAATTTATAAATCATTGACGTATATATTTTTTTCTTTTCAAGGTCTGAGCGGAATAGTACAATATATAATTTACAATCAATGAATAAATGTATATTTTAAATCAATATTTTAACTGTTAAAATGTAAGATATAAATGTAAAGTCAAACTAAATTTAACTTCCTTCTATTTTCACATACGTAAAATAAACAATTAAATAACTTAAGATATAATAATCAATAACATTTATAAATATTATAGTAATAAATATATAATAAAGTGCATCTTAACATATGATCTGATCACGTCCTGCTACATGGCATTTCAAAGAAATGCAATAATTCCAATATTTATTTTATAAAATGTATTTTAATGATATTTACTAATCCAAACAAAGTAAAACTATCATAAACAGCTATGGAAAATAATGTATATTTATTAAATTCCAATATTCTTGAAGTATTGAATTTTATCCTTCAGTTAGCAAATATTTAATAATGTAATGGCATCTTGAATAAATGGACATTTTTGACAATAAGTCATCAGAATAAATTGATTTAAATCCTATATCAAACTATTCCACCAGTGTTATAAAATTATGTCTACAGATGCAAACAATTCTTATATACAGAAGTATGTTGTTGTTAGCTGCTATATATTATTATTATTAAAATGTTTTGTTCACACACAATAATCATTTTCAGTAGAAGAATATCAAGCTGAATTTAATGGCTATAAATTATTTTTTAAACAAATTTTCAATAATCCTGTCCAGTTTTCTGGACAGCTATAATTCTTTCTATTCCATCATTTTTATGGTTACCAATCAAATACTTTTAAAATAAATAATAAAAAATATTTACAAGAACTTAAGTTTGCTCCCATGAAAATAAGAATGTCAAAGAGTGAATTTGAATTTTTCAGTCTTATTTATACCCGCTTACAATTGATATCAAAACTAAGATAACACTTTATTTACTCCAATAGCAAAATCACCATGCATTCCATGCTTATAATTTATTTTACAATAATAAAAATAATAAAAAGTAATATTTTATAATCATTACATATAAAAAATAATATTTACAATTTAAACACAAATAATATTCTTTAATACAATACAAACCAAGACAATTTTATTACATTTACAAAATATTGCTATGAAAATATATACTTTATAAATATGATTCCAATAAAATATTACATATCATATAAACATAACAGCATAGATATCTATGACATAAAATATATTAGTTTGTAATGTTGGTAATCTACTATCTATGACGGCAATGAATAAAATGTATAAAATAAATAAACAATAATAACCTTATCAAAATTATAAATTTTAGTATTTACACATGTAATTTAAATGAATAAAATAAATCTATAATTTTATGTTGCAATAATAACAATAAACTTCTTGTTTTAAAACTTTGTTGTCATAACAATGTATTTCAATGTTCTTAGGTTAATACATTACCTGTTAAAACTAATTAAAAATAACTAAAACAAATTATACTTGACATCCACCACATACTAACACCAAATTTCAGTTGGCATTATATATATATAAACAAACAATTTAATCATAAAAAATATTATATTTTAAATTCTTTAGTAGCATTTTTAGTTATGTAGTAATCCTTGTCAGCTTTAAATGAATTTTTAATTTTTAATGTTATGTAAATTTCCATAAGCTGTGTATGACCATATTTGAAACTTGCCTATTAATAACATTATCTTTATATTTATCTATTAAAATTGCCTCTTTAATTTTCCTTTTTTTTATGATTTCTTTCTTCCATTAATATTTTTATTTCATTAATATTAAATGGAAACCTATAATTACAAGTCTTTTCATGGTAAAAAAATACTGAAGCTATACTAAAGTGACTATTTACATTATTTTTAATCTGAATGTATAATAATTGATACTCTTTCAATCTTTTTTCCACAGAACCTCTCGATTCACCGATATATAATATATTACATCCACATGAAATCTGATAAATTATATTATTTCTTTGCATTTTAGGAATTATACTCTTAGAATTATGAATCAATCGATTAACATTTGGAGGAACACAAAATGAAATATTAGATTGCATGTTATTTACAAATGGCATAGATATCCATTTTTTATTATCTAAGGTAACATTGCAAACCCTCTTCTTATTATTAAATGAATTTACTGTACACAAAATTTGGTTTTCCTCATAACCAACCTTTAAAAGTTCATTAGCGAAGATTTCAATATTTAAAATTTTATCACTCCTATATTTACCTAATTTATCTTTGCAATGCAGAACCAATTTCAGACTTGCATTTTATGTATCATTGGAACACAGGATTTAAAATGAATATATCCTCTTTCTCTAATAGGTTTAAAAATTAATTAATAAATTAAATCAGTAGCATCTCTATATATTTGTAAATCCAAAAATTTTATTTTTTCATTTTGTTCATTCTCAATAATGCATTTTAAATTGTTTAAATTATTCAGTTTATATAATAGAACATCAGTAATATCTTGAGGTGAATCAAGATGTTCTGTGGAAAAAAGATTAAAGAAGCATCAATTATTATATAATCGGATTAAAAATAATGTAAATAGTCAATTTAATACATCTTCGCTATTCTTTGACCATGAAAAGACTTGTAATTATAGGTTTACATTTAATATAAATAAAATAAAAATATTAATGGAAGAAAGAAATCATAAAAAGAGGAAAATTAAAGAGGCAATTTTAATAGATAAATATAAAGATAATGTTGTTAATAGGCAAGTTGCAAATATGGCCATACACAGCTTATGAAAATTTATGTAACATTAAAAATTTGAAATTCATTTAAAGCTGATGAAAATTACTACATAATTGAAAGCACTACTAAAATATATATATATATATTTACTGTTAAATTGTTTGTTTATATATTATATATAAAAAAAAATTATAACAAGTATTATACTTTTACATTTAATATATATATATATAAAATGTCCGTTAATTAAAACAAAATTGTAATTACAATAAAAATAATAATAATAACGGTAACAAACTATTATAAACAATCCTTAATTTTTTTTTAATGGCAGTTTAGGCAGGTTCAAGAAATTAACCGAAAGTACTTCTGCGAATTTAAGGATTGTTTATAATAGTTTGTTACCGTTATTATTATTATTTTTATTGTAATTATATATATATATATAAATCATAGATATAATAAAATATCTTTACTAACAACAAAATGATATATAACAATAGCTGTAATATAGTCACATAATCATCACAAATAAAAATAACATATAAAAGCTCTTTTTGGCAAATTTTAAATTTTTGCCCTTTTCAATATGACTTAATTATATATATATAGTGTTATGTCAAAATACTTTTTTTTCTATGACATTTTTTTCTTTAATGCAGGTAACATTGCAGTCAATGCAACTTTAATATTTATATCTGGCTGCAATTGCATAGATTCTGGTATTTGATTTCTGTGCTTTCAGTTTTTTATCCATTAATAAATAGTTTTTGCTTGATAATATCATCATAATTTCTGAATTGGATGGAAGTGAACAATGAGTAAATAAAGCTACCTGAATTGATACTGAGGAAAACAAATTTAACTAGTGGGACATCTATTTTAACAGCTACTTTTCTATCAGCATTTTCTCCTCACTCCATGTCATTGATCAGTATGATTTTCTTCTTGATTCAAGACTATATCACTGTCATTTTTATGATCTCTTTATAACTTTTATCCTCATAACATGTTGTCAACACATGACTCGTAATTGAATCTATATTAATTTATATAGGCATGTTTTTAATCATCTTTATTCCAAATGAATGACTTAATTTAATATATTTTTGACAATATGTTTTTTCATAAGTACATTCTATATTCATTTAATTATTTTGTAAATGATTATAAAATAGTCTTTATTATTGTCTATAAAGAGAGAGAAATAACAAAAAAGAAGTATAACCATAGGTTGAAATTCATTCTCTTACTTTATGAATTTTAATTCTTTTTTATTTTACAATAATGTATATACACTTGCCATGTAATGCACTATAAGAAAGGTAAATCATTTTTTTATATCTCCATGCAGCATGCAAATCTAAATAGTCACAAAATATCTACATTTTCTTAAATAAGACAATTGTTTTTATGCAGTAAAAACTAATTTCTCACTCTTATCTTAAATATCAATTTACTAATTAGAATTTTACAAAGTACATTTTTATTAAATATTTAATAGTAATATTAACTATATAGATACATTTTTTAAAATTATCTATAACAGTAGAAATTTGTTATGCACATATATATATATATATGGCGTATGAACACAGATATCTATTATCTCTTAATTACTTACAATCTTTTCCACATTCTCTATTAAATTTTTCTGTATGAGTGATCTCATAGGTGAATGGTGTAAATAAAAGTTGAATCCAAGAAATGGGCTTGGTCTACCTTTGAAGACTTTAGTAATGGTATAACTGGTGAAGATCTGTCATACACATGATTTCTCCATATTAAATGTTAGTTTATATTCTTCTGTAAAATTGGATAGTATGTTTAGAAGTTTGCGAATTTGCTTTTGGGATGATAGAAATACTGCTATATCATCCATATATGCAATGCATGAGATATTGGTATTAATGCTAGGCACATAGACTCCTAAGAATTCATTTTCTATTATTTTTATAAGAGGATTAATATTAGATGGTGAACAATAAGGTGCTGAGAGGTGAGCCCTGTGGTATGGACTGATGAGGCATTATTGGAGGTAAGGTTTTTCCATTTAGGGCAGCCTAAATCTCCCAGTTTGAAAGGATTATTATTATTATTATTATTATTATTATTATTATTATTATTATTATTATTATTATTATTATTATTATCGTCATGATCATTATTATTACTTTTCAAAGAACTATTATTATTATTATTATTATTATTATTATTATTATTATTATTATTATTATTATTATTATTATTATTATTATTATTATTATTATTATTATTATTATTATTATTATTATTATTATTATTATTATTATTATTATTATTATTATTATTATTATTATTATTATTATTATTATTATTATTATTATTATTATTATCATCATGATCATTATTATTACTTTTCAAAGAACTTTATTAAGCAATCAAGGGTTACATAGCTTATTACATATAGTATGATACAGGAATTTGATACATTTAGTATAATAACAATGGTATAATAACATGTACATGATAGATATACAAAGAATATGAATGAGCACTAAACAAAAGTTACTAGAGCACTGTATAAATAAATACTTAATTAAAAAAAAATTATATATATATGAAAAATTAAATGGAAACAGTCAGTTACATCTTAAATTAGAGTACATACATAGAAAGACAGAAATCTCAAACTGTAAAAAATTATATAAATTTATTCACGTCTCTCTTTCATCATCTCACTGAGGTGACAAAATGAAACAATTGTCATTACTTTAGGCTAGGATCTAAGATTTTTATTCATTAAAGACCAAGTGTCTTGAAAGACTTTTTCTGATGTGATTTTTTTTATTCCTTTCTCTAAGACATTCCAAATTGATTGAAAAAGTATTTGGATGTCTTCTAGGGTTATTGTTGTACATAAATGTACATCTAGTGCACTATAGTGCATATAGAATAAAAGTGCTTGCCCAAATTTGTGCATATATACTCTTACTGAATGTTTTAAATAAATAGTGCATATTAACATGAGTGTTATTGAATAGTCTAGGGATTGCTATGTGACAAAGTCTGCACTGAGCATCTACTCTCTTGCACTGTCTTCTATATTTATAAAAATAAAGGGTAGGGAGGCATTCCAGATTAAGTTTAACTAAAAAATCAAAGAATTTTGGCTCCAGGTTCCAAAACCTAAATTTTCTAATTATTTGACAGTTATTGAGACTTAAAATTGACTTACTCTCATCAGTAAGTGATGTGGTTGGAGGAGTGAATGTACTTTCCAATATTTATATGTATTCAGGCATGAGTAGAAATGGAGATTATCAATGGAAAGCAAAAGGTCAATAAGGTTTTTCCAATAGCCTTTTATAGGTGTTAGTCTATCAGTTGGAATAATTTTTAAGATAGGAGCAATTTGAGGGAATAATTTAGTAATAGATGAGATGAGGTTTAGGGTTTTATGTATTTAAATGTGTTAACTGAATGAAGTCCCATCCCATTGTGTATAAGTTGACACTGAAGTTTTCTGACCCCATAAAAGTTTTCTGAGCATTGAGTAGATAGATGTCAGAAAGGCTTTTGCATATATAACTATTGGAGTATAGTATATAATTCTTGTAGTGATTAGCATGTTGAATAGTGATACTTTTGCATAAACTGAGAGATAAGTTTTCATGAGCGATCTTGTTATATTTTCAGTTTTTATTTAGAATATATTCTGGATTTTTACTTGCATTGATGCATTACTCAGATGAAATGGGAATCCCAAAAAAGGGGTAGGCTTTCCTTTAAAGAAAGGATGCTGAATAGGCTGTCCATTAAAAATTTTCCATGCACATGATTTATCAGCATTGAATTCAAGTCTATACTCCCTTGAGTATTCTTCCAGTATTTGCAACAGCATTGGTAGATATTTTTTATTTGACAGGAAAACCATGATATCATCCATGAAGGCTAAGCATGATATGTTAGTATTTATACTCAAAATGTATATGCCAGGTATGCTTTTTTCAATTTTGTTCAAGAGTGAGTTTATATATGTTGTGAATAAGATGGCACTTAATGGTGATCCTTGTGGAATGGAGCAGTAAGGGTTGATGGAAGGTGAGTATTTTCCATTCATTGTAAGGTGTGTTTCTCTATTAATTAAGAGGCTGGTAATGATGTATAGTATTGATCTAGGAATTGGTGTAACTACTAATACATTAATAAGTTTTCCAATTGAAACTGTGTTATTATTATTGTTGTTGTTATTATTATTATTGTTATTGTTGTAGTTGTTATTATTATTATATCTATAAAAGATTTTTCTCATTACTATTTAATAATAGATTAATGTAATACATATTGATTTGCTTTTTTGAAAATATCTGTCTAATAAAGTAGCTAATTGTGTAATCAGAGAAATATATGATTGGTTAATTTGTCTAGCTATTGGAGCTCTTATAAATTAAATTATTCTTTGCTTTTATTTAAAATGGTGCACCAATATAATATTCCCTAACACATCTATTCAGGGATTTCTTTTTACTATATCTGTGTGTATATCACAATGAGTAATTTTTGAACTGTTTGAATAAAGTTTTTATTTTTAATATTTAATATTAAATTTAATATTTGTGTTATTCATAGTTAAATTTAATAATATTTTAATGTGGACTGGAAAATATGTCAGTATATTAATAGAGGAAATTATATTATTTTACCATGACAATAGCAGTTATCATATGTTGCTTTCTATAAAAAATTGTCACTCTAGTAACTTATTTATTATACCCTTAATTTTTAAAACAGCTACAAGTTGGGCTGATTTTGACTTTAATTCTCATGTAGATGTTTGTGCATTCATGATAAATAGAACATGTAACAATTGTTTTCAGAAATTAATCCATGCTTATTCTATTCTGTCAATATATGGTTTATTATCATTATCTCTGAGAACTGAGATTATGTTATCAATTTTTCTTCTTTCTTTAATAAACTATCTTTATAGTTTTCACTCATATTTTACAATTTCTTATATGTTTCTACATTATAACATCAGGAATAGAATTCTCATACTATCATTCTATATGTATGTACAATAGAATTTATGTATAAATAATGTGTATACTTAGTAAGGTCTAGCAACACAGTTTTTCTCATCTGTGCTGTTATATGTATATAGATCAGTTTCATACATATTTTGTCTTATATGCATATCTTGATTACAATGGCTTCATATATAAACTGTTAGTATAACATATTTTAGTTATCCTAAAGGCAACTTTTGATGGCTTTCAATTTAGGTCTCATTTCAATACTATTTGAAACTTATATATTGTGAATAATAAACATTTAATCACAAATTATAAATCAAACACAAACTTCTAACAGTATGTATACATAAACACTACCAACTCAGTTGGCAAGAAAAATGTTAGAAACAGTTTTTTATTTATTCTCTAAGATTTTTTGTTAAATCATGTATAAATATTTATAAAATATTCTGGCAAATGTAATGACTGATAAGTAGAAAGGTTAAATTTAAGTATTTTCTATTTTTTCCTTAATACAAAAATTATTGCTATTTTCCAATTTGCTTTTCATCAAAACAATGTAGGTTCAAAAATATTTGGATTATTGTTATTTTTTAAACTAATTTAAACTAACTCTTATTATTAATCTTTACCTTAAAATAAAATCATTGTTTATAAAAAAAGTAAAGGTTTTTGTTACCTAAAAATTGTAAAACTTTCTCAGATGAAGAAATTAAATTATATAATCCATTTGTATGAGTGAGATTTTTTACTTAATTTGTTTCAAAATATCAAATGTTTTATTATCAACTTAATCAATATATGTTATTCTAACCTTTATTTAATAGTGTATATAAATAACTTTATTCTATGTTCATTTTTGTAAGCTTTAGACACACATGAAGTCACTCACTATCAAAAATCTATATACATTGTTTGTATTTATGAGGAAGCCCACCACAATATATATTTAAGTAAGTGCATTTATTTTCACATTATTCTATGGATAAATTTAACACTTTAGTAGTGGTCAATGCGAATTTGTGTTGTCACCTTTAGATTGCTCTAACTCAGCCATTTTATGAGTTACAGCAATAAATTTACACTTCATCTTAAGCTTAGAGCAAGGCCTATAAGATGCTGCCCTTTCTTGAATTATTTTACAAGTAAAAAATCAATATTGGGAGTGTTTAAAGTTTACAAAAGAAGAAGGCCAGTTCTGATTGGTTGGATAATCTAGTCTCAATCTATTCTCAATTCCTATTGGCTGATAATTTTGATAAATATTTTTTCACCACTGAAAATGAAATATATGTTTTAGAGTGTTTTTTTTTATTATTTTTTGTACATATAATAAATAATTTTCATAAAATCTAATAAAAATATAGTTATTTTACAAAAGTAGTAAGGTTTTATTAAAAAATTGTATACTTTACATGATTGTAAATTGAAAACGAAACCAGTCATAGCACTAATTTTTGACATCTTGTCAAGAGTTTAGATTGCTCCAAGCTGTTTATTTGATTTCCAAACAAAGATTAATGTTTTAGAATATTTTTCTGGCATTATAATGTATTTTTGGTGTATTTGTTTAATAATATGCTGAAAGTATAATTATTTTGAGAAAAACGCTAAGATTTTTCCTAAAAAATTCTTAAAAAATTCGTAACAGCAAATCTGGAAGGGATTTAAAAGACATTTACATTGCTTCTAATTTGCTCCTAATGTTTTCTTTGATTTTTCTGCTTTTGAATATTTCTATAAAATACAAATAAAAATATATTTTTGAAATAACTTTCATTTACTTTCCTAACATTACAAATAATTAATATAATTTTTCAAAATGAAACTAAAATTAATATATATTAAAAGATGAAAATATTTCTATCAAAGAGTTTGTCACTTGACCAATTAAAACCAATTAAAAGTTTCAGAGGTTTACATCACTTGTCCAATAATAAAAATGATCCATGAAAGAGTTAAATCAGTTTTTGAAGAACATTATTTATTTGTTATTGAAGTTATTGATTTGACAATTATTTTATTTTGTGTATACAAAATGATTAGAAATATTAAAAACCAGAAATTTATAGATTATAATTATATGCATAATTTACTAACACTTAATCAATTGAATTATAC
Organism: Epiperipatus broadwayi; assembly: GCA_028023455.1. Taxonomy (NCBI): domain Eukaryota; kingdom Metazoa; phylum Onychophora; class Udeonychophora; order Euonychophora; family Peripatidae; genus Epiperipatus; species Epiperipatus broadwayi. The sequence continues at coordinate 1,557,819 of JAQFVV010000106.1, read as the reverse complement.
ATAACTTGAAATAATATGAAACTGATTTTATGCCATTTCATTTAATATCATCAAATCAATTCTACTAAATATATAAGTATGCAAATATACACCAGTTAACTCTGTTTCTGGCTTCCTGTTTTGTTCTTTTTTCCCTAGTTTAGGGATTTTTTTCTAAAACTATCCATATTAAAAAGGGGAGTTTGTTATCTCTCTTTTCATATACAAGCTATATCAACAATGTAATCACAAGTAAGAATAATTTCAACTTTTTATAAAAACGCTATGAAATTATATGGCAGTCATTGAAATTACAAAAGATTTCTACAGAGATTTTACCTTTTAATAAAAATTTTCATTTTACTTAATTTTGTTGAATGAATAAAAGAGTCTGGTTGTTGGGAATGTCCCAGATGCCTAAATCCTAGTTCTTTTGAGGGAGGGGAGTGGGATGAGGGTGCTGCGGTGATCATTATCATCATTGGTTTTTCTCATTCACAAGATAGAAAAAATAACATTATTTGTTGCAATTTTTGATTTTATTGTCATAAATGATTTTGTCCATGTATTATTGCAAAATAAGTTGCAGTTTGGTCTCATAATTTTAATTGAAAGTGATTCACTTTATTTAATTTTATTGCTTTCACTCTTGTTATTGATAGGGCTGGCCTTTTGCTGTTCATGTGATTTTCATGATGGATTAAAATGGTTTTCAGCAGAGACATATTGAAGCTTGGACTTTTTTCCTCGTTCTCCATAGTTGTTCCATAATTTTTCCAAAGTATTCAGGAGTGCTCTCTTGTGAGAATATTCGAGGCCACTTGGTCAGTAGATTGGTTTAGTCTGATTTTATGTTACCGCCAAGTGTTTTCTTATTTCTCAAATTATCTATCACAAACTGAATTTCTCAATATTGTACTCCTAATACACTATTCATATTTGAAGTCTAGGAATTCCTAATTGTACATTTTAATTAAAATTTTCATTACACTCAACTTTGCTGATTAAATGAGAGTGTCTGGTTTTTGGGAGGGGCCCCAAAGGCCTAAATCCTGGTTCTTTTGAGGGGGAGGGCTTGGATGAGAGTGCAGTGAAGATCATTACCAATGTTAATTTTCTCATTCACAAGGAGTAAAAAAAAAATGCTATTCATAGCGGGTTTTTAGCATTATTGTTATAAACAATTTTATCCAAGTATTATTGCAAAGTAAGCTGCAGTTTGACATAATGATTTTAATTGCAAATGATTTAGCCTATTTAAATTTATTATTTCCACTGTTGTTATTTCCAAGTATTTTCCTACACTCAACTTATCTATCGCAAATTGGATTTCTTAATATTGTACTCCTAAAATGCTACTCATATCTAAACTTTAGACTTTACAAATAATTCCTAATTGTAACATGCATTTGTCTTTAATGGTTAATCTTCTTGTAGATTAATGCTTTGAGTTTCCATGGGTTGAACAAGTTCTGGAAGTGCTATGGACAAAAAATTCAATGTGTCATTTCAAATCTCTATATTACACTATGTAAATCAATATTTACCTTGTAAAACATTTTATACTCAATAAAGTCTCTCTTTTATAAAAAATAAATAAATAAATAAGTAAACATATAATTATACAATTTATGGAAGTTTTATCAATCATGTAGAAATGTTAATGTGTGAAATTTATGATATTTTGTTTTTTAAAATTCTAATTGTAAATGCCTTTTGTGGGGACGGTTGTAATATAAATTATTTATAGCAACTATTTATTTACTATTATAATAAAACTTATAAAGTTAATTTTAGTGTTTCATATATATATATATATATATATATATATATATATATATATATATATATATATATATATATATATATATATATATATATATATATAATTAAGTTCCAACCAGTAACCACCTAAACATTCACAGTAAAATATAATAATCAATATTTCTCACTGCTGTCAAGGCAACCTTCCCCTCTTTTTATAGCAAGAATAGAATCCATTCTTACTAATGGTCCATTGAATATATATGGACACTTAAAGCTTGCAACTTGAATACAGAGTATGAAATATTGATACATTGAAGTTTAAATAAACCTCTTTAAACATGAAATAAACATGTCAGTGTAATACAGACTAATAAATAGTCAATTAACATTACAAACTGCAATACTTTTAAATTGCCCATGTATTATTTAGAAATAATAAGTGAAATAGTGCCTAAAGCTAATCTGGGATAATGATATAATTAAGTTCCAACCAGTAACCACCTAACCATTCACAGTAAAATATAGTAATCAATATTTGTCACTGCTGTCAAGGCAATCTTCACACCTTTAATAGCAATAATGGAATCCATTCTTACTAATGGTCCATTGAATATATATGGACACTTAAAGCTTATATAGTTTTTGGGATAAAACCATGCATTATTTTCCATTACAAACCAATATTTTGATGGACTAGCATCCACCATTATCAAGGTTAACTTTTGAAAGAAAAATCATTAGATCTCAAACAATAATATGATTTAGTGTGAGATGAGAAATGAGATTCAATTTGAAATAGTTCAGCATTCACAATATGAGGTTTATCAAAATGTTTATATTCCTCAGTTTTTTCACCTATTAATTTCAAGTTAATATTAGATAAAATGAGAGGTTTCCACATAGCAGGAATTCATTGTGCTTCATCAGCCCTATTTAAAGCTGTAGGACTCTTTATTATTTCAATTGTCTCTCTCATTGTTCTTAAATCATATCTTTCCAAATTAGTAAGTATTTTTGTATTATCAAAATCAGGTGTATGACCAATTTTTAAAAAATGGGAAGTAAAAACTGATTTGCTAATATTTTGATTAAAAACATTTCTATGTTCCTTAATTCTGCCAGTTATTTGTTTATTAGACTGACCGACATAGCTTCTTGAGAACTGCAAACATGGAATTTCATAAACTCCTTGGTGTTCCAAAAATATTCTGTCTTTAGGTTTATATAAAAAAGTCACCAATTTTTTTGCCAGTAGAAAAGTGATCTTTATATTAAAACAAGATAGTCTTCTACTGTTTTTATCAGTAAACCCTTTAATATTAAGATAAAATTACTCTATTAAAAGAAGAATTGACAATTCTATCCTTTTTTTCTCTTTAGTAATAATGTTATGTAAAGCATTACATGTGATGTTTTTATTATAATTAGTAGAAAGTAGAATATTTTTGTAAGTTCTATTTCTTGAGTAAGATGTTCTTTATCAGATAAATTATAATCTCTAGTAAACAGATTTTTTGCTACAGATAAAATGTGTGCAGAATGATGATGAGAATTAAAATTAAGATATATGTTTGTATGGGTGGATTCTCTGTAAACTAATATTGATAATGTTTCATCACATTTTCTTACAATTAAAACATCTAGAAAAAAAAGTGATCTGTTATTTTCCACTTCCATAGTAAATTTAATATTTGGATGCCAATTATTTGTAAAAACAAGAAAAGAATTTAAGGCATCAATTAGAGCTTATAATTTATCTGATAAAGAATATCTTACTCAAGAAATAGAACTTACAAAATTATTCTATTTTCTACTAATTATAATAAAAACATCATATGTAAGGCTTTACATAACATTAATACTAAAAAGAAAAAAGAGGATATAATTGACAATTTCTCTTTTAATAGAGTAATTTTACCTTACATTAAAGGGATTACTCATAAAATCAGTAGAAGTCTATGTTGTTTTAATATAAAGACAACTTTTTCTACTGGCCAAAAAAATTCATTTTTTATATAAACCTAAAGACAGAATATTTTTGGAACACCAAGGAGTTTATGAAATTCCATGTTTGCAGAGCTTAAGAAGATATGTGGGTCAGTCTAATAGATGAATAAATGTCAGAATTAAGGAACATAGAAATGCTTTTAATCAAAATATTAGAACATCAGTTTTTACTTCCCCATTTTTTTAGAAATTGGTCACAAACCTGATTTTGACAATACAAAATACTTTCTAATTTGAAAAGGTGTGATTTAAGAACCATTAAAGAGCCAATTTAAACATTAAAAAAACCTACTGGTTTAAATAGAGCTGATGAAGCACAACATATTTCAGCTATGTGGAAACCTCTCATTTTATCTAATATTAATTTAATATTAACAGGTGAAAAAACTGAGGGAAATAAACATTTTGATAAGCCTCATATTGGGAATGCTGAACTACTTCAAGTTGAATCTCATTTCTCATCTCACACTGAGTCACGTTATTATTTGAGATCTAATTATTTTTCTTAATGGCGGATGCTAGTCTGTTGGAATATCAGTTTGTAATGGAAAATCATACACAGTTCAGCCAAAAACTATTAATTTATCTATATCATACAACTGTGAAAACATTAAATAATATATATACATATAAGAACTTTTTTTTTTCAAAAGTTATATCGTGAAAAAAATTGTCAGTGGCTGAAGGAAAATATGTTATGAATTTTCGGTTTAAAATATAAAATATATCTATGAACAACATTAATATAAAAAAATATATGAATATAAAAAATAACCTGGAATTTTAATGGATGATTCTTTAAGTTTGTGATATTAGAGTAAAATATCAAGTTACACTTTATTTTTTAAATGTCATCATGAAAATGTGATGTTAATTTAGAAAGAATAGAATTATCAGTTATTCTTGGTATTGTAAGATAACTCATTCAAATGATCAGGTTTATTCACTTAGAAATTTATATTTACATAAAAAAGGAATAAGCTTTACTATATATAATAGTCTTAAAAGATTTTAATGGCATAATGTCAAAATCTTTGAAGGATTATCAATTATGTGACAAAAACTGTATTTAAAATTGAAATCACAGAAGACATAGATTTCTGAAACTTTGTTTTCTTTCATCATCGGTGAAATTCATTTGAAATTATTAATATGTATTATGCTAGAGACTTTTTTTTATTTATGAAAATACTTAGTAAGTTATTATATTTGTAAATTTTATATTTCTACATTTTACACATATAACATATTGACATCTCATTCATGACATATGTAATAATAAATTAAAAGCTCTTTACCATTAGTTTAAAGGAGTCTAGACATATATTATTACTAGAAGTCATAAATTCAGTTTACAATGTCTATTTTTAATTACACATTGTTTGATTATATCGTCGCTAAAATTTTATTAAAAGGATTAGTATTTATATCAAAAATCTAGCAAGGTAATTTAATTATACATATATGCTTTGAACAAAATAACAGGAATATATTATAGAGATTTATTCAAAATAAACTATAAGTAATTTCATAAAATTTAAATTGTGTCATTATTTATACAGAAAAACTTCAGTACTTTGAAATATATCAGTAAAAAATATCAATTTAACACTCATTGTTTAAGAATAGCATATATTAGTTTAATAATATTAATCATAAACAATTGAAGAAATTATAGAAGATAAACAGTAACATCTCCATTTTTATAAAAACAACATTTTATTGTATGGGTTGTATAAAATAAAGAACTTATTATATTGAAAACAAATTTTACTATCATGATATAATATTTGTGCTGTCATACAAACTTCAATTTTAAGTTTTTCAGCAGAATCAGCCTATAATACCTGAATATGATATCATTTTCCAAAACTTAATAATTTAAAAGTTGAGAAAAGTTATTCTGATTAATATATTTTTTTAATGTCTGGAAAATATGTAATCTAAGACTTGTTTAACTATATGGCATTCATCAAGTCACCATTCATATGTTCCCTTATTTTATTATTCACATCAAAATTCGATAATTTGTTAAATGTGATTTCAATAATAATTATGGAATTTTTAGCAAACTGTTTTACATTTCCTACTTTTATGCTATCTAGTGTAAGTTTTAATAATCAAAAGATGCAGGATGATAATGCTTATTAAATAATTATCTTCACTAAGGTAAGCCATAGCCTAAAGTAGAGGGTGGAACTGGATAAGCATTTATTAAGCACTGTCACTTGGAATTTATTGATTACTATAGCTTATATTAGATAGTATAAAATTGGGGAGAATAAAAGACTTTACTAATAAATAACAATAGGTAAGCTGGGATCAGGTGTTGTGTTATTGGTCATGCAATGATTTTTTTCATTATCCAACAAACTATGAGGATTATAAATATTATATTGCTGTAGTTAATGATGTTTTGATATCAGTTGATCTTTGCTATAATTTGTTTAATTGTGATTTTATTTTGTTTGCAATCTTTTTTATCCCAATAAGTATTAATTTCAGAACATTTTTCAATTCCACAGGTTTTTTTTATCTTATTTCTAATGAATTTTTAAATTTCAACCACGTATTCATTTTGAAAAAGTAGAGTTTAGCAAACAGTTTTGGATAGTTATTTATGAGATATTGAGGCACCAACGTTTATATTTTACTTTTGAACTCAATAAGGGTTTAAAATTTTATTTTTTCTCACTCGTCCAAAACTTTCTGTAACTAGTACTGATTTCCAATTAGTTTCTTCTTAAAGTTCAATTTATAAATGTAGATAGCTTGTTAATTTATTAAATATCCAACTTGTCTAATCCTTGTATTCATGTGTGTGTAGTAAATTATAAATTAGCTGAAACATGACTTTCTTAATGTCAAAGATTGACAATACACACGTATTTTATTTGGCAAAAGAATAACTGAAACACAGGCTCAATATTGTACCGGTATAAATCCACCACGCTTACTCATACACAGTACCCGAATTCAAACCCAGCCCACGTTTGATGATAAATTCCAAAACGCCAACTGAATTCAAACCCAAACCCCGGTATGACTAACCGATGATGACTTTATAACAGCACGGGGTTATCCCTTTTCTAGCTCAGCTCAGAACATGGACTAAATTCTTACAGTTAATGATATATAGGTTTGTTAGACTATAGATATTGGAACGGTCATTCATGTAACGTATATATTTAAGTTGCCAATACAGACAGAAAATGGCTACATAGACTTAGAGAGTAATAAGGTGGAGGACACAAAGATTAAGATTAAATAAAGTGTTTAATAAGCAAATATAAAGCATATAAATATAGTGTTAAATAAGACAAATAGAAAGCACATGAATATAATGTTATATAATAGAAATATACAGCATATAAATATAGTGTTATACAGTACGGTAAGACTTCATAAATCCTCTTGTATTTGGCTACTAGTCTTTAGTGAACGTTTTATTTAATGAACAAACTCATGCCAATAGCTGGGTAGTTAAATGATTGACGGGTAGTTAAGAGAATCAGAGTATTTGAGCACTGGAAAAATAGTTATCTAAAGATTTTTATTAACTTATTTTATTAGAATAGGCTCGAGCCGTTACGTAGACGAACAGTTGGAGAATGGTTTTATAGAAAGACGACATAAAGGATAGATGTGCTGGTGGTTTTATATAAATACGACATGGAAGATAGATGAACTGGTGGTTGCCTATATTCAAGAGCCCTACAGTAATCAATTGCGGTGCATTAACGGAATACCGGGCGGCTTGTACTTTGACAAGGCTTAATGCCCCCAAGTAGCTCCGGGACACGACAACCAGCCGGGATCATTTCGAACCCGGTGATCAAGAGATTACCGGGAAAGAAAAACTGCTTTCATTCCCCAATGGTAGAATGGCGAGACGCTAACTTCAGCGAAGGGAAGGCATTGCCACAGACGTGAAGGACGAATACTTGAAGCGGATTTTTAAAAGAAATTATATAAAACCTGGAATCTATTAGTCTGTTTCTACGCCACAGGCTGAGATCCTTATCCCAATAAAAACATAGCGAAATTAAACTGACGGTGAAAAACAATAATTAGTTAATCTTACTCTGGGACTCCTAACCCTTCAGGTTGACAGGCGGTAGCGACAGTATCAAATTACACAGGGAGTTATTTCTCAGATCAGACATGACATTACGATAACACTTTGAAACTATTATATATATATTTAATATTGAAACTTAGATTGTAATTTTATACCAACTTAACATAGAATAATAAAGTGATTTAACATTTACTAACTCGGAATGTGAAAGAATATTTAATTCAGAACATGAAATTACTTTTAAATTAAATTGATCATTATTACACACTAGTTTACACAGAGTTGGAAATATTACTATTGGCAATGTTTGTTTATGAAATAAGCAACATAAGAAAATATAAATGCATTCAGTTGAAATATTATTACTATTAACTACAATTTTATAAATGATTTCTAAAGACTAGAGCAGAGGGTTAAAAAAAAGAAAAGAAAATTTACTGACAGGTTAAATAATAGCATTATAAATGATATAAAAACTTACATATGATTCACTTGATTGATAACATTAAGCACGGAAGAAAATTAAAGTTCGTGTAACAAAGTTCTCTTCTTTCTTCATCCAGCTTGGCTTGTGACGAACGTAGGCGCGCATTTTTGAAAGTTATTTGTAAGGCATAGTAAATTTTGAGATTGGAAGTTGGAAATTCTGAAGTATATGAAACATGATCAAACAGCGGCACGAAGATCCATATTGGCAGGCAGAGACCAGCTCCTGGCACTTAGCCCATGAACATGGCGATTCACTGATAAACTTCTTAATAATAAGGTTTGAATTATACTCAACTGCTGTGTTGTCTCGAGACTACTTCTCTCACACACGATCAAAGTTAGAATGTAAGTTTTTCTCTAAAATAGCCACTGCTGACCTTTCCGACTTGTTTTTGTTTTAGGCTCCGCCTACTTTCTCTAGCCTCTAGCGATGCAGCATAATCAATTATCTGTTTTTAGCAATCTTTTAATTTAATATTCCACTTTTAAATCGGTACAGTAATTACATATAAAAATTCCTTACTAATTTTGAATACAACTTAATTGCTCTGAACATTTGTGCAATTAGATTTTAATTAAAAACACTGATCAAAGGAATGTGACTTTTGATCAGTATTTTTACACGACTTTATACAATTTAATAAAAAAAAACTATAATTTAAACAAATACGCCCGCACTGACACTTTAAATTAATTGATACAAATTCACAAACCACGCACACACAAATATTATTTCATGGTTTGCGACATTTATATACGGAAACTTTACATATTTATTTATAAACTATAGAATATATAACTAATTTTTATTATAAATTAAAATAGACAAAATCTCACTGCGGGCGAACAGTGGTTCGAATTACCGTACATAAAAACACCTGAAACGAAGATCGGTTCTCCGATCTGTCTGTTTCAATATAAACCTGTGTCTATATATGTAATAAATACAGTATATGAGCACAGACTTTCAGACAACCCATCATTCTCCACTCTATCTAATAACACTGATACACTCAAGCACATATATGCTGAAAAGATAAATAATTACCAATATACATATTTCATGCTAAATCAGCAATCATCAGTTGGTTCAGATTATCATCCCCCACACATATATACTATAAGTGCTCAGATATATATTAAGATAGACAATCTTCATACTTTAATGGACAGGCTTCAATCTACTACACACTCCAACTCTTCAACCATCCATCCAATCTAAAATCTGATGATGGAATGCTCAAAGGCCACTCTGAGACCGAGATTCTTGTCACACCCATGTTCACCTAAGGTCAATCTGAACCCCACATGTACAGAACATAATCTATTTAATACATATGCAAGGATGGGCAAACATCTCTACAATGTAAGTCTGTGCTCATATACCTTATTTATTACATATATAGATACAGGTATATATTAAGCCTGTGTTTCAGTTATTACATTGTAGAGATGTCTTCCCATCCTTGCATATGTATTAAATGGATTATGTCCTGTACATGTGGGGTTCAGATCGACTTTAGGTCAACATGGGTGTGACAAGAATCTCAGCCTCAGGGTGGCCTTCGAGCATTCCATCATCAGAAATTTCAATTGGATGAACGGTTGAAGAGTTGGAGGGAGTAGTAGATTGGAGCCTGTCCATTAAAGTATGAAGATTGTCTATTTTAATATATATCTGAGCACTTATAGTATATATGTGTGGGAGATGATAATCAGGATCAACTGATGATTGCTGTTTTAGCATGAAATATGTATATTGGTAATTATTTATCTTTTCAGCATATATGTGCTTGAGTATATCAGTGTTATTAGATAGAGTGGAGAGTAATGGGTTGTCTGAAAGTCTGTGCTCATATACCCTATTTATTGGCGAAAGAAGTAAATGTTAAGACAAAACAAATATAGATATTTTGGTATTTGTTTTGAGTTATAATGTATAATAAGTTATTCATTAAATAATATATTTTCAAATACAATAACAAAATAATTAGTTTAGACTGTGTTTAGCTTTATTTTAACTTTTTTTTTCCAACAACAAAAATAATAACTTTGACATTTACAAATGTCAGAACGACTTAAAATTAACATACAAAAATATAATCATATTACTTTCAGAATTTTAACATCACCAAAAATCCATTCAAAATATTAATAGTAATAAATAATATTAATATTTTTGAATATTTCGTTTGATTATTTGATTTTAAATTTAGCCACTTTACTATCAAGTAATTGCTTATGTACCCATCTTTTCTACATAAAATACTGTTCGTTAATAAAATAGTGTATAATGAATTCACCACATTTACTAAATCACTTATATTTTATCCAGAAAATCACAATAAACAAATAAAAAATAAAAACATTAAAATTGATAAATTAATTGGGAAAATGACAAATGTATGTGCATATTAATTATTTCTATGACACCAACCATTTGTTACTGTTTTATTTCTTGTCATTCGTCTCTCTAAGTCTCTGTGCTATTGAATTTTACACCTTTATAAATTTGAATAAATACTTTTTGTTATATTTTGACAACCCTAATGAAATCTATATCAATGTTTTTTTTTTTGGGGGGGGGGGTAATTGTTTTGACTCAAAAACGTAAAATTTCATTTGAAATAATTTCAAATTATAAATTTCACCAAGCTTAAGAGAATTAGTAAGTGTTTTCTTTATGTGATAAAATGATAACTATTAGTTACAAGAAAAAATAGTCTTATTCCCAAGTTATTCATTTGTTAAAAAGAATGAATCACTTATTCATGATATAATGATAAGATAAAAATGATTCATTTTATAAAAGTAATGGAAAAATGCAGCAATTATTATTATTATCATCATCATCATCATCATCGATTAGAAAAAGAAGATATTAATCTTGAAGTAGGAGGTATTAGTAATAATAAATCAATAGAAGTTAAATATTTTTACTGAATTATCTACCGAAATTAGATTATTAAAAGAAGAAAATATTAAAATGAAAAATATTTTATTGAATATGAAGTGTTTGATAATAGCTTGGATGTAAATAAGAATGATATTATTGAAGGTAAAATTATTAATGAAAATTACATTGCTAAAAATAAAAAAGTCAGTCTGGAGATTTTATTGCTGTAGATTCAGATTTCTCCCTCTTATTTAAGGACAACGAAAATGCTGAGGAAACAATGGGTAAATCTCCAAAGGCAATAGACGTGATTAATTCTAAAGATAAAAAATCTAGCTATAAGTTAAATAAACAAAAAAGTAAAGTGTTTAAAGTTGATAAACAAGGAAATAAAATAAATAAATCCTCAGATAATAGCATTTTGAATTCTACTGTATCCAGTGGATATAATGAATCAGTGCAGATTTATTCTGGAGATAAGACGTTAAATAAGTCATATGCTTCTTGTTTAAAAGATAATACTAATGAAAAAAATGAAGGCTTCAAAACTGTATTTTATAAAAAAAAATAAACAAAAAAAATGTTAAAAATCTAAATATTTCCCCTGTTATAGGCAATCAAGCCAATCATTTTTTAAAAGCGGTTAAAATAAAATTTAAAAAGTTCTTATTGACAAGAATAAATAATAAAACTACTGCACAAAATATTATTGAATATTTAAAACATATGTTGCATATCAATACTGTGTGCTATAAATTAAATACTAAATCCAAAAAATATTTTTCTTTTTATTTGTATGTATATGAATGTGACATAGATAAAGTGAATATAGGAGATATTTGGCCTGATCAGGTTATAATATTACCTTTCTATGGAAACTTGAAATCTTTGAGAGGTGATGCTGATGACATCGTACAGGATGATATAGCATTAAATTATAATAATGTTGCTGAAAAAGTAAATGAAAATATTTTGCTGGATGATTATGATAGTGAGAATAGAAGGCAAGTAAAAGACAAATTTAGAAGAGACTTCTATTAAGTTGTGTAATAAATAGCAATCATTGCATTGTTATTATCAAAACGTGCGTAGACTTAGAACTAAGACAGTTGAGTTTATGTCTGAACAGTTATTACACGAATATGATATTATTATTTTAACTGAGACTTGGTTAAATGATGGTATTAGTAATCTAAATATATTTGATAATAGGTACTGATTATACAGATGTGATAGAAAATATGTAAATGAAACGAGGTGGTGGTACATTGATTGGATTTCAAAAATGTATTAAGCATATTCAAATTTTTATTAATGATGATAATATTGAATCCTGTTGGGTTGAAATAGATCTAAGAAGTAAAAAGAAAATATTATTGGGTACTGTATATTTTATACTTACTCTCTTATATAATGAAATGGACCCATTTTTGATAAAAGGCTGAAGATATTTTAGTGAAATACAAATATGAAGTTATTATAGTGGGTGATTTCAATGAATCAGATTATTTAATTGGTAATAATAAGGATGTTGGTAAATATAACAAATTATTTAGAAAAAAAAAAAAATTATTGAAATTCTTTAGTACTAATGATATTTTAAAATGTAATTTGGCAGATCAGGCTAATATATCTCCTGATTCTTATCATCCATTTTTGGAATTTATAATAGATGGATCATATGAGCATATAAAATCTGTTAATAGTATGTTCAAGGATTATAGACATGGTAATTATTATGTGGTATATAAAGTTTTGGAGAATACTGATTAGAGTGTAATTTTTGTAGAAAATGATCCAAATGAAATTGTAAATTTATTAATATACTTCAAAATTGATTGGATCATTATATTCCTGTTAGATGTTTACAACATAATAATAAATATCCTAAATGGTTCTCTAAAGAATTATGTAAGAGACTTAATAGGAAACATAAATATCATAGATTATATAAATTAGCCAGTGATAAAAATTTAGTGCATTGCAAGTTTATACAAAAAATATTATAAAAAGAGATTATCATAATCATTAAATAGCATTGAAAATGGTTTTAAACACAATCCACAAATGTTTGGGAATTATATTAAAATTTTTAAATGTGGTTGGCAATAAAAATTACAAAAATAATGTATTATTAGCCTTCTATGAATGAACTAATTAGTTATTTCAAAAATATGTACTCAAATGTTACTGACAGTGATGTGATTAATATTGAGTCTAATAATAAAAGTTGTTGGAATATTGATGTAGATAAAATTAATATTACAGATGTGCTTAATGTTATACACAAACATAAATCTAAATCATCTATGGGATATGATAACCGTTCTAATTTAATTATTAAGGATTGTGCAGACTGTTTGGTAATTCCATTGCATTATATAATGAATTTGTCTACTGAAAAATGCATTGTTCCTGATATATTTAAAACCTCAAAGATTGTGCCTATTTATAAAAGGGAGATAGAACTGTTCCAAGTAATTTTAGACCTATCTTAGTACTGTCTTCATTTGCTAGGATTTATGAAAGATGTATTTATAATAATATCATTACAGATATGATTAAGGTCTTGCTTAATTATCAACATGGTTTTGTATCTGGAAAGTCTGTTGATACTAATTTGATGATAATATCTGATCATATCACTGATTCTCTTTCTGAACAGAAACAACTTGATGTTATTTATTTTGATATGTCACAAGCATTTGATAATGTGGCACATAATCATCTAATATATAAACTTAAATTAATGGGAATTAGTTTTCATTTGATTCCGTGGTTTATTAATTATTTGGAAAATAGATGCTCCTACATTTATATAGATAAAGTTAACTCTAAGCTATTAAAAATTAAAATTGGCGTACCTCAGGGTGGAATATTAGCACCTTTACTTTTTAATGTTTTCATGTTTTATCTTGATCAAAATATTAAAAAAAAGTATGATACTTACCTATGCAGATGATTGTAAATTGTTTAAAAGAATTAGTACATATGATGATCATATTGATCTTCAAAAATATATTATAATTTCAAAGAATGGAGTAAATTTATTAATAATATAAAAATAAACATAAGTAAAGCATGTATTGTCTCTTATATCAATAAAACAGATAGATCTGTTTATCATTATATGATTGATGAAGATGTTATTATATACAAAGAAGTTGTTTCTGATCTTGGACTTATACTTTGTAATCATTTTACTTTTAATGAGCATGCAAAAATTATAAGTAAAGCATATAGATGGATGGGATGTATTTTGCGATTTGGAAGAGACTTATCTCCTTATATAAAGTACATGTTATTCTGTTCTCTTGTTGTAGTTTTATTGGAGTATGGATCTTCTATATGGAATTTGGATTTGATTTACATTGAGTCTAAAATTTCTAATGTAGAGAAAAGATTTATTAAACTAATAAAGAGGGGAAATTTAAATCTTAAAACAATATTAACTGAAAGAAGACTAACTAAAGATATGGTATTTTTAAAAAAGTTGATTGATGGAAAAATTGATGTAAACGATTGTATATCTAAAATTAAATTAAGAGTTTCTTCTCATTCACTAAGGGAAGTGTACACTTTTAATATTAAAAAAACTAAAAACTATTTTATAAACAAATCTGTCATTAACAGATTACAAAAGTTATATAATCAACAATTTAATAACATTGATATTTTTGTGATTATATTATAAATAATGTAAAAAGAAATTGAATCTACTGTAGATAACATGTATTTATATATATTTTAATTATAAATTGTAATTTTCATTATTATATATTTTTTATTAATGTTATTATATTGAATAATGTTTTGTTTGTTTTGTATATTTATTTGTAATCTTGTGTATTTCTGTTAAAACGAAAGTGTTGACATACATGTAATAAATAAGAATTGAATTGTAGTAGTAGTAGTAGTAGTAGTAGTAGTGGTAGTAGTAGTAGTAGTAGTAGTGGTAGTAGTGGTAGTAGTGGTAGTAGTAGTAGTAGTAGTAGTAGTGGTGGTGGTCGGCCTCACTGTGTTTGATGTGTTTTATCTCCTTGTCTGCCATTGCTTCCATTGTATTTTCTTTATTTGTCTTTGCTTACTTAGTTTTTATGTTGTATGCCATCCAGTTCCTTATTTTTTCTTTTACATCATCTAGTTCTCGATCACCCTCAATGTGTTTGGTGTGTTTTACTTTCTTGTCTGTCATTGTTTTATTTTCTGTGGCTTCAATTATATCTTCTTCATCTGGTTGGTTTATTTCTCCACATTTTTTATTTTTTGCATACTGTCTATATCTATTTTTGATCTTTGGTGTTCATCAGGTGTATCTTCTATTCCAGTCTCAGATTCCAGTCTTTGGTTGTTATCTTGATTTCCTTTTTTTGATTGTTTTTTTTTTGATGAGGCTTTATCTGTTTTGGTCTGACTTCAATTCTTATTTTTATTATTATTATTATTATTATTATTATTATTATTATTATTATTATTATTATTATTATTATTATTATTATTATTATTATTATTATTATTATTATTATTATTATTATTATTATTATTATTATTATTATTATTATTATTATTATTATTATTATTATTATTATTATTATTATTATTATTATTATTATTATTATTATTATTATTATTATTATTATTATTATTATTATTATTATTATTATTATTATTATTATTATTATTATTATTATTATTATTATTATTATTATTATTATTATTATTATTATTATTATTATTATTATTATTATTATTATTATTATTATTATTATTATTATTATTATTATTATTATTATTATTATTATTATTATTATTATTATTATTATTATTATTATTATTATTATTATTATTATTATTAAGAAACAAAATTATAATACTTGTACTGACAATATTTTTGAACTGAAAATTTGTAAATCTAATGTATTAAGATTTCGTACTGACAATATTTTTGAACTGAAAATTTGTAAATCTAATGTATTAAGATTTCCCTCTTTATCTCGTTTACCTAGAACTTATAACAAAGATTTTGGTAATGATGATGTTTTTAATCTGGATTTTAAACAATTCACTAAAGTCCTCATAAAAAATATTATCCTTAATTTCATTTGATATATTGCCTTTTTAATTATTTGTGCATTTTATTGTTTTTATATTTTATTTGTATTATTATTATTATTATTATTATTATTATTATTATTATTATTATTATTATTATTATTATTATTATTATTATTATTATTATTATTTTTAATGCTTATTTAAATTTGTATATGATAATGAAATTACTGTGCAATCTATAATTGGCTAAATGCTGTCGATATGTACATTAAATAAAGAATTGAATTGAATTATTATTATTATTATTATTATTATTATTATTATTATTATTATTATTATTATTATTATTATTATTATTGTTGTTGTTGTTGTTGTTGTTGTTGTTATTATTATTATTATTATTATTATTATTATTATTATTATTATTATTATTATTATTATTATTATTATTATTATTATTATTATTATTATTATTATTATAAGTTATTGTGTGATAAAATTTCTTAACCAAACCATATTAATGATTAGCTGAGATCTGATTTCCTGATTCAAAATTAATATCAGTTTGGCTATTTAGACTAAGGCGTACTAGATAGTGAAGTTTTTCAATATCTTGTTTTATGTTAAAGTTGTATTGTAGTTAATCTATGAGTGTATGTAGATGATGGAAAAAAATCAAACCAGATTATAGTTTCTTAGCTTGAATAAATAAAACTTTATTAATTTTTATCATTTGGTTAATTAACAAATGAAGCATGTATCTTATTTATAATCATCAATCTTATTTCTTGCTTCATTTATTTGTGTTCTGTATATTTTAAAAGTTTCTTTAACCCTAAACTGAGCTAGGTTATAAGTAAGGCAAAATAGAAGAGGCTCATTATGAATTCCAAGGAATTAATAATTGGTAACTTATTCTATTCATTAATACAATTGGCATCCTGGGCATTTGCTCATATAATGTGTAGGAGCGATGTTGAGTGAGAGGGTTAATATATATATATATATATATATATTATATATATATATATATATATATATATATATATATATATATATATTGTGACCTTCTCTTGGATCAACAACTATTCTAGACTCACATTTGTGGCTATAATCTGCCTTTGTGTCCTTCTTTTTGAACGTTGGAATCATATACAAATCTGGCCACACATTTCATGGCACCAAATCCGCCCTTTGTGACCTTCACTACCCGAATAATCAAGAATATAAGCATAAAGAAACAAAAATATAAAACTACCGAGATGATTCCTTTATTGAACAAAGCTAGCATGAAACTATAGATCTAAAGAAGATCACAAGGTGATTAATAAAGATAATAACATCTGGTCAAACCAACTTTAAAATCCACCCAACAAACAAACAAACCAAATATTATGAAATAAATTTAATCTTCAATAAACCAATAAATAACTAATAATTAAATAAAAAAATGAAATGTGTCTAAGAATGAAGCGAAAAGAACGAAGATGTATGAGAATAATGAATGATTAAGGTAATGATAGAATAAGAGTTAATGAATAGTTAAGATGATAAAAGAATAAAAGTTAATGAATAATTAATCAATTATGATAATGAGTTAATATCAAATGAGAATGAATAAATAACAGAACGATCAAAATGAAATTGAAGAACAATGTTGATGATGGAGACTGAAATCTTAAACTATAAACTAATATTGTATTAAATGGTAAGAAGATAAGCTAAATAAAAATAGGGATTCCAAGTTTGACAAAACCAGAATATTTATTATAAAGTCAAAACAAGCTATACATTTTATGACAAAAAAAGTAATTTCCACCTTAAAGTTTGGCTTACTTTCAAAAAACAGTGAAAGTAATCTACTTCAAGTCCAACTATAATAAATAACTAGCTATAAAATTTACTACAAATTCAAATTCTACCTTGAAACTTAAAAACTAATTCTTGTCAGGGTTCAAACAACTCAAAGATTGTTATACAGAATATACTTGGGTCAGTGAGAGGGATTTTGCCACTAACCGAATATAATGCACAAAACAGCTCTTAACCCTTAAACCGCTAATTAAATCATTGGTTGTATGAGGTAAAAATCAAAGCTTGTAATTGGCCAACTCACAAACTGAAGATAAAGCCTATTGTTAAAACATATTCGCCTATAATATTAAATTCAACTCAGATACGTTTATAAAAAGTATATTATTAATTTTTCAAGTTGTGAAGAGAACGAAAGTTCTTTCAAAAATAAATTGCTATTTTTTTATTCTAAAATATTCAATTTCGGCAACATAACAGCTATAATATAAACAAAAAGATCGACTTTTACGTTATAGAAAAGTAAATATTTCTTTTTACTACAACTTCAATATTTGTACTAAAATCTTCAATATTTTTCGAAAATAATTTTGTTTTTTTATTATTCTCTCTGAAAATAATTTTTAATTTCCATAAATATGATTTAATAATAATTTAAATCGTATTCGAAATGAAAATCTCAGCGTTTTTCTTTATTTTCTTTGATCAGGCAGTTTCTTTGTTCTTTCCAGCCAATCAGAATGTCTTTTTCGGCTGAGAGCATGCTAAGAACCAATCACAAATAATGTTCCTTCTTTGTTTAGGTTTAAATGCATTTTTTTTTATTTTTTACTTGTAAAATAAATCGGAAGATGGCACCATCTTACAGAACTTTTAAAAACGAATTCAATACGTGTTTAACGAATATTTTCGTATAAAAACTGGCTGAGTTAGAGTGATGTCAGATGTCAACGAGGAGCCTCGTCAGAGGCATTCAAAGAGTTAATATAAACTCAAATTAACAACTATATTTAGCAGTTCCACAAAAACTTCATAAACTCAATAAATATTATAAACTTTAGAATTTAAGAAATAGGAATAACTGTTTAATAACTAAACACAATAACTTACCAAATTCCTTTTCTCAAATAATTATAAACCATGTGATCAAGATCAATGAATGATAGCTCTGCAGGTTCAACTAAACTGATTAAACCAATATTAAGTGTTTATCTTTTAGTATATCACTTAAAATAATATGTACTCTTTGTTAATACCATTTTGATTGTTAAGTGATGATGCCTTAGATGTACTCATAAATTATAGGGCTTAACAAAATTATTATGATATAGCAACTTATAGTTAATTGTACTATATTGGTTGATGATGATTTTAATATATAATCCTCTGACATGTCGATAGCAATAACAATAATAGTGTGTATGGTGATTAGCAATAAGACTACAGGCAACTAAATAAATTTTTAAACACAACAAGATTTATTTACAATATTTACAAATTTATTTCAGACACATTGTCTGAAATAAAAGCAATACATTAAATTAAAATCAAGGATGGAAAATACTTGGTATCCCATTGACTATACCCTCAGTAAATGAGACAAACTAAGACTGGTGATGTTTGTAGTATCACTATTATTTTTGGCTATGTTTTTTTTATTATTCTATCTTATAGAATGAAAAATTTAAACTTTATTGAAGCTAAATTAGCATTTAAATTATGAACAAAATGTATTTAAGTCTGTGGGATATATGCAACTTTTTACATCTAAAACTTGAAGTTATGATTTAGTGTATTAAACTATAGCTATTTGATTTGTCAGAATATGAGAAGGACAATTATCATATGCAGCACAATTAATAATTTATTATCTTTTAATATAAAAAGATTCATTGTATAGCTGCGGGGACAGACATCATAAGTCAAATGCACACATGACACTAAAACATTACCTACATCCACAACCTAATCATTGAATATTTAACTGATCTTACCAATCCATTGGCAAATCACTACTTGATGAAGATAAATCCACACTGCCCATGTGCATTTCTTGCTCCTTTATTTCAAAGTTCTACAATCACTAATACTTTTTGGTTTGGTTTGTCTATAAACTGATGAAAATCCTGCAACATCATAAGACACTATTCCAATTAGGCAAACACCATGGATAAACCAGTGTCCCTTATTCTAACTATCATATCCTTGCTATTTTATTTTGAAATACTAATCTTCACCATACACAGTAGAAAACTAACTATAAACTCATGAGGGATCAAGCAATAAAGGTAGGCTCTACAAAGCAACATGATAATTGTATAATAATATGGCTAATCCTAATATCTCTCTTTAGGTATACAAGTGTGGGCTTGGCATCACCACAGGAAAATAGATATCAAACCATGGATGTCCTCTTTTTTAGGATTAATTATGCTAACTAAGCATTAATTATTACTCAACCTAGACCATATCATCCTCATGTAATCAGCAATGTGTGATTCTCCATCAGCCCATGCTCAATATTAATATTAATATTATTCTATTTGATGCCATTATATTTAGCACATACTTATCAGCTAAAAGCTGTCACAAATTCTTCTCAATACCATAGCAAGGTAAAATAAAAACTAACAATAAAAACAGAAACATAAATATTCCATTTCACAATGTAGAAACTATTAATGTATTAATAGACAAACCAAAATATATGACAAATGATCATTAAGTATTTTAATATAACAATTATACTTTTGTTATAGCAAGCACTATGCATGTAAACACTGAAGATCAACCTCCATTTTACATTTACAGTGGATATGTTCATTCATAGGCAAAATTAAAAAATGAAAAAAAAAACTTAGATTAATTTTTTTATATAAGAAAATAATTGGGTTATTATAGTATATCTTTGATAAAATTTAGTCTGTTTGTTCATTCTTTCAATAATACACTAAAATCTGTTTTAAAATGTGAGAGGTAAATATACATCCCTCTCTCTGTCTAAATAACTGATATTTAATATTATGTTTTTCCTTAATTGGGAAAATAACAAAAATACATGTGGAATAAATGTATATATTTCTATACATCTTTTTACTAAATATATTTTATACCACAATAAATATATACATAAAAACAATCCCCAACACTAAACATAGCAATAATGAAAAAAATAATAAACAAACATTTTCTCCCATTAGATTTTATCCTATTAGTCAAAGTTTATTTCATCCTTGTGAGCTAAAATGATAAGACAACTGATATTATGATGAGTAAACATTCCTAAAATAATGCATATATATATATATATATATATATATATATATATATATATTGTGCCCTTTTGTATGGGTCTCCATACAATTGTTATATCAATTTGTTTAAAAAATTTTAAATTTAAGATATATTATAGCTATATGATGTTGATTTATTTATAATAATCTTTCAAAAGTTTAACTAAAGTAAACTATGAATATTTGATATGTGAAGTTGTGCTAATATTTGAGGGAGACGTTTCAGTAAAAAAAAATGATAATATTATATGGTTGGGAAAACTGGCCATGATCAATACTGCATTAATAAGTTTTGTAAATAAATGTTTGAAGCTAAAAGTTTTAAAAAAAAGACAAGTTAAAATTAAATGCATATGTATTTATTGTTGATAAAGATTAATATTTAGTAAGTGAATATAAATATTTTGTTATTAAAAGTATATAATAGAAGATTAATATTTGATTTTACAATATCGAATTATTATTTTAAAATTGTTATAGTATATTATTTGTTTTAAAAAAATATTTATTTTATAAAATTGAATTGTTAGTTTATTTTTAGATAATTACAAGCGTTTATATCTGTGTTGTAAATCAGGTGACAGATAGACATATGTACACATATGCTTGTAAGTTTTTTTTAGTAAAGTTGCAAAACTGTTTTAAAATTCTATTATAAAATTTATAAATATTATATTGGCTATCATGAGATAAAAATAAAAATAATTAGCGTGAAATATTAAATCTGATTTTTAAAATACTGTTTAAAAAATATAATGAATAAAAATAGACTTAGTTTGTTTAGAAAAATAGTCTTATAAAAGTTAAAAGTGAAATAAAGTAAAACATATCTTTTTAAAAATGTTTAATGGATTTAAATAAATGATAAAAAATTAATTTAAGAATTAAGTAATGTAATAAATAATAAATATTAAATAAGTCATTATTTATTTTTAATTTCGTATTGTTGGTAAGATATGTAAATAGGCTAGCAAGGTGATTGTTTAATTTACCAATCAAGTGGGTAATTTCTTCTGGTATAAAAACCAAGGTTCAATTGTTCAGAGGGTGATTGTAATTTCTTTTAAGTGAAGTGTGTTATTAAATATAGCTAAGTAAAAAAATTATAGACGCTCTCGTAATAGTTTCTTAATTTATAAGAGAGTAGTTTTAAGTAATTTTATAAAAGTTTACCGTTTAATATGCAGTGCTAACTTATTTATAGTTCCCTATTGATCGTCTCTATCAAGGCTCAATTTTACTACCAAATAATCATGAAAATATCGTATAATGATAAAATGTGTTGGAAGCCTTATATTAAAAATATAGTGAACGCTGGATTAACTAAGAGAATTACTAGTTGGATAAAAATAATATATTGGACATTATATGAATTTAAAAGTTGATTATAATTAATTTTTTATAAATAAATATTTTAAAGAAAGATAAATACTTCTTTATGAAGAAAGTATTTTTTAAATTGCATATCTTAATATATCTTTTGGTAAAGATATGGAAGTTAATAATAATTGCAGAAATACTTGCCTTATTAAGTCTTTATTGTTTAAAAGACTAGATTTTGATAATTTTAAAAGGCAGATAAATCGGAAATTTAATTGGTAAACAAATACCTGTAAAAAAAAAAATATTATATAGTAAAGTCTGGACGCTTGTCGTACAGAAGAATTTGGAGATTGATTTTACCTAAATATTTGTTAAAGAATGCGCAAATAAGTATACGTGGATATTCAAGTCAATTTTTATAAAACTTAGATTAAACATTTAAATATTGATTAATCCTAGGAAGATAATAACTTTTAAATAAATCCGGATCCTATAAATTGTTTTAATTATTATTTTGTTTCTTTATGGTGGAACTTATTTTATCTTATTTTTTAAAAAAAAAAAACGTTTTCATTTATTTCATAAAAACTGTTTAAACACGTGATGTACCGGAAAAGGAAGCGATGTTGATAGAATTTTGTGCCTAGGAAAAAAAGAACAATTGTGGGTGGAAAGAAGACACCGTTGGATTTTATGTAACATATTTTGTTTTCTTAACTAACATAGATATTTAATTATTTATTGATCTATTAGAGATAAGAGAGGTACATTTTAAAAGTAACTACATATTCATATAACACTTAATTTCCTAAAGTTTATTTTTATATAATTTTACAACACGTAATATTTTAAGAATAATTGTTGAGTATAAATGTGATATTATTTTGTAAAACTATAATCCTGGAGGACATCGTTTGGCTGATTATAAATTGGAGTATCATTTATGGTAATAATTATATAATATTAATAATTTAATGTATTTTGCTTTGTTTTCTTTAGATAAACCAAATATTATTTGATTGTTGAGTGAATGTATAAATATTTAAAGAACATACACGCATAATATTATCAATAATAGTTTTATTTTAATATGCATACTTTATTTTACAATATAAATTTATTACAACGTAATAAGAGTTATCCAGAAATAATTATATGATTCTTTTATGAATACACTTTAATGTTTTCTGTTACAATATTAGGAATTTGATTTATTATATTAGTATGAGTCATTTATATTTATTTTCAAGTTAGTAAGAAGTAAAAAAAATATATCTATATTTTTTTTTTTTTTTTATTAGACAAGTTAAATTAATTTTATATAGAAAGTTATATTTTGTTTGAAGGGTTTATCAGATATAGATGATGAGATATAATAGAGTTTGGATAGTCATTTTTTTTAAAAAAATTGGTAAGCTGATACTGAAGTTAAATAAGATTAGAATGATATTTGAAGATAGGGTTTTATTAAGAGGGAATAGGAATAACAAGTAGAGAAGAATAATAGTTTAAATGGAAAAGAATCATAGAATTTTATTTTAATATAATAACTTTATAAATTGGTAATTTATAAATAAAAATTTCGTCTTCACAAAATTGTTGAATAATTTTAAAAATATTTTTTTTTTTTTTTTTTTTTTAAGAAAAGAACATATATGTATTGCATATTTTGGTAAGACATATATTATGAAATTACATCAGAATGAAGTAAATAATTATGTAATCAATAAAAGTCACATAATATTACAAAGTTATATCAATCTATACATTAGTTGATATTTAGTTAATGCTAATAATAAATGTAATACATAATAGTTACATTATAATAGAAATAGCTAGAATACTTAAATGGAGTAGCATTTTAATTATTAAAGTTTGTTTATTTTACATGTGCTACATAAGTGATATTTTTACATAAAAGCCTTCTATTGTACTAAGTGATTATAAATGATATCTAGTAAAATATAAGTTCATAGACTCAATTACATGTTACTAATAAAACATTTAAGAAATGTATGGATTATTTATTTTGGATTATAGAAATAACAACAATGTAAGAATCTTGTATTATTATTATTTTTCTTATTTTATTTTTCTTGATTTCCACTTATAATGTAAATAATGTATATAAGTTGTTTATTAAAGTTGATGTAAATAAATTTGTTTAAGTTGTTTTAAAAGTGTGTCGAATTCATTATTTTGCACTACAGCATTTGACAACAGATAATTTGAATAAAACATAATATTTGCACAATATGAATTAAATTATTATTTTTTTTTTTAAAAAAAGAAATATAGTATTTTCTTAATATAATTTTATAAAAATTCATTAACATTAACATATTATGTTATAATGGTCATGAAATAATTATAATACACAATATAAGAGTATAATATTATTTATTGCCACATATTATTAGATTATAAGATTTTATTATGTTCTTAATTAAGATACTATATGAAGATGAAAGACATGTAGATGATTTACTTGTTTTCTTAATGATTAGTAGTATAATAAAATAGATAAGGTTAACTTATACACTAGAGATTATTATTATTATTAGTTATTTATTATTATTATAAGTTAAGTGTAGTTAGGTCTGATATTAAATCCCTTATCATGCCTATCTGCAAGAAGTATTATTACTTTAAGATAATTAAAAGAACCTGAGATTATTTAGTTATATTTCTTTGATAAAAGATTGAGATTTATTTATTACTATTATTGAAGTTAGTTAATTTTTCATAAAAGACATAGGAGTGCTATAGATGTATTAGTGAGATAATAAAGAGGTAATAGTATTCTTATGCCATTGAGATAATGTCTTAGAAGACATAGGCTCAATGTAAATTCATATTACCACTTGTAACTTCACTTCATAGTCTCATGATGTAATAAATACTTATTTAATTAGTACATGATATTGAACTATATTAATTTTCTGTTAGTTGTACTAAATCTGATAAGATATAGTATTATAAAAATATATTAATAATAGTTATACATATTTTAGTCGAGCATAACAATTTAATTGAGCTAGTCATATTTTAAGTTATATTATATTTCTGGAAGTGAGGGTACAATATATATATATATATATATATTGATTATCCTGTTCAATGTTAGCATAATCAGACAATATTCAAACACTTTTCTAAAGGCAATAAAAATCATTTATTTGTTTATGTACCGATGTCAGCATAGTGAGATAATATTTAAGCACTTTTCCAAAGGCAATACCATTAAAATAGGTTTATTATGATCTACAAACCCATTCTTTTAAAATTATTTATCGAATTTGTTCTTCCCTCCATGGTAATCTGTAACAACTTTAAATAATTTGGGCATTTTAAAACATTTTTTTTTTAAAAAAATATTATTAAGATGCATGTTTCACAATAAAACTTTAAAAGTAAATATTTATTTTATTTTAATTCTATCAGCAAATTAAGATGTGATTAATGATATTAAGAAAAATTTATTCAATTATAAATACGATATTCTTGGCATTGTTAATTAATCTGTAACTTTCCATTTTCTTTAATTAAACAAATTCATGCTAAAATATCATTTGGCAGATGAGTTTTTCTTTCTTAAGAAGAATAGGGAATAAAATCATGTAATCTTTTTTTAAACTTTATTACAGTTATATGATTTAAAAATGACTTTTGAGTTTATTTACTATATCTTATGTAACCTTTCTTCAAAATCATTTCGAATTTTTTTTATTGAGATGATAATTTATAAACAAATGTATTTCCTGCTTTATGCTTAAGAGTGGCATGAAAAACAAACATTGTCAGCTTTTTTTTTAATGTAAATAATTTACATGCCATTTCTAAATCTGAAAATTTAAAAATATAAACTTTATAAAAGCAAAAGCGTACTTTCTCTGGAATTGTTCTTGGTTTGATGTACTATTTATTAAAGTAAATTATTATCCACATGGATCCCATTTCTCCTTTACAGTATGACTTTCAGGAACTATCAAATCGATAGAAAAATAGTGTTGAAATGATTACAAGGCTTTAAGATTTTCTATTCCATGTTTTTAAATAACAATATATTATAATCCCATTCAAGTAGATTCCAAATTTTTCTGATTTTTTAAACTTTTTCTTCCTTATTTCATTAGTTAGAATTGAAGTTTGTTGATTCTGATTGTCTTTTTTTTAATCACCCCTCTACAACTTTGCTATATCATATATAGCTTGTATTATAATACATTGTGGTGCCAAATGGACCAGTAACACTTAGTGTGAAAATCATTAATATTAGTCCACCTGGCTTCATTTTCAATAACTACCCATAATGTACAAGACTATTTTTAATTCACTACAAAAAATATGCTTAAGAATTAACTATAATCATTCATTTTACAAGATTTACAAATTTAATTTATTTATTTATTTTCAATTGCTATTCAACAATAATAAAATAGCAATATATATATATATCTTACAATTAATAATAATTTCAAATTATTTTATCTTTAGTCAAAGGCTAGACTGTGTTTGAAACCTCTTCTCCACTCAAGCAGATTTCCTAGTACATCCAGAACAGTCTTTATTTAAAGCCACTTTATTACGATTTTAATGCCAAATATATTATTATGATTTAAAATTTGGGAATTTTTAATACAGGGACCTGAATAAAAGATCACTATATATATATATATATTGTTTGCCATTTAATATATGAAATTGATTCTTTATGAGCATTCTCAATAATACAGATATAAGAAAAAAATTATAGGGTGTAGAATATTTAAAATTAGTTAGAAGTAAAGAGATGAAATAAATTAGTTAGTCATAAATATAACTTTTCATTAAACTTAACAACACACTTTGAAGCTTAAGCATTACATAAGTACATACACAGATACAATAAGGTATTTGTATATACATGTTTGAATGTGAGTGTATAGATTTCTAAATATTTTTTTTGATAGAGCAATTATAAGTTAATTTTTAAGATCATTTTTTAAAATAATTTATTTTTTAATTAATTAAAGATTGTTTGCAATTTTAAGTTTTACATTAAAATTTTTTATCAAAATATTATCGATCAATTATCGCTTTATATAGCAATAATTAAAAATAATAATAAATGCTACTTTCAAAAAATTATTCCTGTCTTTCAACAGTATATACTAAATCTCAAAAATTAGTATTATAATTTAAAAAATAATATATAAAAAGTATATTGCTATATCTCAAATGGCAGGAACATGACTTTCAACATTATTTCGTGGAGTATCAATAAATAAAAAACCTAAATAACTTATTTTTAAAAATATATATTTTACATTTGGTTTGGGATTATCCCTCTAATTAAGAGTTATAATAATAAATCACAAACCTTAATAATACACATTACAGTTAGCATTTGTTTAAGTAATTTTTTACCTATATTTTAAGAATTTTTAAAAAATTACCAACATTCTGGTTCAGGTGGTCATCCACACAGGCTGAATTTGGTTCTTTCTAGATCTCTTCTTTAATGTAAAACCATAAAGCCATAAAAAAATTATACTTTTAATATTTAAGTTTATTACTTTAAAAAAGATGCCAGTAAAATTAATTTATTCAGAAAATATTGCAGTTTGACATCATCTCTTTCAAGTCTATTTTTAAAAGTCTGTGCTTGGGTCTCACACAAATTAAACCAGATATGTGTGACATAAGATAATTTCCAAAAGTCAGGCTTCAGGATCGGCTTTTGTCTTACTAAGATAAAAGTGCTAAGTTAAGAAATTTAACAATAGTAAGATAAACTTTCAAAATTTAAAAAACAGCTGTAAACAAGCTAATGGACTTTTATGCCTCAAGCCTAACTAGTAAGCAAATGCAATAGAGGGGTAAAATTTATTATAAAAAAATTTATAATAAATTAATGATTTAATAATATAATCACACTGTAACATATGCTGATACATGTATTAGTTTTAAGATTAATGTTTTAACACTTTAAAGAAGACACAAGTAAAATTAATTGGTAATTTATTCCAAAAATATTGCAAAAACAAAAAAGATAATTGTGTTCATGTGATTATATAATTTGTAAATTGCTATAAAATATGAGTTTCAATACAAAATATTTGGTCTTTAGTAACCAAATTTCTTGTGCTTTCAGAGACATATTGAATCAGTGACCATTGAATCTTTTAACCATGGCATGTAGTTATTCAATTAATATTTATTTAGATAAACTCATTGGTAATATTAATACAGCAATGTCACATAACTTTATCCATTTATAATTTCATTCCTCCTACTAGTCTAGACAAACAAATAATTATTAATAACCTTTTAAATAATGAAGACAGGAAGAGGCCATGTGAAAAATGTGGTAATACCATGTTAGAGAAATGGAAGGAAAAACACAATGAGGAGTGGTTTCCCACTATGAGATGTTCTACATGCTATACTACTTGATCTATTCGTATAGCTAACCCATTTTTCTATTACATGGATGCATCTGGCAGGATTAATAATAGATTGACAGTATGTCAGATTCTGCAACTAGTTTACTTTTTCATTTTGAATATGCAGACAAAAATGGTGGCAAAGATGGCCAGCAAATCATTAAACACAGTGGTAGATTGGTTAAATTTATGAAGGGAAGTTTGTTTCCAAGCCATCAAGAAAAAGGATAATTAATAAGGACTCAAGAAGAACCAATTCAAATAGATGAGGTAAGATTTGCAGGCAGAAGAAAATATAATAGAGGAGGAATGCTAAGAGGTGATCAGCCATTTACATCTACTGACAAATCTGTAACTATAATTAATAAAATAATCCATGGAGCCTGAATTAATGGACTTGGGTGTTTGGGCTGAAAACGAGTTAGATTGCCACTACTTTACTCTTAAATGTAGAGATTAACCTACTTTGATACCCATAATTGAAAGTGAATGTTCAGCTGGCTTTGTCATCCATTCAGATGAGGGCCAGCCTATTCAACCTCACTGATAAAGGATTTCAGCATTCAAGTGTCAACCACCAACAGAACTATGTGAATCCGGTGATAGGTGTACATACACAGCCCATCGAATGGTCACAGCTGGAAGTGAAATGTAAAATATTAAAAAAATGAGAGGAACTTCACTGGATTTACTGCAATCACATTTAGATGCAATCTGTTGGCAGATGGATAAAAAGCATCTGATTGATCAAGATTTGCTTACTGCATTTCTAAAAGATGATAAAGGAACCTGCTGATGGTGAAAAGGTTTTTTTTTTATTTAGAATTCAATACCGTTTACATTTGAAATACTAACAAATTTTAATTTATTTATGTTTGTATTCTTTTTTACTTTCTGATGCAATTATTTCAATGTAGTCTATCATGTCAACTGCCATTCAGTATTTTGAGTGATCACTAATAAAAATAATATATTTTTTAATCATATTTACATATACACTTATTGTTGCTATGCAATTCCTTTAAAGTGCACATATATCTCTGTATATTGAAATGATATTATCTGTCTATCATTCCATTCCACCTACTATGTATCATAATAGGCCTTTTTTTCCAAATTCAAACCCATACCCAGTCCACATATATAATCCTATAATAAGGTACTTTGATGTATAATAATGTATGTTTACATGTATATGCACACATCTAACATGTTAATGTAATGTATTTTGATGTATAATAACATATGTTTACAGGTCTTCTTTAAAGTGTTAAAACTTAAATCTTAAAATTAATACATGTATTGGCACACACATACACCCCCCCCACACACATATATATATATATGAGTACAAATTGTGATGTGTAATATGTTACAGTGTGATTATATTTTTTAATCATTAATTTATTATAGTTTTTTATAATAAATTTTACCTCTCTATTGCATTTGCTTACCAATTAGGCCTGAGGCATAAAAGTTTACCTTTCTATTGTTAAATTTCTTAACTTAGCACTTTTATCTTAGTAAGACAAAAAGCCGATCCTGAAGCCTGATTCTTGGAAATTATCTTATGTCACAAATACCTGGTTTAATTTGTGTGCAACCCAAGCACAGTATTTTTAAAAATAAATTTTGAAGAGATGATGTCAAGCTTTGATATTTTCTGAATAAATTAATTTTACTGGTATCTTCATTAAAGTAATAAACTTAATTTTTAAAAGTATAATTTGTTGATGGTTTTATGGTTCTACATTAACCCTTAAACCGCTAATTATATTATTGGTTGTATGAGGTAAAAATCAAATCTTTTAATTGGTCAATTCACAAACTGAAGACAAAGCCTATTGTTAAAACATATTCGCCTATAATATTAAATTCAACTCAGATACGTTTATAAAAAGTATATTACTAATTTTTCAGGTTATGAAAGAGAATGAAAGTTCTTTCAAAAATAAATTGCTATTTATTTATTATAAAATATATTCAATTTCGGCAAATATAAAGCGAATGTCTAAACAAAAAAGTGCTGACGCAAACGCTTTTTTTCAATTTTACGTTCTGGAAAAGTAAAGATTTCTTTTTGCTAAATCTTAAATATTTTTAGTAAAATCTTCAATATTTTTCGAAAATAATTTTGTTTTTTTGGTATATTTTTTAAAAAACTAGTTTAATTTCTCAAATTATATTTTTTTAATACTTAAATTGCATTCGAAATGAAAATCTCAGCGTTTTTCTTTATTTTCTTTGATCAGGCGGTTTCTTTGTTCTTTCCAGCCAATCAGAATGTCTTTTTCGGCTGAGAGTCGGCTGACAGCGAATCACTGACAAGGTTCTTTCTTTGTTTAGTTTAAAATGCGGTTTTTTTGATTTTTTACTTGTAAAATAATTCGGAAGAGGGCACCATCTTACAGAACTTTTAAAAACCTAATCAATACCTGTCAAACGAATATTTTAGCATAAGAACTAGCAGAGTTAGAGTGACGTCAGATGTCGACGAGAAGCCTCGTAAGAGGCGGTTTATGGGTTAATGAAGAGATCTACGAAGAACCAAATTCAGCCTGTGCGGATGACCATCCGATCCAGAAACTGGGTATTTTTTTTTTGAATTCTTAAAATATTGTTTAAAAAATTACTTAAATAAATCCTAACTGTAATATGTATTAATATGTTTATTATTAAGATTTGTGATTTATTATTATAACTCTTAGTTAGAGGGATAATCCCAAATCCAAATGTAAAATATTATATATTTTTAAAAATAAGTTAATTAGGTTTTTTATTTGTTGATACTCCATGAAATAGAATTGAAAGTCTTGTTCCTGCCATTTGAGATATAGCAATATACTTTTTAAATATTATTTTTTTTAAATTATAATACTGATTTTTGAGATTTAGTATATACTGTTGAAAGATAGGAATAAACTTTTGAAAGTAGCATTTATTATTTTTCTAATTATCACTATATAAAGTAAATCCTGAGCGACCATTTTAAATTTAAAAAAAAATTACAGGACATATAATTTTAAATGAAATTTCTAATTTATCACTATATATATATATATATATATACATTTTTAGAAAGTGCAAATATGAAAGAATGTGATAAAGTTGATAAAATAGTCATTACCAAAAAAAATAATTAAAACAATACGATTTTTTATATTTTTAAACATGTCTATTTTTACATTGGTTCACAAATTTTTAAATTTTAAAAGGTATAACATAAAATTACAATTTCATAGACAGCTTTATCACATGCATCTCAAAATGCTAAAAAAGTGATATATAATATGTCTTACATGAGGTAATTTTTCTATGCAAAAATTACAAAAACAGAGTGATTGGTAATTTCCATTTTTACTAGCTGCCCCAGATGTTCTACTTTTGCAACAGAGTATATGCTAGCAATGTTTGTTTGTCCTTGCATGTAGGTATCTGTTATAAATATGTTTGGTTTTTAGTGGGGAAAAAAATAACAGGAATAATTTACAAGATGTTGAGGACTTTAGTAAATTCTAAAGTAATGTATAGTATTTTATATTATTATTATATATTACTTTTATTATATTATATTATATTAGTGAAAAATAGTGTGTGACCTAAAATGTGTATTCTTTTCAAGTAAATAAAATGTATTCAAAAAATAAATATCAAACAAAAATTTCTTCAAGATAAAATGAACAAAAAAAATCAATAAATATCAAAATAAAAAAATTTATTATGAGCACTGATTATATGTGTGTGTGGAAGATGAAATATGAAAATGGATGGCTGAGGGTATATGATGAGTGTGGATGTGCATGTTTTTATATCATTCAAATGTATTGTCTAATATTCTATTGTATATATATATATATATATATACATATATATACATTGAAACAGTAAGATCTGCTTTGCAGATCTTTGTTTCACCTTTTCTCACCTATTTCCTACCCTCATACTTTAGTTTGATACCAATGTATCGTAGTGTGTCTGCAATGCACGTATATGCCGAAAATCCCACCCAATTTTAAACCACGAGTACAACACTTGTGTTATATATAAGTATAACTCATTCCCAAATCAATAAAATGTTATGAATTATGTGTATGTTCACATAATTTAGATTTATTTAAAAGTAGGTTATATAAGTTGTAATTGCACACACACTGTGATATGTATTTTAAAACTTATGATAAAATTATAAATTTTTAGTTAAAATTATTTTGTTTGAATCTATTTACAAAAATATATTATAGTCATAATATATTTTTGATTTAAAATAAAATTCATATTCGTTTAGTAAATAGATTCAAATATTGAAATTTAAAAAGTAAAATAATTTTCTTTTGAATTTAAAATCATGCCATATATTTTCTGTTAAAATAAATGAGGGCTGGTAGGAACAATAGTTTTAATTATTATCTAAAAATACAGCAGATGCCCACTTAAGGTTTTTTTTCAATCAGTAAAAGTAATTTTAATTAAATCAAGTTTGTAATTTGAATGTCGACAAGGAAATTAATAATAGAAATTAATTAAAATTTTGTTGAATTCCTTTAGTCATTCGGATAGGATTAATTACAGCTGATAAGTAAGCAAAGTCCAAAATATTTTTGTAATGCTCCAGGGCAGTTATATTATTCAATTTCACTATAAAAAGGAGGGTTTTTTTTTGTTCTTCATTCTAGTGATTTGCTAATGAAATGATTCTAGTGAAATTGTTTTAGTGAAAATATTCTAGTAAAAATATTTTTGATCAAGATTTCAAAAGAATATTTTCTTGAGATTTTAGCTACATGCCTGCAAACTTAAATTTGAAGCCAAGTTTTTGTTTCCAAATTAATTGACCATATTTACAGTTTCACCTATGAATCACCCAACCTTCAAAATTGCTAACCTTAAAATGATGGAGTAGAGCTGGCAAGAAGGTTAGTTTCCTCTCAGGAATGGCTGGCTGCTGCTCTAGACCATCGAAAGCTATCACCTAAGAAACCCCAGAACTGCTGCTGCTGCCAAAAATATGAACAACTCCAAATTTTGCTGCTGAAGTGTATACAACCTGATGATCATCAATCTACCTGAAAATGCTTCTCCAGAGATAACCCCAAATTAACCCAAGAGCTTCTGTGATTCCTAACTAATATGCTATAGCTATTTCAAATTGTTTTTTTTTATTTCATTTGACTTTATTATGTATTCCTCTAATGTATTCTAATATAATCAACAGTTTTGATCTCTATCCTTGGGTTAATATTTTCTATTTATTAATCTGTCTTTTATTTTATTATGATAATGTGTCAGAATAGTCTTTGACTGAGTAAATTATTCCCTCTGTTGAAAGTAAGACGCCGCTATTAAGGCATAATTTAAATTTATAAATAATTCCCAATTTTATTATCTTGCAAATCACTCATTTGAGGGCTATTCTAATCTTCTTTAATATATATAATAATCAAATAGTTTAAAATCTACATTTTATTGATTTTAAGCTAATATGAGAGGATGTGTAAGGTCAATGATTAAAATGTGCCACAAATGCATGATTGCATAAATAAATCTATACTTTCTTTTTAAACCTGCAAGCATGCATTTTCCTATTTTTAAATACTGTATTATACTTTAATTTCAAAGTTTGTAATTGACATCGAGAAGGTGCAGACTTTTTAAAATGAATTTCTGGGAATTTGATTGGGAAATTTCCCAATCTAAATGAATCCATCTTGTATGTTTTATATACATTAGTCTAGTATTGCTGGTAAATTAATTGGTTGTTGAGACCACTTTGTTTTTTTTTCCAAGGATTTTAAATCGCCAAGTCCATTCCCTTTTCATTTCCTGCAGTTCCCAGGCAGAGTGTGTACTCAAATGTCACACCTAGGAATTAGACACAGCAATCACCCAGCTGCTATGTTGTGGATAAGTTCAAGCTTTGGCTGGCCATGACAACACATTCCTATGGGTCAGCGGTGAGATGTTCTCTGTAGTCATTTCAAATATTCACTATTGTTTTATTTATATATTTATTTTACAAAGCATCCATGATTTAAATGTATCACAACCTCCATCCTTTAATAAATTCATTATTAGCAATACCGACCTCCCAATGTAACTTTAATTATAGTTTTAAAATAAATGCCTTGATCACATTCCCACTTTATTTCTTACTAAGCTTTTGTCCGTGCTATTCTCGAAATCAATAAATATTCTATAACACTTAATTTTCAAACATTTTATTAAACTTTTATAATTACTCAAAGCACCTTGCACTTGTTCCCATCTCTTTTAAGCACATTATCATAATACTATTAGCCTGAAGGATAGAATAGATTTTCTTTAAAACCTTTTTTGTAATTTAATGGAATGTAATGCCAACAATTATTTAGTATGCATCCCTGTCTCATATAATCAGACAGTGGCATTATATATATATTTCTATATAAATAAATCTCTGAAATCATTTAAAACTAATTTTGATCTTTTATTTTATTGATTCCTATCATTGTCTCAGTCTATATATCTATTTTCTACATTTCTTTTGTACATCCATAGATGTTAATTAGCAACCCAAACTTATCTTAGTATAGAGTCTCTTTGTTTCTCCCTGACCACCAGGCACCGGTAAATGGTTATACTAGTAGTAGCATCAGACATGTTGTCACATAGGTGGCACTGTCAAATTTGAACTTTAGATTCAAATTTAGTATATCTAGATAGCAACCCCTCCTAGAATGTTCAGTTTTGTGTTTGGGGTTTGAATTCTGCAGTGTGTTAGCGAGATAGACGATTCTGAATGTTACAATATATATATATATATATATATATATATTGTTTTCTGCATATATATATATATCAAATTCTATCATATATATATTCTTTTCTGCTTATATATATATATAATTATATCATGTATATATTGCTTTGTATGTGTGTATATATATAAAAGAGTTATAAACTAGGTCAGAAAAATAATATCAAAAAAATGTTTTTATATTATTCAAATGTATTTTATTATATATATATATATATTATTTCTACATTTATATATATAAAAAAAGTAATAAAAACTAGGTCACCAAACTAATTCAAACAAAAGTTTTTACATCATTCAAATGTGAATTTAGCTAAATTTCTATCATATATAAAAAAAAGTTTCTAAAACTAGGTCACAAAAATAATATCAAATAAATGTTTTTATATTATTCAAATGTATTCTATCATATATATATATATTATTTCTATATACATTTAATTATAGAAAACAATAATAATAATAATAATAATAATAATAATAATAATAATAATAATAATAATAATAATAATAATAATAATAATAATAATAATTCAATTCAATTCAATTCAATTCATTTATTTAAGTGCTAAACAACAGCATAAAGCCAATTACAGCTTGCACATACAATAAAAGTGAAAATAAAACATATAACATAAAATGAAAATATAAATGTATACATAATAAAGTAAAATTTAAAAGACAAAATCAAACTTCACATTTCAGTTTAACAAGTTTACAAAATTTCTTATAATCAATGTCACACAGATTAAGGTTACTCCCAATTTGATTATATAAAGAGGGTAACCTAAATAAAGGAGAAAATTTAAGAATATTAGAACGGCATGTTTGAATCTGATATACACAAGTAGACCTAGTATCATAACTCAAAGACCTAACTGAGATAGTTGAAACTATATCTGATAAAATAACCTGTTTATTAACAATTTTATAAAAATATTTCAAATCCCTATACTTTCGTCTAGATGAAAGATTAATCATTTTACCCTCCCAAGAAACATATTTGAAAAACTTCTTTGAAATAGACTGCAACAAGTTACATCCTTGCAAAGAACTAGGGTTCCAAATTATTGAACCATATTCAATAATAGGAAGAACCAATGAAAAAAACAATTTCCATTTAGTATCATTACTGAACTGATAACCATGTCTAAGAATGGCACCCATAACCTTAAAAGCTTTACCAACAATCATTTCAAAATGAGGAATAAAAGATCCATTACAAGAAAACATAATTCCAAGATCTTTTTGGCATTTAACTGAAATAATTTTATGAGAATTGATATAATAATAAAACTGTAAAACTTCAGATTTTTTGGAATAAGACATAAAGGAACATTTATCAAAATTAACTGTCATATTATTTGACTGACACCAAGCACTAAAGTTATCAATATCCTTCTGAAGGAGAACACAATCGTTCACTGATACAATTCTTCTAAAAATCTTACAGTCATCAGCATAGCTTAACAGAAAAGAATATCTCAAGCAATCATTAAGATCATTAATGTAAACATTAAACAGCATGGGTGCTAAAATACTACCCTGTGGAACACCTAAATTGCATTCAAAATTAAATGAAACTTTATTATTGAATTTAATATATGCTGTACGACTACATAGAAATGATTGAAACCAATATACAAGTTTATTAGAGAAACCTATTTTATGTAATTTATGAAGTAAAACACTGTGATCAACTTTATCAAAGGCTTTTGACAAATCAAAATAAATAACATCTAGTCTTTGACGATCTTCAATAGCATGAGCTATATGATCATAAATTGTCAGTAGATTACTATCAATTGATCTATTAGGACTAAAACCATGTTGAGAAGAAGAAATTATCTTACCCACATCTGAAATAATTTTATTATAAATACATCTCTCAAAAATTCTTGCAATGGTATGCAAAACAGAAATTGGTCTATAATTAGAAACACAATCTCGATCACCATTTTTGAAGATTGGAACCATTTTAGCACATTTCAAAACACTAGGAAAAGTACTGGAATTAAGAGACAGATTAAAAACAAAGGCAAGAGGTACTGCAATAAATTCGGCTAGCCCCTTATAAATAAAAGAAGGAATATTATCACATCCTAAACTAGAGTGAGTCTTAAGCCTCCTAATAGCTACAATAACATCTTCCCTAGAGATATGATCAATTGTACATTTAGCACTAGACAAATTGCCAGGAAATGTAATTTTAGAATCAATTCCATGTTGTGAAAAGTATAACTCTGCAAAATGTTTAGAAAAATCATCTGCATTTAATGCAGAACCGTGAGTCATTTGAACCTTTTTCTTACCCAAGCCTGAATTATTAACAAAATTTCAGAATTCTCTAGGATTAGAAGAAATATTAATTTCAATTTGTTTTATATACTCTTGTAAATCTCGTTTATAGATATATTTAGCCAATCTTCTAAAATTGATAAAATTATTATAATAAATTATATTCTGTGTCTTAAAATAGAGTCTATGATGGTAAGATTTCCTTTTAATAATCTTAATAAGAGTATATGAAAACCACAGAGGATAACCTTTGTTAAACGATAATTTATTAGGAATATATACATCAATAAAACCATTAAAAATTTTCAAAAAATAATCCAAGCAAAAATTCACATCATTAATTGAGTACATATTATTCCAATCAACTTCAGAAAATTTTCTACAAAGATCAACATAATTACCCCTCCCATAATCCCTTTTCACAACATTAAAACAAGTAATTTTAGAATAACACATCTTAATATAAAATTCGATAGGTGGATGATGAACATCAATTGGAAAAGAAACAGAGACAAAGTGAAAATTACTAACTATTGGTACATTACAAAGAACACAATCTAAAGTACGCTGAAAACTATTAACAACAGGGTTATATTGTTGAAGCCCAAAAAATTTGCAAAATCTAAGCATTCTTAAAGCTTTCTGAGATAATAAAGAATAATGCGTAATAATCTTACCCTTAAATAAATCAGGCATATTCAAATCACCAACAATGATAATATTATTATATCTAATCAAAAAATCTTCAAGTGCTGTCAAGAAGTAATCAAGCTCTAAAAGTGAGATATTAGGTTTAAAATAAATATTTCCCAATATACATTTAAAATTATGATCCATGTAAACTTCACACCATGTAGATTCACATACAGAAGAAGTAAAACATAGATCTCTATATAAAACATTTTTGTTGATAGCAATAAGAGTACCACCTCCTCTAGCTGCATATTCTAAAGATCTATCCGTACGTAAAATATTATACCTATTATCAAGGAAAGAACAATCAGAAAATTGTTGATTTAACCAAGTCTCTGTAAAAAATATCAAATCAAAATGCTCTGTTTCGAAGAATTGTTTAATTTCCACACACTTAGTTCTCATCCCTCTAACATTCATATAAAAGCAAGACAGCCCTACCATATTAAATTAAAAATAAATCAAAACAAATAAATAAATGAAATCAAGTAAAGAAAAATGTAAGTAAGTATAGTGAATAAAGAAAATAAGAAATAAAAGAAAATAAAGAAAATAAGAAATCAAAGAAAACAAGAAAATAAATAAATAAATACCACTAAAGTTTTAAAGAATTAGCCAAAGTTCCATAAAAAAACGAATGGAAGCACCACGAGGCCATAAATTGGAAGAGATTAAGTCACTATGTTTATGAGCAGGAGCAGATATATAAAAGCAAGAAGATTTCAAGTTATACATATTAATTTCATGACATATGATCCTAGTTCTTAAATGTTTTTCAAGAAAGACCTTAATATTATATGAATTAAGACTCACTGGCATATTAGAAACAAAATATTTATTAAATTTTGTATTAATATTATTAATAATATTATTATGAATTTTAGAAATACCAAACCCCCTTTCCACAGGTAGTCTACCTTTTTTACCAGAAGTTGAAAAAGAGCATCCCAAACCATTTCCCACATTAACCTCATTATCAATATAATTGTTATATTTAGAGAAATGCGAATAATTTGCTCTATGAGTAAAAAAACCTCTATCAGCATTCGCTAGACAATTTTTTCTTCTGCAATTTGATTTAGAAAAGTCACCAGAAAAATTACTACTATACTTTTTTGGAACAGAATGTGAATATCCATCCTTCAATATATACTTTTTATCAGGAAAATTATCATAATATCCCAGCGATGAATTATTAACAGAAAAGCCAGAAAACTTGTTAAATTTTTCATCATCATTAAGTCTAGAAAATTGTTTTTGATATTTATCAGACTGCCTATAAATTTTAGTTTTATAAACTTTTCCTTTATTGTATCTTGTACTATTATCAATTCCACATCCAATATATTCATCACGTGAATGAAAATCCTGATCTAATATCTTATTATTACCTTTATAATCAACATTATAAATGCTATTGTTTTTATTTTTATCTTTTTCCCAAAACTGTTTTTACCTTTATCTCTAATAAAGAATGAGGACTTGGGCAACTTTTCTAAGGTATTATTACCCTTAAAAGATGAATTAACATCACCAGTACAATCAACCTCAGCAATATCCCCAAAAACTTGTGTTTCCAATAAATCACATTGTATACCTACATCACCAGAAATAACACCATCACCAATAGCTTTAGATTCCTTCACACCAAATTTTGCCATATTCATAATCATACTATAAACTTCCTGAAGAGACATAGATTTTAATAATTCAAAAGTAAAACCAGCCAAGTCTACTTTTCTACTTTCCTTATCTTGAAGCAAATTAACTATATCCACATTAGAACTAGAATTTAAACTCCTATCAATACCTAAATTATTATCACTTTTATCTTTAACACTATCTCTATTATAATTATCCCTTTCAGAAATATTTTCAATATGTATATCTGATTCCACATCTATAAGATCATTAATATTAACTATATCCACATTAGAACTAGAATTTAAATTCCTATCAATACCTAAATTATTATCACTATTATCTTCAACACTATCTCCATTATATCTCTCTCTTTCAGAAATATTTTCAATATGTATATCAGATTCCACATCTATAAGATCATAATAATAATAATAATAATAATAATAATAATAATAATAATAATAATAATAATAATAATAATAATAATAATAATAATAATAATAATAATAATAATAATAATA
Source organism: Epiperipatus broadwayi (assembly GCA_028023455.1). Classification (NCBI taxonomy): domain Eukaryota; kingdom Metazoa; phylum Onychophora; class Udeonychophora; order Euonychophora; family Peripatidae; genus Epiperipatus; species Epiperipatus broadwayi. The sequence continues at coordinate 1,516,740 of JAQFVV010000106.1, read as the reverse complement.
ATAATAATAATAATAATAATAATAATAATAATAATAATAATAATAATAATAATAATAATAATAATAATAATAAAATAATAAAACTAATTCAATACTCACAGAATCCTGGCTAAATGTTAGCATCAGTTTTAAATTTGAATCCAGTTATGAAGGCATCAAATGTGATTATTATGGAGTAATCCTTTTTCCTTTTTGATATAATCTTTTTTTTACTTTCCTTCTAAATTATTTTTTTGAAAAAATAATTTTTTTAAAAAAAAGAGAGCTTAGAAATGCCCTTCAATGAGTAAACATGAATATCAAGCTGTAAAACGAATGAAATTGACTGTGAAACATGATTTACAGTCATTAAATCTGAAAAACAAAAGAAAAATGAAAAAATTAAAAATTTTATTTTACAAAAACTTTCATAAAAAATCTAAATTTTATTGTAGAAAATAAATTAATACCTCATTTAAATCAGAAAATGATGGCAGATCGAATGGTCAAAGAACCATAAGTGTACTTCTTGCCAATTTCGCGCAAACTCAATTGAAATTCGAAATTTTTGTTCAGGGGCTCTCAGGGGCTCTTCGGGCTCAAAGGTTAAAACATACATTAATTTTTTGAGATTTACTATTACAATGCTTGATTATCACTATATAAATTAGTGTTTTTGATTTATTTTAAAGGATTTTGTAATTTTTTTAATGTTCAATGTTACGTTCTTTTTTTTCTTTTCTGGCACTTTTTATCATTGCAGTACACATTACTTTCTTTTCCAACCCTGTTTTTAATGTTTTGAGATTTACTATTACAATGTTTGATTTATAGCATTGTATGTTTTAAATGGTGTTTTTTTTAAATTTATAATACTGATTTAGTATATACTGTTGAAAGACAGGAATAGGTTTTTGAAAGTAGCATTTAATATTTTTGTAATTATTGCTAAGTAAAGGCTTTTTACAAATAATGTTTATGATTTTTTTTTTGTAAATGCCCTAATATACATTATTTTTTGAGATTTACTATTACAATGTTTGATTATCACTATATAAATTAGAGTTTTTGATTTATTTTAAAGGCTTTTGGAATTTTTTAAATGTTCAATGTTATGTTCTTTTTTCTTTTTTTTTATTTTCCCACACTTTTTTCCATTGTAGCACCTTTGGCTATTGAATGTTACATTACAATGTTTGATTTATAGCATTATAGTTTTTAAATATTGTTTTTTAAAATTATAATACTGATTTAGTATATACTGTTGAAAGACAGGAATAAGCTTTTGAAAGTAGCATTTATTATTTTTCTAATTATCACTAAGTAAATAGCATTTAATTATCGCTATATACACCCAGACTTTTGAAATTAGCATTTACAATTTTTTAATGTCCTGCAATTCATGTGAATACTTTGCCTTAACATACATTAATTTTGTGAGATCGACTATTACAATGTTTGATTTATAGTGTTTTTGATTTTTTTTGATTTTCCAGCAATTTTTTTAATTGTAGTGTCTCAGGCTATTTAATTACCCATGTTACTCTCTTTCCCCACATTTTTTAAGTGAAGTGCCTCAGGCTATTTAATTTCCATATTACTTTCTTTCATCCCCTTTTTAAATTGTCGTGCCTTAGGCTATTTAATTTTTTGAAACTGAGTGTTTCTAGTCAATGTCATTTATCCCTTGCATGTGCCAGCAGTGTTTTGAGTGTTTTAAAATTCAAAATGGCCACTGAGCATGTACTATATAAGCACCGACAATTTTTTATTTATCTGTTTTTATGACATTTATAAGAGCACCTCCACAACTGCACACAGCTCTGAAAACATTGTACTGCTTCTATTCCCATCTTGTACTCATTCTATTATTATATAAATAATTCTACATATAGTTTACTCATCTTATAAATATTATCTACAGCCAGAGGATTGTTTTGCTTCTGAGCTCTATCTTTTTGAAATATAATAGTTGTAAAAGCTGATGTAACTATTACATTTCTTTACCAATATTTAGATCAAATTTAACTCACATGTCAATAATTCATTAAAATAGTTAAAAATAATTTTTGTGTTTCAAAATTTCTCAAGTGTAAACTTATTCACATTTTATAGCTTCAATAATAAAATATACTATTATTTAATGTTGTGTGTTATTTCACTATTAATAACTATAATTTATTATATGTATATTTAATAATGCATTTAAATTTTTTATACTAACAATATTTAGTTATATAAAGTTTATATTTTATTAGTACCTCCAAACTAGGTCAATCTAAAATAGCACAGCTGATGTAATTCTTGCATCCCATTAACATTTTCCTTTTAAAACGTTCTTTGTTTTAAAAGGCCATTCATTCAGAATCTATTCTGCACAAAACTTTTTTATGTTTTTTATTAACAAAAAAATTTTTGTTTCTTTTTTGTTTAATAATAAAACATTTACATAGTGATATTATTTTATTTTTTAATGCTTTTTAAAAATTTAATCCTATCATATATATTATACTTTATTATATATTTCAATAATTAGGAAATTAGCCAGTATTTATAAAGTTAAGGGGGAAAAAATAAATATTTATACTTAGTTTAATACATTTTTAAAAGCAATAATAATGTCTTTTAGTTTAAGTTGTTTATTCATAGGTTATCTTAAATAATTGTAAAAAAAAAATCAAACATTTGATTTGTTCTCTTAGATACATTTTTAGACTTTCAATAGTGCAATTATGAGGGGCTTGCATTAAATAATATTGTTGCCGTGAAATTTGTTAGGAATTAAATATTTTGGTATACAATAATATCTTTTTTAACATTATGTTTTTTTATAAATTCTGTTTTCTTTACATTTGGATTGTAGTGTGTTTTATGGATTAATTACAAGTTTTTAGCTAAAGAACACATCCAAAAAAAAGTTGTTTAGTAAAATGTGTATAAAGATTATATAACATAATAAAAAAAGAGAAAAAAAAATTACATTATTAATAATATTTTACAAAACACAGCATCAGAATTGATCCTAAGAACTCATATTCCAATGTATGCCACTCTATCATTACTCTAAAGTGAATAAGATATTTAAACTCTGTAAAATATCATTGATTAATTTAATTTCATCATAAGTAATTATACTGTAATTATTAGGCAACATTTTTAAAATAAGTCTTTTTTTAAAATAAATTATTAATAATATGTTACTTTTTATATAAATTAGAATATTTAAATAAAAATGATTGAGAAATCCAAACATTTTTATTTATATATAAATTTTATTAATTATAATAATGAAAAAAATTAGCCTGTTTGTTCTTTGAGCAATCGTCACAATAAGTTTAAGTAAAGACATATTCCTCTTTAATTTAATATATAGGGTATATGAGCACAGGTCTTTGCACCACCCACCACTCTCCACCTATCTCATAACACTGATACACTTGAACACATATATGTTGAAAAGATAAATAATCACCAATATAAGTATTTCATGCTAAAACAGCAATCATCAGTTGGTCCAGATTACTATCCCCACATCTATATACTATTAGTGCTCAGATATATATTAAGATAGCCAAATGAACAGGCTTCTATCTACTCCACACTCCAACTCTTCAACCGTCCATCCAATTGAAAATCTGATGATGGAATGCTCAAATGCGACCCTGAGGCTAAGTCTTTAATTTAAATAAAAAAAATATTTACAATCAGAATGTGTTTCTAAGAATAAAGTGATTTGGAAATCTAAACATTAACATATAAATTATCATGGCAAAATAGTGCTGGCCTTTTAGGTTTAGATAATGTTGAGAGTATATATGTAGTATATTTTGAGTTTGAGCTTTAAAATTTGGCTGCTCATATAATTGTCACAAATAAGTCTAATATTCCTCTCATATTTAAACAAATAATATTTACACTCAGAATGTATATCTAACAATGAAATGATTTGAAAATGTTAGCATTTTTATTTTCATTTAAATTTTATTTATTATCTTGGTGTCTTAGTGCCTTGTTGGTGAAGCATCTTTGTGCACCAACACAACTTGATCACCTGCATATAACAGTCCTGCCTGTTTGTTTTAGCTGGTATAATTCAATGGGATTGTTGCAGTACATTTTTGGATTTAAAAGAAAAGATAGCCTCAGCGTAATGAAATGGACTGTAAAATGTTTAATCCACCTCTACATTGTTTACATATCATATAACCTCTGTGCCTTTTATCAACAATTAGTATTTATTTTAATCCTTAATCTCATAGCAATGATTGCTACATAAGATTCTGAGTAATGTTTAGTATTAAATTATTGATTTTTATATTTTGGAAGCTCATTGTAATTCCTGAAGTTTTTATAAAATCTTTTTAATATTGTTACTTTTTGAAGACTATAAAAGTCCCTTATCAGTATTGATATTCCATTGACGTTTATATTAAAAAAGGGATAAAAACAATATTAATATAAAATGGATAAATAAATAACAAGATAAATAAAATAATTTATAATATACACATATATAACTGTAAAAACTATTAATATTGAGTTATAAAAAGCTAACATTACTATATATAACTTTTTTTATGTGAATGGTTTAAAATATAAGAAAAAATGTTATTTATTGTTTTTAACGAATTTCGATAAATGACAGACAAATTAAATTTGACTACAAGTAACAAACAATCAAATAAATCATTTTTAGAAATAATATTAATCTTATAAGCAATAATAATTTCGAAAGATCACTTCAAAAGATTTATTTATTTTGTTTAAAACTTGAACAGATTTATTATTATGGTTACTCAAATAAAGATTCAATCTATATAGATTTATTATGAATATAAAAAAAACATTCAATTATATGAGGATAATATATATAAAATTATGTTAATTTTCCTATGGAGACAAACATTTTCTGTCAAGCGAAGTGCAAAGAATAATTTAAAAGTATTACAATCTCTCAAACAAAATAAAACTAAAACATGGTTTTAGAATACACATTGTAGTGATTTTTCTCTTTTTGTTATTCTTAAGACTGTATTATATTACATGGTATTTTTGTTAAATGAGATCAGCATACCAAGACTTATTCAATTAACCAAGGTTATAACTCAGTATTTATGAATTAGTTTTTTTTTATTTAACCTATTCATTAATGTTTAAATATTCAGATAAAAGTTGTTAACCCTGTTTATCGATTATTTTTTAAGAGTAATCTCTGTTTGATTGTGAAATTACCTTGAGGTATTGAGAATAAAAATGTTAAAAACAGTCATAATAATGAATGAGCTATTGGTCCGTTGAAACTACATGATTATGTTTTTCTAGTGATATGATTTTCTTAGATTTAAAAGTGGAGTCATAATCCTAAACGTTTTCTTAGTCATTAAGGCAATTTTAAGATATATACATGATCTAACAGCTAAAAATCTTTTTAACATCTTTGATATAGGAAAAAACTTTAAAATTTCACATGGATTGACAATATATATATATATATAGAAAAATGCTAGAGTAAATGTTTATTAAATTAAAGTTGAGAATTATCTTTACCATCATTTAAGCTGGAGTAAGTAATACAACTTCAAAAGTTTTTCTTCTTATTGTTTTGATATTGCTGTGTGGTAAGATTATTCTAAAAACTGCTAGAGGGCCAAAAAAAGTCTGACTCTTCCTGCAGTATAGGTGAAAAGAATGTTGTGTTAGCGCTGGTCCTGAAAGACCAAAACTTGGTGTAATTTGAAGAAGTCTTCAGCCGAAGAAGATAAGAATTGCAAATGGGTAACGTGAAGTCTCATAATAACTGAACTGAGCATATAACGAAACTTATAGATTACGAACAGTAAAGTTATATGAGATTTAAGTGTTATATTAACATTATAATTGGAACATTTAACTCCATTGTGAAGTAATTATTTCTTATCATCATTACATGCTGTTATGGTTATTATTAATGTGTGTGATTGTAAAGAATATATATATATCCTCAACCTGTTTATATTTTATTAATTTATTGCTTGGTATTTGAGTATTAACTAAGCTATGACGTACTACACAAACCACTGGTAGATATCTTCATCGAAGAACCAAAACAATGTCATGGTAACTGAAACATTGGCATGACTAATCGATAGAAATGGTCAAGGTGTTTTTATGGTCACCTTCGAGATTTTAAAATACTTGGATGAATTCTGGGTAAATATCTGTCTTTTACCTGCTTGCATTGACCAAGTGAGACATGTTTTTTTTTACAGTGTCTGATCTGCCATTGTAAGAATTGAATATTTTTTGATTGCTTATTTTATATTTTGATCATTGAACTATTGCTGATTTTATTTACTAATTTTATCAAATTTTATTACTAATTTATCAAATTGTATTCCTAATTTATCAAATTTTATTACTAATTTATCTAATTGTATTACTAATGACCATTTATCACTAATTAACCAAAATGTCTGTGCAAAAACCAAGAAAAGGGACTTACCATTTAGAAGAAGTTATTGAATTTCAGTATCACACTATCTCATAAAGCCAGTTATTTGTAGTTTATAATTAAGAACAATTTGTTTTTGTTTCGTTTTTTAAAAAAAGAAAAAATGTAAATAATTAGTTAAATACCATTAAAAATTATAAAGATTATTTATAATACTTATTTTTGATAATATTTTATTGTAATAAAATATTACTTATTAGTCAGTCCATTTATTATCGGAGTAATGTATTACTGCTGCTCTGAAAATAAATGTCTCCTTTTTGGACTAAAAATTGGTGGGGCCCACATGCTTTAATGTGGGAAAAAAAGTTTTAATGATTATTAATTCATTTCTTTGTTTCAGGGTGAAATGATTAATTAAATATTGTTCTAAAAATTATAATGATTATTCATAATAATTGTTTTTGCTAAACTTTTTATTGTAGTTTATTAATAGTTATTATTTTGCAATGGCTAACATGGCATCATTCTTCTTTGGTATTAACTAACCTTGTGATTATAAAATTTATTTTTGATAATATGTTACTGTAATAAATTTATTATTACTTATTATTGCATTTATTATTGGAGTAAATTATTACTTCTGTTCTTGAACAATAAATGCGTCTCATTTTTGGACTGAAAATTAGAAAATCATTTCTTTGTTTCGGGGTCGAATGATTAGTTAAATATTCCACAAAATAATTGTAATGATTATTTGTAATGTATTCATTTTTGATCATTTTCTATCGTTTTCAGGGTCAAATGATTATTTTCTAAATAGTGTTAAAAAATTGTTAATAATTATTTATAATATTCATTTTTGATAATTTTTTATCGTAGTAAATTATCAGTTATTATTTTGCAATGGCTTTTAGTGTGAAAAAATATATATGATTAGTTCATTGGTTTGTTTGGGGGAGGGGTAGAATAATTACTTAAATATCCCTAAAAATTATAGATGATTATTTATAATATTCCATGTCTGATAATGTTTTATCATTTTCATGGTCAAATGATTACTTAAATATCCCTAAAACCTTATAGATGATTATTTATAATATTCCATTTCTGATAACTTTTTATCATTTTCATGGTCAAATGATTATTTAAATATCATTAAAAATTGTAATGATTATTTATAATATTTAATTTTTGATAATTTTTTTATATTAGTAAATTATTAGTTTATTAATTCGCAATGACCAACATAGTGACGTTGGATGTCTCCTTCCTTATTAACTATGCTATGACATATTACCCTGAAGGCATACTATTCTAATTTTGTGATCTTCAAGGTGATTTTTCCACATGATCTGCAGGCAAACTTATCGATTAAGTATGTTCACAAATCACTAAGAGACGTTATCTTAAAGATCGTAAGATTAGAATAGTATGCTTTCGGTGTAATATGTCAGAGCTTAGTTAATACTCAAGTACCCATATTATTGCTTTTCTGTCAAGCTAGGTTCTCCCTGAATACAGAGCACATATAAAAACAGCCAGTCATTCACTGCAGTACATTACCATATTGGTTCACTATATAGAACTATTATTCTCATCATATTCTCTTGATAATTGAAAATCATGTGATCTTCTGAGCAATGGACCAGTCAATTAAACACACACATATATATATATATTGTAACCCCTCACACCTATCACCAACACTAACAATTACCTGGGGGCACCAATTCTATGGATCATAGAATAAAATATTTATTTAACTTTACCTAAATCTATTCATGAGGCTCTTAATTAAAGCTTTCACCTAAAACTAACTCAGTTGAGGGATACAGAGGAGTATGAGGTGTACAATGTACATTAGATGTGGGAGAAAATATTATTACTAATAGGAATAAACATCTATCAAGTTCTATGCTAGACAAAAATTAAATTGGTAAAATTCTACCAGCTAAAATCAACTAATTATACTTTATATTTCACCTCCTCCCATCATCCATATGCACTGAACAACCTCTACTATATTATACAATTAAACTAATAACTAAAATAAAATAAAAAAAATATTTCAGAAATTGTAATGTATAATTTACTAGATCTAAACTCAAACTAAACTTATCATTACTAAATTTTAATTACTTACTACTCTAATCTGGCTAAATGAATTTATTATCTAATCTAAATTGAAGATCTCAGGGAATTAACTTATGGTATTGCCTGATCTAACATTTCTATACCTTAAATTATTATTTAACACTATGAAAATAATATTATAAATCAAACAATACCTAATTAGATACTTGCAGTTAGCTAATGAAAGAAATCGGGCACATTTTGATTTCAATTCATCATCTAAACAAAAGTTAAATAACAAACTCTTTTAAAAATGATCAGTAGGTAATTGACATCTCATATAGTGTTTGAATCAACGAAATCAACATTATCATATCTTGAGATTTATTATAATTAAATAAAATACAATTATGTTACATTAAATAAAATAAATGTATAAGCATGTGTGGAAGTGTGAAACATGAATGAATGTTATAGAAGAAACTCCAAATACAAATTTAGATAACAAAATATTTATTAATCAAATAGAAAATAGTTAAATCAACATCTACTTTTCTTTTATTGTTATTAACACAAATTCCAAAGGGATTTAATATTATTGAGTACAGGTTATTCAGAAGATAATACAACATGATTCATTAACTTTTACATCTACTATATATTTTCATCAGAACATTTTGATAAACTGGTAAACATTTTATTGGAAACATTAAATGAACTAAATAAGTCCCTATTATTTACTATAAAAAATGGCTCTTTAGCTATCAGTGATTTCTGATAGACTTATACAAAAATAAAAATAAAAAATATGGTGTTACACTTCTAGTAGCTGATTACTAATGTATCTTTTATTCAGCCTTTTGCTGAATATCACTCACTTATTAACTAAAAGTTTATAACAACAATAGATTAATATTCTAATTACTGAACAAATTAGGATTTTGCATTGTTACTTTTAAAATTTTCTTAAATAAAATTACAATAAGGGGATTTAAACTAGGAATAATATTAGACCATCTTACCAAAGAAAATAAATACTTCTATTAATTAAATGTATTTTTTTAAATTTTGTAGTTTTAAAGTAAAGTATACTATTGAATAATTAGGTTCTGCTTTGCCAAAATAAAATAAATCTTTGTATTCATTAACTATGTTCCATCTTTACTTGATTATTTATGCAAATTATGATTAAATGATAAAAATCAATGAGATGAAGCTCAAATAATTACTACAAAATGTTTAACACGATAAGTAAAGTTCTACATTAATAATGAATTTTTTTATATCAAAATTAACAATTTGTGCATGAATCTGTATTATGCTATGTGTCCAAGAAAATAAATAAATAATGTTAATCAATCTAATCGGTTTGCTTATGATATATCAATATAATCATAATACGGTTGGAAGTGAAGATCAATCAATCTTTATTTATCAACTATAATACAGATGTTTTATAAGACACTATACTTTCCTTTTATTCTTTCTTTTTATCATAAACCATCACACTAGGCTATAGCATAAGCTGGAAAACAACCAATACACACATGGGATAACAGATTTATATAATTCAAAACAGGTAATATAACCATAACTTCCAAGTCTATCTTTAAGACTAAATAATTGGTGGAATAACTCATCATTACATGGAAATCAGGGAGAAAACATCTCTAGCTTCATACACTTTTCATTCAATATATCAAATATAAAAGGAGGATTCAATCCACTCCTATCAAAATACTCCAATACATGGATAAGAAAAGGAATATTCAATTCCATACACTACACTATACTGCACTGGGCAAACTACCCATATTAAATATTCAACTAACAAATACACTGATTCAATCCCATAAAATATTATAAATATTGTAAACTTTATAGCTACAAAATACTTTTCATTCAGTCATAACAAAGAAATAATAATTCTCTCTTAAACAACTTTCTAATTCTTCAAATGATTGATCCCCTTTTCCTTCTGAATCCGATTGACTTAAAATCATTTTCACTGGCAATTACATATAATTATAAATAAGTTTAATAATAGACACACACATATATAAGCATGTGATATACAGACCATTTAAAATCACAGTAAGCAAAGAATTACTGTTAAAATATTAATTATTACTGCTAGAATTAATAAAGAATAAATATCTCATATCTGACAATATTTAGGACCTGGTAATGTTCAAAGAACGGTTGGAGAATAAAATACTAATTACTATGGACAAAGCAAAATGAATAATTTTTATATAATATAATGCATTAATATTGGCACGAATCTGTAGTTAAATTGAACCTAAATAAGTAATAATATTGTATGTTATAGATAAAATAACTATTGAAAATAATTATTTTCTAATTTATAAAAAGAAATATATTCGGTAAGATTTGATATAATGAACTCTTTTTTTAAAAATAATTATTCACCTTTTTGGGCTATAAATGGACTCTTCCATTCATTTATTATGTGTGTGGATCATTAATACAATAACAATAATAAAAATTACCAGCATATTGTATTTTTTATATTATGCTATTTGAGATGATCTTGGAGAAAAATACAATAATAATACATATAATAAACATATTTAAAAAAAATAAAACATTCCTTAACTAATACTATCTATCTAAAATATCATTACATAAAATAAAGTTCTCTTCTTTTTTCTTTCCAAATGAAATGAAATGAAAGTTTATAAAAGTTTTTACATGACTTTCCTTGTCATGTTTTCAAATAAATAAGGAAAATAATTATACTGCACAAGACAAATATTAACACAGATCGGAACAATTCCTGCAGGAGAAAATGACACACTATTATTTTTCTTTGTTGAATTATCAACTAATGAATTGCTATTAATGTTGTAAATAATGAATTTCCTTAATTAAACAATATATTTCATAACACAAGTAAAATAAAAGTTTGTACTTTATTCCTAGGATATATTTAACATTTAATTTCACAATCATAAAGCCATTCAGAAATATATGTAGTTATTCAATTAATATGTAGTTATTCAATTAATATTTATTTAGATAAACTCATTGGTAATATTAATACAGCAATGTCACATAACTTTATCCATTTATAATTTCATTCCTCCTACTAGTCTAGACAAACAAATAATTATTAAAGTACATTTAATGACATATTTAATCTTATATTTTTCTTTTCCAAAGGTAAAAATATAAATAATTACACCACTGCTATTCTAATATATATGACAATAAAATTACATATTCCTTGTATATATTTTAAATTTTGAGTTTTCTTTTATATTTAGCATGAAATTTGTACATTAAAGTTCTGAGAATGTTCAATAAGAGTTCATATCTTTCACAAATATAAATGAAGCATGTGGCAATTGTTCCCTTCATAGTATAATTAAAGCTTAAAAACTTAATTGGTATAAAATAAACAAATATTCTTTTATCCTTCCCTGTTAATTTTAAATTTAAATAAAACAATTTAACAGTCCTATTAAGCATTCCCATTTCTTAAATAATAATTTATCTTGAATAATAGAATATAACACTTACGTGTACTTTAGCATAATGTTGGCACAATTTGAATAATCAGCTGGGAGCAAATTGATATATCTCTTAGTGGTTTTTAAGTACACATGTTGCAAACAAATAATATATTTAAATTTTTAACTTGCACTCTGGAAAAGGAAAATTATTTCACTATTAAACTTTGCTAAATAAACTAGTTATAGCTGTCCTTGGTTGGCTATAACTGCCCTCGTAAAGGTTTTAATAATTGACTCTGACTGACTGAAGTAGTAAAATAGACTGACTACTTAAAAGTAATAAGTATTCCTTTTATAAACTTTTTTAATAATCATTACATCATATTGTTCCCTTCCAATTGTTTACGATAATGTTACATCATCAGAAAAAGATTGTCAATTTCTCCTCCCCCTTGCAAACCTACTTAAATATGCAAAACTTGAGACAGTAAAAAAAAAAATAGAGATGAAAAAAAAATTATTTCGTCTTTTAAATAAATGAAAAAAAAAATATTGAACTAATAATTAAATATGTTTTAAAGCAGTAGAATAAAATTAATGACAATTGTTTTAATAAATAAAACATTTTACAGTATTTGTCATTAAATAATTCATTTGTCCATAATTTATTGATTTATTTAAAATGTAATTAAGTTCCATTTTTAATACTGTTGTTGATATAATTAAATATTTGAATGTAATGTGGGATATTTAATGGTTTAATGAAACTTATGAATGAAAAATGAAGTTGGATAATGCATGAATATTCAGTAGTAATATACTATAGATATTACACTGATATAACTGAAATGGCAATGTGAATGATGATGAGGGAAACATATTTTACTGTTTATGCTATAAATTTAAAATGTATAAAACAAATGGACTAGAAAATCATTCTAACAAAACTGAATACTGCTTTATGAGCAAATAAAACAAGTAAGCAACAACTTAAGCTGTACTTCTATACATATAACAAGCCACCCCCCTATTCTATTACTGATTATACCCCAAAACAAGATACTAAACATTTGAAAAATCTTTTAATTATACCTACACTTACTATTGATTACAGTTTTAAGTCAAAATAAAAAAAAAATTAAAAATTTCACGTTATTTCTTTTTTTTTAAGGAGGATTATATCAGATATTACTGATATACTACCATACTACTACAATGACTATTTCTGGTGCCAAACCAGAAGGTCACAATATACATACACACACACACACACACACACACATATAGATATATATATATATATATATATATATATATATATATATATTAAGACATTATATAAATTTATTAAATATATTGAAACTATGAAGTTTATATAAGTGTTGGAAAGTATTTAAAAATAAAAAACAAAAGGTATATTATCATTGTTATTAAAAAAATTCAGTTAAAGTATACTTAGTAAAGAAAGATACTTCATGTCGGCATGGATAAATAATGGATCTAATACAGGATGTGTGCATATTATAATAAATAAATATTTATATATTAAGAATACTGATCGACCTAAAAACCTTTTATAATATTAATATAATAATAATCAGCCATTGAGCTAATGCACATGCAGTTTGTGGATTTTAACTAAAAATGAATACTCTTACTTTCCAAACACAAGATAAAGTCTTTGTGAAAAGATAGAATGAATCCATCTATTGTTTCAACCAAACATTTAAGTATTGGAAAATCTTAAGCATTTGAAAATGAGAGCATGAAAATATTAAACAATCACATAAATTACTTTTACTATGTCTGAATGAATGACACTTGCAAAATTTACTAGAATTTACAATATGTCATTTTTGAAATTAAGCATATGTGAATAGATATTTATTTTATATAGTGTGATGTTTTTAAACTGTAATAATAATCAGCCATTATGCTAATGCACATGAACTTTGTGGATTTTAACTATAAATGAATACTTTCACTTTCCAAACACAGGATAAAGTCTTTGTGAAAAAATAGAATGAATTCATCTATTCTTTCAACCCAAATGTTTAAGTTTGTACACATCTTAAGCATTTGGAAATGAGAGCATGAAGATATTAAACAATTACATTACCTTTACTATGCCTGAATAAATGATGCTTGTGAAATTTACCAGAATTAATGATATGTCATTCTTAGTTGAAATAGATATTTATTTTATAGAGCACAATGTTTGTAAACTGTAATAACAATCAGCCATTAAGCTAATGCACATGTGCTACTCTTACTTTCCAAACACAAGATAACGTCTTTGTGAATAGATAGAATGAATCCATCTATTCTTTCAACCCAAACATTTAAGTATGGGCAAATCTTAATATAGTTGTTTGGTATCTAAAATAAATTTTAAAAAATGTTTTTGTTAGATTATTAAATATTTATTATCACAACTTGTAAAAATATTTTTTTCTTTGTGTGATTTTTATTTTTGCAAATTTTACAATTTATAAGAATGCTAGACTTAAGGTGAGAAAAGTAATAAAATTTATTGAAATTATCACCTGCTTTGTAAAATAGCATTTCAGGATAAATATATAGTAAGAAGAATGCATTGAAATGAATAAAACAAGTTTCAAATCTCCCAATTTTAAAATTAAATTGTAATAATAATTATATGTTTTAAGTGATCAAAACCAAACATATAGATTTCTAAAAGAATAAGTCAGAAGAAGAGTTTGTTCCCCATTGTCTACATTTTCCAGGAAATTGGATGAAGGAATTAACATGAAATAGAAATTATATAATGTAAGTCTCTCTTCAAAATAAAGAAGTCATAGTTTGGAATGTATTGCATTAAAAATGTAACATTGATTATGTATTGTGTAATATAAATTTTTCACTTAATTTTAATGGATATATCATAATTCATAATACTTTGATCAACAAGGAAGCAGAAGGATTAAAAAATATTGTTTAGAAACAAAGCCAGATACTGAAAGTTAATGTTTACTATCAAAGTCTTCCATTCAATTATTAATTTAATAATTTCATTACTGTGGGCCCCAAAGATACATGAGTTTATTAACAGTTTTATTCAGTGTCACATTAACCAAAGCAAATATAAAAATGGTAATAATAATGTTCTTGATCTATAAAAATAATACCTTGATGCATTCTTTATAAAGTAATCTTAATAACATTTGTGTGTAGTAAATATTAACCTCTTCATTGCTGATTATTTTACTGGCTGAGTGAGGTAAAAATCCAAACTTTTAATTGGTCAATTTACAAACTGAAGTGTGAAAACACAAATTCAATCATCAAAATATATTCTGCTTTTAACATTATATTCACTTTAGTTTCATTTCTAAAAATTATATTAATAATTTGTCAGATTATGAAAGTGAACGAAAGTTTTTTCAAAAATAAATTTCTCTTTATAGTTATAAAAATATTTACGAGTGGTAAAATGTAAACAAACTTCAGTAAACCAACAAAAATGTTTTGATGACGATATGATTTGTTTGACAGCTTTATGTTCCAAAAAACTGTTATTGATTTTTGTTAAAATCTTAACTATTTTTTTTTAAATAATTTTATTTTTAGCATATTTTATCAAAATAATTTATAATTTGTCAAAAAATATTTTTAAAATTGTCTAAAACATTCGTTTATCATTTTCAAAAATTAAACAAAAACAAATCATAACTTTTCAGTGATTTATAGCCATTTCTTTGTTGCCAAAATGTAACAGCCAATAAGATTCAAGAATTCTCTGCCAGACCCCACCTTCTTTAGTTGTTAAAATTATAAATTCTGTTTTATTGATTTTTTACTTGTAAAATAATTCAAAAGATGGCAGTATCTTACGGAACTTTTTCTAAATTTTCGAACGATGCTAAAAACATAACCATACCATTAAAAGTGACGGGATTTGGACAGTCAAAAGCCGATGCCAAATCATCATGTTTTTAACCATGACTAGTAAAAAGGAGGTTAATACACTTGGGTCTCATTTTATGTGGTAGATAGATTCCTCAAAAAATGCACACAAAAGAAATTGTGCAAAAATAGACTTAACTTACCATGAAAAATGAGGAATACATATTGTAATTTTTAAAAATCACATAAAAGCAAAGTATCAATATAAAATTACTTTA
Organism: Epiperipatus broadwayi; assembly: GCA_028023455.1. NCBI lineage: Eukaryota > Metazoa > Onychophora > Udeonychophora > Euonychophora > Peripatidae > Epiperipatus > Epiperipatus broadwayi. Next base: position 1,500,631 of record JAQFVV010000106.1, on the reverse strand, counting down.
AAATTCACATAAAAAATAAGGAAATTAAATATGACTAATAAAGTATTTCAAATTTGGAAAAAATTGATACAAGTCAAACTTTTTTTATTAACTACAGTATTTAATTTTATTCAAAACAATATATTTTTATGCATAATTTACAGTATTTTACATTTTTTCATACATGTACAGTATTTTGATCATTATCACCATTTAACAATATGCAGGTTTGTTTGTGAACTAGTAAGATATTAGATTTGTCACAAAAGGAAATATAAATAGCACCAACTTCATTTTTAATTGCTCTTATATTGGACTCACCCAAACCAAAATGTTTTCCAATCACTGTTGATCCTTCCCATTTTACTAAACCATCTAAAATTGAAATTTTTGTTTCCAAAAAAAAATATTTCTTGGGTATTTTTTCTCACCACTAGAGTAAACTAAAAGTTTAAAATAAAAATAAGAACTTAGATTTATGATAATAAAAAGACACCTACTCACAACTGTTGGGAAAATTTAATTAAAACTAACAATTAAAAATTAAATTCTTATTTTTGTCTTTAATTTTTTAAAATTTCAATTTTATTTAAAAGTCAAATTTCATTGTTTCACATCACATTTATTTCAGATCACATTACATAAATTTTAAATTGTTAATTACAATTAAAAATCAAATTTTAATTTTTAATTGTCAAATTTAATTGTGCCCACTGCTGCTACTCACCATTTAAAAATAAACTTGTGGACACTAAATGATTAATTCATTACATATTCTTTTTTTTAAAAAGCAAAAATAGAATGTGATATAAAATGCAAAAACAATAACAGGCATAATATAGGCATTTATAATATTTGAACAGATTTACATTATAATCTTGTAAAAATTAATGTGTGCATATAAAATAAGGAAATCCTGATTTTAAGTGAATTTTGAACTTCTTTATTGCATAAAATCTATTACAGTACTATGATAAAGCACTGAAAACATTGAAATTATTAAAGGAAAGTCAAATTCTGATAGTGCACTGTTATTTTCAATATGATGTGAGTGCAAAATTTATAATATTTAAAGTAATAGCACATTATTGGAGCTCAACTTCTGTTCTAATAATTTTATCACATAAAATAAAACTGCATACAAAGATATTAAGAAGAAACATAAAACACATAACTTCAAAATCATATTAAATAATCCACATAAAATGAGACCTGGGTGTAGTAGAAAAATATTAATATATGTTTAATATGCATATGTGAATTAATGACAAAGGTCATTGTTTTGGTTGTTATTTCTTTTATTACTACAATAATCACATAAAAGCATTTAATCAAAAAACATGATTATAAGTATTAATCTTTAATATACTTTAAATTGTATGGATGGCTGATATGTTAGAGAGTGGAGTAGATTTATGCCTGTCCATTAAAGGTTGAAAATGTGCTAACTTAATATAAACTGAGCACTGATTATATATATGTGATTATATATATTATGTGTGGGAGATAGTGATCCAGACCAACTGATGAGTGATAGTACAGTGTAAAATACATATATTGGTGATTACTTATCTTTTTCACATGTGTGTGGTCACGTGTATGAGATAGAGTGGATAACTGAAGGGAGCATTAAAGTATGTCTTCAAATTTGCTATAATTATAATTAAACTCTGGGATGTAAGGTAACTGTAACTGTATTAATAAGTGGCTAAACATCTGGTTAGCAATAAATATCTAGCTGGCATATTGTTCATACTCATCATTAACAAATTATTAAAGTTTTCAGGTTAAAATACATGACCTTGATGCTATTCACCTTTACATTATTTTTATTTATTTATTCCATAGCAATATATTGAAATGTTACTTTAAATGTGTTAAATTAGTAAACTTATATACTTACTGGTAATTACCCACATTTAACAATAAGCTTAGTAAGTTTAATAATTTAATGACTATATCTCATTAATTAATTACCCTTACCATTAATTATGAATAGTTTCAGTGAGTACAATAAATAGTTTTCCTATTTAATTTTTAACATTTGAATTATCAAAAAGGTAAATAATGAAAATATAAGTTCAAGTAAATATTAGATTAACTTATCTAAACCATCTTTTTTTATAACAGTGAAATAAAAATAGGTAAAGGAAATAAATATATATTACTAATATTATTTTAATTCTAATCAATTTGTAATGTCCAAGTTAATCTGAAATGGTGAATCAAACTATAATAAAGTTTTGAGCCAACTTTTACTTGAACATTACAAGTTGTTTAGAGTTACACCATTATATGAAAAGAGTATATGCTATTGAGAATAATATTATTTTATTAATAAAGACAAACAAATGCAAACTGATATCAAACTTATGCATTCTAAACATACAAACCAATCAAGAAATTTTAGAAGAAAAATTGTTTGTTTTATAAATTGATCAGATGTAATCATTATTTTTCATTTTTATCAAAACAAAATTGAAATTGTCCATAATTATCGGTAAGTATAAAAAATGATCATGTATAATCATTAATTGTTGATCTTACAAAGCTTATTGGTAAGTATGCATAATTGTCTGTGAGTATACATATTTTCCAAAATATATTATATTTACTATAGCATAAATAGCAAAAAGTGAAGAGACAGAATTAATTTTAATTTTATTTTTATTTAAGATGGCATTTAATTGTTTAACACTTAAAACTATTTCACTTCTAAATATATTTTTAACAAAATATTAATAATTATATTCCATAGTAATTCATTTTTATCACTGTTTCAAGTCATATTTTTGATTTCCAATGTATATTTGAGGATGTGCATAGGGTATGCAGAAATATGACAACTGTAAATTCAAATACAAAAAAAAAAATCAAATGTTATTAATATGTACAAAATAATTTTAATATATAGAACATATATTTTGTTGTATATATATATTATTAAAGCCAGTCAACACTTATACAGTCCGGATATTAATAACAATCAACAATTTCAAACCGTTGTCAAGGTAATATTCTTGTCATTATATATATATGAAAAACAAAAAACAAGTTAAAAACTTGCTAACACTTGTATTTATGTCAACAGATGGCGTTCTACCAAAAACACCATCAAGCATATGCATGCTCTGACGTTTATGTAAACCTACGCTTGACGGTGTTTTTGGTAGAACACCATCTGTTGATATATATAATAGTAATAAGAAAAATAAATAAATTTGTGTTTAGAATTATATAATAAAATATTTTACTTATTTTATAAAACAAAGGTATTTTATAAAAAAGTATATAAATAATATATAATCTGTGTTTTTTTTTTTTTAAATTTTGAATGCTTCATTATTATCATCAACGATAACCATTAACAATCACTGCAGGATGAAGATCTCTCCAAGTTCAATCCATCTTGTCCATTATATAGCCTCTTTTCTTCCTATCACCTCTGCACACTTTTGTATCTCACCAACCATTTCACATGTTGTCTCTTTCTCAGACTTTTATAATCTCTTGGAATTAAGTTTAAAATTTTAATTGTTAATGGATTATCATCTTTATTAGCAACATGTATAGTGCAACTCCACTTTGTTTTTATTAATTCTTTGAAAGCTTATCTGAACATAAATAGAAAGTAATAAAATATAATAGAATTAAAACCAACTAATTGTTATTAAATTAAGGATGTTGTATGCTTTACTTCAGTAATAGATCTCTAAAAGTAAAATATTGGATCAATTCTATCTATGGGAGATTTCTAACGTGAATTTTTTATACCCTCTCAAGAAATGGAAGTGTTCAATTATTTACTTTGTTGGTTAAAGTTAAGATGATTGGGGAAAGGTTTTGATAAAATCATCTTTGATGATCATTTTAAATACTTTTTTTTACAAAAATACTTAATTACATTCAAAGATCAGCCTTTCAAGCTAATTGCACATGCGTCTTTTGTGAGTGTTAAATAATAAATAAATACTTCACTCCACAATACAAAATATAGTATTGATGCAGGAATAAAAGGAATCCTCTTATTCCTACAACTCAAATTCTTTTATATGAGCAAATCTGAAGTACTGTTAAGTAAAGCATGAGAGTAGAATTCTCACTTTAAATTACTATCTATGATGTTTGAATGAATGACATCGGTGAAATTGTCTAGAATTTACCACACGTCACTCTGACTGAAACTTAATTATAAGTAAATAAGCATTTATTTTTATATGACACCATGTGTACAATTGTATTACATTCAAAGATCAGCCTTTCAAGTTAATTGCACATGTGTCTTTTGCGAGTGTTAAATAATAAATGAATACTTCACTCCACAATACAAGATATAGTATTTATACAGGAATAAAAGGAATCCTCTTATTCCTACAACTCGAATCCTCATATTCCTACAACTCAAATTCTTTTATATGAGCAAATCTGAAGTACTATTGAGTAAAGCATGAGAGTAGAATTCTCACTTTAAATTACTATCTACAATGTTTGAATGAATGACATCGGTGAAATTGTCTAAAATTTACTAAACATCATTCATTCAACCATCTTAGATAGTAATTTAAAGTGAAAATTCTACTCTCATGCTTTTCTCAACAGTACTTCAGATTTGCACATATAAAAGAGTTTGAGTTGTAGAAATAAGAGGATTCCTTTTATTCCTGCATAAATACTATATCTTGTATTGTAGAGTGAAGTATTCATTTATTATTTAACACTCGCAAAAGACGCATGTGCAATTAGCTTGAAAGGCTGATCTTTGAATGTAATACAATTGTACACATGGCATCATATAAAAATAAATGCTTATTTACTTATAATTAAGTTTTAGTTAGAGTGACATTTAGTAAATTCTAGACAATTTCACTAACATCATGTCATTCATTCAAACATCGTAGATAGTAATTTAAAGTGAGAATTCTACTCTCACGCTTTACTCAACAGTACTTCAGATTTGATCATATAAAAGAATTTGAGTTATAGGAATAAGAGGATTCCTTTTATTCCTTCATAAATACTATATCTTGTATTGTGGAGTGAAGTATTCATTTATTATTTAACACTCGCAAAAGATGCACGTGCAATTAGCTTGAAAGGCTGATCTTTGAATGTAATACAATTATACACATGGCGTCATATAAAACAAATGCTTATTTACTTAAAAATACTTAATAAAAAAGTAAATAAATTATTTTTAAGATTGTATTTTTTTTTTTCAAATCTTGTCAAAAATGTGTCCTTTTGAGAAGGTTGATGAGTAAATGAATTTCTTAAAGGTGACAATATTTAGTAATAATTTATAAAATAGTAAATACCTATCATTTTTAAATTTACATTTTTAGTTATTTTGATTAGAGAAAAGAAAAATTTTAAATAATATTTTGGCGTTGGTGGCCTAATGGTTAGCATAGCTGCTTTCCAAGCAGCTGTCCTGGATTTGCTTCCCTGTCGACACATTTGACATATGGAAAAAAAAAAATAATATAGGAGGAAAATGATAAAATATACATAAATTTTATTATCAAGAATATACTTTTCTCACATGTATATGAAATGAAATTATTATCAAGCAGGTCAGCAATATGATATGGCATGGAGAATTGAGAGTTGTGTGAAAGTCTGAGTTTGATTTCCTTATATTACATTATATATGTGCAGGTGTGTATAAGCCTGTACAGTGCTTTAATTTATATATGAAATAAAGAAATTTTTATGAAAATGTAAAAATTGCATATAAATTATGGATGTTAGTTAACTATGAATAATTACAATCAATCTTGATATACAGTTTTATTATTTTTTTGGTTAAGGTAAAGTTTCTACAAAAAAAAAATCTTCCTGTAATATACAGAGAGATAAATTACAATGTATAGCAGTTCAAAAATGACATATATATTTCAGAGTGAATATCAGGCATACATTTTTATTTAATGTTTTCCATACATTTAAATGATATAAATTTGACTTTATACAATATAACTGAGAGAATTTGTAGATTTATGAAAGAATATGTGAACATAACTATTGCTTTTTTTTCTATTATTCTCAAACATCTTTTTTATTAAATTTCATAAACATATTTTGTTCTTTATTAATGAAAGTTATTTAGAAATAAAAAAAAAGTGACTTAGGTAAAAATATAGAATTTAATTACCGTAATTCTTTTTAATTTTTTACTTTAGGGTATTATTGTTGTTATAGTTATTGTTATTATAATTAATAATAATAATGTTGTAATTATTATTATTACTTTTATTTTCTACTATACTTTTTTAATATAATAATAGTTTTATAAAACAATGTACTTTTTTATTCATTTTACCTTGCACATTAATTTCTTAGCACAGCACCTTACAAGCAGTTGTCCCAGGGTTTGCTTTCCAGCCTATGCTTTGATACATTAAAAATAACAATAATGTGTAGTGATGAGAAATAAGCAATAATTTTTATTCTATTTTCCTGAAATTTTAAAGATACATTCATTATAAATATTTGTCTTTAAACAGTTTTTTTTTATTTAATAAATTTATTATTATTATTATTATTATTATTATTATTATTATTATTATTATTATTATTATTATTATTATTATTATTATTATTATTATTATTATTATTATTATTATTATTATTATTATTATTATTATTATTATTATTATTATTATTATTATTATTATTATTATTATTATTATTATTATTATTATTATTATTATTATTATTATTATTATTATTATTATTATTATTATTATTATTATTATTATTATTATTATTATTATTATTATTATTATTATTATTATTATTATTATTATTATTATTATTATTATGTTTCAAAGCAAAACTTTATTGAGTCTAAAAAGTTACAGAGTCATATATTGATTTTTTACAAATGAAAAACAAATTACAACTTTCAGTATATAAGTCTTTATCTTTTCTGCATCCTTTTTTTTTCTTCTTGTTTTTAAATTTGGTCTTCTATCTAGTTCAGTTTATGCTTGCATTTTTTTTTTTTTTTAAAGTTGGAAAAAATGCTGATGTTGAAAATGTCATCATCTATCTTATTGGTCTTTATATTTCATAGACTGGATCTCTGTTTCAAGTGTGACCATGTGGCTGCAAATATATCTGGTTGAGCTAGGATGCTGTCTCTTTTTCTTAACAGTTCTAGTTTTATTGAATATGTTGCTGGGTGGCGTCGAGGGTTATTGGCAAGTGCAAAAGTGCATCTGGTGCACCAGTAGGCATAAAGGCTGTATGTTGCTGCACGAATAGCAGGGTTATTGCCTTTTTTAAATGTATTTATTATTTCATCTATTGAAATGATAGCCTTTCTGTATGTGGTAAACATTGTGCGACGTATTGTTTCTAGGGCACTGCAGGAATGAAGAAAATGATCTTGTGTCTCTTCTTCTCTATGACATAGTCCGCACATGGGGTCTATATTGGTATAGAATCTACGAAATCTAAGGAAATGGGTTGTGGGTAGAGCATTGAGATTAAGCTTAAGTAGAAAATCGAATAATTTTGGTTCTAATGACCATTTTCTGAATTGTTGCAGTAGCTGCCTGTTGTCTATTCCAAGAACTGATGGATGTAGATTGGGTGTCTGGTTGGGATGTAGTATATTGTAAATGTCCCAGTATGTATACTTGTTGTCATTATTGAGTGATATTTTGTTGTATATTGGCTTGAGTTCTTCAATCAGTGTGGATAGATATCCATATGAAGGGGGTGGTCTGTCTGTGGGTATTATACTGATTACACACTCCAGGTCTGGAAATCTTTTTATGGTTGCTGTTATTAGATTTACTGATTTCTGTGTGTAAAAAACATTGATTGTATGGAGTCCAAGTCCATTGCTATGTGGTGGTCTGCTCAGATTTTTTAAAGAGATTGCCACTGTCTTTCTCTTCCATATTAGTTTGTTACAGATTGACGAGATTTTAGATATGAATGTTTTTGCAAATTTGATTATATGTGGTGGTCTGTAATTTTTTGTAGTTATAAGTTGATTAAATAGTGCTACCTTTGCATATATTGACAGGTATGACTTTTCAAGTGAGGCTGTGATTTTTTCAGCATCTATTTTTAATTTATTTTGAATTTTTTGCCTCATTCCATTGGTTCCAAGGTAGAATGGGAAACCAAGGAAAGCAGATGGTTTACCATTAAACATCTCTGTACAGTGCTTGCCTGTGTATATTGACCATGCAGCAGTTTTATTTGTGTTAATTTTTAAATTAAAATTTGAGGTATAATTCTTGATTATCTCTTGTAATATGGGGAGGTTCTTTTTAGAGGGGAGGAAAACGGTTACATCGTCCATATAGGCTATGCATGATATATTTAAAGCAGTGTTTGGAATTTGAATGCCTTTTATGTTTTTCTGTATCTCTATTAATAGAGGATTTATATATATTGTAAAGAGCAAGGCACTTAGGGGGGATCCTTGTGGGATGGATTGACTCGGTCTGAAGGCTGGTGATTTTTTTCCATTCAATGTGATGTGAATTTCACGGCTGAGTAGCAGATTTGCTATTATATATAGTAGGGATGGAGGTGTTGTTGTTTTTTTCAGCACATCTAATAATTTGGCTATAGGCACTGAGTCAAAAGCTGCCTCAATGTCTAGTTGAACTATAATTGGTGCATATTTCTTTCTTTTTTTTTACTACTTCAATAATTGTTTTGTACATTAAGGCACCCTGGCCAATGGATGATCCTTTTTTGGCATATTGTGCTGATGATAACACAGGGAGTATGTGTTGTTCTATTTTTTCCTTTATCACTCTTTCAAGAATTTTTATTCCTAAAGGTCCCATTGAAATTGGTCGTAGATTAGATAAAGATGATATTGCTGTTGGATTTTTGTTAAATGGAACCATTGCAATTGGGTATAGACTTTGTATGTTGTAAATTTTTTGGGATATGTAATTGGCTAGATCGCACAGGTATTTTGCTGTGAATTGACTAAGATGTTTGAACACAAATTTGGGAATTCCTTGTGGTCCTGGGTGACATGTGTTTGTTATTGTTGCAAGTTGAAATACAATGTCAGTTGTTGTTATTGGTGTGTCTGTTTCAGGGTCTCCAAATATGTCTTCATTTGGTATGTACACACTCTGTTTTTGCAGTTTTTTTTAAAGTGTTGATATATTGGGTTTATCATGTTATGTCCAGCTGTTATAGAACCATCTATTTCAAGTGCCATAGGCACTCTGACTGTGGATGGGTATCCCAATGCCCACCGTATGTATGCTCTGGTCCAAGTATGTTGTTGTGTAAGGCATATTTTTTTCTTTTTTATTGCTACATATTGCTTTAGTGTATTGCATGTATTGTTGTACATTTCTGTAAGTTTTTTAATTTGTGTTTGATTATCTGTAGTTGGTCTGGAAATGGTTATTCTTTTATGTAGTTCATCTGCCAATGCTAATAATCTGGTGGGGGGTGTTGAGTTGCAGGTAATATGATTGATGTTGAAAGAAAGTATATTGGTGAATGCTATATACTTTTGTACTGGAACAAGTGACATGTTTTGAAGTTTTTGGAGCATTATATATGTTTCTGAATATAGGAATTCAGTTGTTTGTGGTGGAAGAAGTATTCGCATTGTCTTTTGGAGGCTATTGTTGTATTCTGTATTTTTGTTAGGTCGAGGGTGATGAACTGAGCAGCATGATCTGAGATTATAGATGGACAGAGTTCAAGATTAAAATAATGATGTAACATTGGTGAGTAGAAACACAAATCAATAAGTGACTTATATCTATTGTTATTAAAAGATATTGAGTTTGATGGAGAAAACCCTCAGCACTCATAAGTGGGATTGTTATTTGATGGATCCATTTGGTGACAAAAGTTTGGTAGGTCATGTTGAAATCTCCCAGGAGTATTATGGGATTTGGTGTTGCTGTAAGCATTGAATTTATTGTTGCTATTATTCTGGAGATGATGATGGGGCCTGGTGGTATATATACAAATACTAGGTTAAGTGTGATATTTTTATGATGGAGTGTTAATATGATAAGATTAAAGTCAATATATATAATTTTAAAAGAATCAAAAGGGCAGTTGTGGGAAATAATTATGCCTGTGCCACCTGATGGTGATGATGATTGCCTTGAGCAGGCACAAAAACCTTGGCTGACTAAATATTTTGATGGATCAATTTGAGAGCTGCTGTATATTTTTGTTTCCAAAAGCCCAAGTATGTGTGGTTGTGTTGTATGTAACCATTTTTTGAGATCAAAAAGTTTTTTGGTGGCATTTAAGCCTCTAATGTTGAGAGATCCAATTTTTATCTTCATGTTTTAAATAATTTTTTAACAGGGTATTGATTTTTATTTTATTTTTAATACTAAATTTTTGTTTATATTGCAGTAGATGGATGCTGATACATATTTAAGACGTTGGGTTTATTATCAGTTTTTCTTTCATTTAATATTGCTTCAGACTCTATACAGGCAATTTGTGATGAAACCGAACAGGTGTCCATTTGTTGTTGGCTTATATCCATTTCTATTTCATCATTTTCTAAATTGTATATGTCTGATGAGTTGTGCTTTTGGTCTGTTTTTTTTGCCTTTTTGGATTCATGATTTTTTCAGACGTGTGCTCTTCCTTTTTCCCTCTGGTGTATTCTCTTGAATAGGTGGAAGAGGGGCTTCTATTGCATCCATTATGTTTGATGCAGTTTTGTTTATAATTGTAGTTTTTTTTATTATTGGTATCTTTATATTATCTGGATTTATATTTTCATTATATAACTGTGTGTGTTTACTTTCTGTTTGTTGATTTTTACTTGGTACACATTTTGTTTTATTGAGATGCTGATCCTGTGATGTAATTGCTGTATTTTGTGTTGTGGTTTCTTGAGAATTATTTTCGTTTGAATCTTGGATTTCTGTGTTAGTTTTTGTGTTATTATTTTTTTGGTTGGTCTTTGGGATAGGCAATTCTGATCCATTATTATTTTTGTTTGTGGGTGTTTGAACCTGTTTTTTCCGGTTTCTATTATTGGGTTGCCAATGGATGTAGTGTTATTATAAATTTTATTTTCATCACTGGGTTGTTCTGGGGAGAGGATTTTAGTTTGTTCACAGTGATTGCTTTTTGTGTTATCGCACTGAGATGCTAGGTGTCCTCTCTGTCCACAGCCAAAACAAAGTGGCTTTAGACCTCTTATGTGAAGAGAGAGTGTCGCTTCTTGATCTGTAATCTGTATTGCAATCGTTGAGGCGTCTACGTTTTTATGTAGTTTTATTTTAAATTCAAAACGATTACTACATATCGGTATAGGTGTGTCTTTTAAATATATAGGCTGTAGGGCAATTACTTTTCCAAATGGGTTTATCATTTTTTGAAAATCTTGTACGTTGTATTTAAGATAAGTATTTTTAAGCACTCCAGTAATTATATTTTTCCGGTTTTCATCTATAATTACGAGTGCGTAATTATCAAGTGCTAAAATAGTGGATTGAAACCGTTCTTTTTGCTGCTGAGTATAAAAATCAATGGTTATATATCGAGAATTTGGATGGTCGGCGATACAAGAGATTGTTTCCCATAGTGCATTTTGCGTGATTGCTTCATATAATAAAGCTTTTGGGAAACGATATAATGAGCATTGATTATCGGTTACTGCGAGTACTAACGAAGTTGGTGAAAAAAACCTGCGAAATGTTTCAAATAACGTCCGAGGCACCGTATTACTGAAACGGTCCGTCACATTTTCAAGCGTTTCTTTTGTCCAGATTGCGGCTGGGGGTTGATTTTCCTCTCGAGTGTTTAGATCATTTTTAATATCATTTGTGTTTGTTCTACGGAAGCGTGGTATTTGAGTTGGTGCTGTAGTATTGCTATTACTTTTAAGTACTTTTGCATACGAAATAGGCGATGTTGAAACTAACGATGTTGTTAATTTTGTATTGGTGCTTAATTCGCTCACGCTTGACTGGGCAGTAGCCATGATTTATTCTGACTCAAGTCAGTATTTTTTTAAAAAAAGATATTAAAACACACCGATATTTTTCAAAAAAACACTATTAATCTATTATATAATTCGATTTTTCCTGTATTATGTTTATTTTTCGCATAACAAGTTGGAACAAAAGTAAAAAATAAATACTTACATCGGAGAACTTAAGGATTGCTTCTTACCTCAGCAGAGATTTGCTGCGGTCTTATTATTATTATTATTATTATTATTATTATTATTATTATTATTATTATTATTATTATTATTATTATTATTATTATTATTATTATTATTATTATTATTATTATTATTATTATTATTATTATTATTATTATTATTATTATTATTATTATTATTATTATTATTATTATTATTATTATAACAAAATATCTATAAAGAGTTTTGTTGAATAAGGTTTTTTTGTCATTGATTAATAGTAACTGATTATTCAATGTGGCTTTAGAGAATCAAGAAACATTATAGACATGCTTTTGATGTCAGGCAGTTGCAAGAAAAGTCTTTGAAACAAAATGGGGTTTTATATGTAGTTTGTATTGAGTAGGTTATGACATTTAATTCAATTAATAGAACAGGTTAACCTTTTTTACATTAAAAATTTTGTTTGGCTGAGTGAGTTAAACTCTAAAATTTTGATTGGTCAATTACAGACAGCAGTAAAAATATATTCATCTTTTAATATTATATTCATTTTAGTTTCATTTGTAAAAAGTATATTAATAATTTGACAGATTATGAAAGTAAACAAAACTTTTTTCAAAAATAAATTTTTATTTATAATTATAAAAATATTCAATAGTGAAAGATCTAAAAAGTAACTTCATAACAAATCAGAAAGTGTTGCTGACATTATTGATTTCCCTCTCAATTTACATTAGTGTAAAAATAAATATTTTTTTTTACTAAAATCTTACTATTTTCCCAAAATAATTTATATTTTCATCATATTTTACCAAAATACATTATAATATGTAAATAAAAGCCAGAAAAATATTCTAAAACATTAATTTTTATTGGAAAATCAAATAAAGAACATAGGGCAATACAAACTATTGACAGGTGTCAAAATTGCTATTAGTGCTGGTTTCTTTTTCAATTTATGTTCATGTAAAAGTATACAATTTTTTACTAAAATATTACTGTTTTTCTAAAATAATTATGTTTCAGTATATTTTATGAAAATAACTTATAATGTGTAAAAAATACTATAAAAACACTCTAAAACATTCACTTTCATTTTGAAATGTAAAACAAAGAGGTTGTAGTGATGAAAATTATTGATAGGCCTCTTCTTTTGTTGAAATGGGAACCGACCAATAACAATCTAAGAAAGCCTGCCTTCTACCATTGTTGAAGCTTAAAAGTCATATTTGTTGATTTTTACTTGTAAAATAATTTTAGAGCTGGAAGGATTTTATGGTTCTTTTTTTAAGCTTTAAAATGACCATAAAATTTGTACTGTAGTGTTTAAAATGATGGTATTTACGCAACTTGAAGATGTGATCATTTTTGACTGGAGAAATCATGGAGTTTTAAAATTAGTTGATTATTCATCAAAATTTATTCTTATTGTAAAGTTTCTGCATGATTCAATGAAAAAACATGTTCTTAAAAAATACAATATTTAATGCCTTTGATATGAAAAATGATGTTAAATACAGTTGTGAACTTACTCCAACATTGTTTTTAGTTTTTGTGATTAGTATTTGGAGCTGTATTTAGATGGTTAATAAAACAGTAACCAAGATATGTACATATTTGATAGGGAATTATTAATTTGAATAAATTAAAAGCAAAACAAAAACTTTATTATCATTCAATCCTGATTTATTGTGTGCTAATAATTGTTCTATTTTTGCAAGTTCAAAATACAATTTTCAGAATATATTTAATATTTTGAATGAAAAAATGAAAGATGGGCATCTTACATATGTGGTTCAAAAAACAAAAAAATATTTATCAGCCAATGTTTTAGAAATAACATCAGCAATATTTTCTGGAACGAATAGAAACTTGATAGCATAAATTAATATAAATATAGTTTTACAAGTAAAATGTAAACATAGATTCAGAGATACAATACACATTTTACTGTGCTGCTATTTTCAACCATTTCAATTAATATATTTTCTCAGATAGATATAACTATTGCGAATAATTTTGTCATATGTAAAACTGTTTTTAAATAATTTATTATATGGATGTGAGACTTGGACACTGTATTCATGCAATACTAAGGCATTAGAACCATTTCTTTTAATAATGCACTGTAAAATTTTACAAATACAATGGTAAGATCATGATACTTATTATTATATTTTTCAGCTTTCTGTATATGATATTATAGGTCCACTATTGTAAAATAACTCCTTTGTTGGAATGAGCATAACATGAATGCACATTGCAAGACTGCCTAAGCAACTGATGTATGAAGAACTTGATCATAGTTTTCATTGGAAAGGTAAACATTTATACATTATAAAAATAATCTCAAACATAGTTTAAAGTTGTGCAATATTGGTTGTTTCCATTGGAAAGATTGGGCTAGGAATAAAATACATTTGAAAAATACAATTAGAGATAGTGCTAAAATATTTTAGAAAGCAAAAACTTTTTTTAAAAAAATATATATATATAATGACAGTGTTGCAAAATATAAACAAACATAGAAATGGACGCAACTGCTATATGTTGAAGCATTTGTGATTCATATGTTGATTTGAATAGACAATATAAAACTTATTTTTAGAGCAGTTTTTTCCTTTCCTTTTTATTTTTCTCCTAAAGTTGAAATACCCATACTCATAAATTAGTGTATGTTATATGTGTCTGTATGTACACTGAAATTATAAGTTAAATAATTCTTGAAATTGACTTATATAAAGAATTAAAATCTTGTTAAATCTTAATTAAAAGTATAAAATTATATCAATAATTTTCAGTTTTGATAACAGAAGTGCATATCAAAATAATAGGATATATGTATATGTGTATATATACATAATATAAATAAAATGTCCGTTAATTAGAACACTAAGATATATGTTGTTAATTGGAAGTTACCATGACAACAGTTTGAAATCGTTGATTGTTATTGATATTGGAATTCTCTAAGTGCTGACTGGTTTTTGATGATTATATATACAGTATATGCTGTTTTATTCCATTTTGAAATTAAGTCAGATTAGTTGAAAATGATTATGAATATAATTTAAACTACTACTATTGATTAAAGTTTTTAGTGGAATTTATTTTGTAATTTGCGTTATTTAGAATATAATTTTATTTTATTACAATATTTTTTAGTAACGGATATTTATTGCATTCTTGTGTTATATATGTATAGTTTATCATACTACAACAAAAGTAGGAAAATTTAAGACATTTAAAGCTCTAGCATTTTAAAGATTATAACAACTTTCAACTACTGGAAATAATGCAAATATTATAGTGAAAGAGTTTCATAAAAAATATTTTCCCCGTAAATAAATAAATAAATATAAATTTAATTGTTTTAACATCTCAAAATTTAAAGAAATCTACAGGATAAATTCTTATCATTTATTACAAAGTTATTCTCATTATACTTTTAAAAGAAACAAACAAAAAATTGCAATTTAAATAATATAATAAAACACTATAATCATAAATCTAAGACTTTAGAATCCCTGCTGGATATAGAAATAATTTATAAAAAGAAAGAAAATATTCACAATATAAGATTCAGCGAAGTATGAATTAAAAAGATTTTTAAAAAATGTATATATTGTTATTAATAGTGTTATTATTATTAAAATATTCTCATCATAAAGAAAAAAAGAGAAAAAGTGAGAAATATTTGCCAGAAGTAAAAACTATGAGTTTTGATCCTATAAGTGAAAGTGTGTTCATGCGTATGTATTTTTTCAGATCAATATCACATTTCTAAATCTCTGTAACTCTAAGCTGTGATAAGGCTTAATTTTCACTTGGCTTGAAATACTCTAGGATTAATTTTTAAGCTTAAATGAGAATTTTATTTTGATATATATATATTTCCTTTCGCACATTTTATATGCATATAGATACACGCGCTTAATTTAAAATACAATCTTATATTAACAAGAAATCGCTCACTTTTTCAATTTATGCAATAAATGATCAAATAAGTTTAGCTCTCTGTTTTAGTGTCATTTATATTAAGCTTGAATAATAAGTAATTGTCATATAATAATGCATTTAAATCCTCATCCTTAGATAATTTTTCGCTTTGGTCTTTAACAGTTTTTATTGCACACAACAAGCAATAGATCATATCTTTAGCTCAAAAACAAATAAAATTAAATGAAATGCTAGGTAAATTAAAATTAATGAAGTATGATTTATTTCAAATACAGCTGTCTAATAAATCAATAATCATATTTTTTTCCAAATAAGTAATGTATTGTTTAAACAATAGCAGCATTAAATTGCAATTATTAATGTTATGAAAATGATACTCTAAGAACTAAAAATCAGTTTTGAATAAAATAAATAAATTCAAAAACTCACTCTTATTTTGGAAATTTAGCACATATGTTTACATAATATATTTATATATATTAATGTAAAATAATATTCATACAGAGTTAAATATAATTTTTTTAATATTATTATACCGAGTATACTTTCTGACATTTTCACATAGGTTATGATATAAAAATATTGAAAGTATAGTCTGTACAATAATATTATTAAAAATTTTATATTCAACCTCTCTATGAGTATTATTTTACATTAATATTTAGAATGGCAGATTATGTAAACAATTATACACATAATTCTACTGTTGAACTTAACTGTATAATTTTTAATGTGGAACTTATAAAAAGATTGTTAGAGATTCTCTGACAAATTTAGAAAGAAAAAAAAAGACAAAATGTTTTGTAAAATATTGTAGTATAGATGAAGATATAAAAATTAAAATTTCTCCAAGAGAATACTTCATTATATCCTAAATATTATACTTTACATAAAATTTATAAACCTGAGATATCATTGCCACCTATTCTGCATGCTATTAAGTTCTGCCACTCATACATCCAGTATTAAATATTGAACCCATTTTATTTTTATAAACAAAACTTAAAACTAACTTATCTTTATAATTAAAAACTTAAAACTAACGAAAACTATTTTTTGTTACTTTTGATGTTTCTTCTATGTTTATTCTTGTTGAAGAAGCTTTATTTATTATAACTCAATACAATAATTTGGCTAATTTTATTATTCCATTAGTAAAACATTGTATTTAAAATACATTTTTATTCATAATTTTCAAAAGTATAAACAAATTACTTTCTATGGAATCTCCACTCTTAAGCCAATAAACATCACATGATCACCATTTCTTGTGCTTGCTTATAACTGTTATTAAAACAGGCAAAACTCCCCATACAGTATTGCCATTCAGATCCAAGAATCATCAATGATGAAGGCTACAAGACAGAAACTAGTCTGGGGATATTGGATGAATAGGCACTAGATGGAAACTTTATGCACAAGCCTTCTGGCATCCATTGATTACTCAGGCTTGCACTGAGTGGCAATACTGTATGGAGAATTTTGCCTGTTTTAATCTCCACCCTTACCTGTACTTGCTGATCTCTTCATGAATAATGTTAAAAGTCAAATATTAAGTGCATGTAGTATAATGATCAACAGAACCTCCCTAACCTAATCTGCTATACCAGGGCACCACTAGGCTATTGGAACCTAGAAAATTTATATAGTAGGCAGATACACACACGAGAGGTTACTCTTTTATTGAACCAAAAGACCCAGTAACTATATCAGGGAGCCGTTGAGCTTAAAATATAATACTGTATATTCAAATTTCAAAATCTGAATTTTAAATATTATTAATAAAATATATAAAATAAGTTACTGCCAAAATAATTCAACAAAACATTTTATTGTAATGCACACACACATTAAAAAGAAAATTCTGAAAATTAAATTAACTACTGAATATATTTGATTTAAATTATATACACAGATGAAAGCATTTAAGTGATTTAATACAATTTTAGTAATTGTAAATACGCTACATAGATTATGCATATAATCAACCCAATCCCTTTTAACCATAGGCTAAAATCTCACAAAACCAATGCTAGCTTACTGATATACCGATGTGACGAATACAAAATGAGATTATTAGCCTAACACAACCATACTAACAGAAATTTATGTCTGTAGCATGATATCATTAGAGAAATAATGAAACATGGTGGGAAGGAATGAGCATCTTCTTCATGATCATTAATAAGCCTTACCAACAGATAGGAATGATCCACTGCCCAATTGGTGATGGAAGAATGAAATTATTGAAATATATATATATGTTTAACAAGTGATAGCAAGTTACGTGAATAACTTGTTTTTGTTTTTCATATATATATATATATATATATATATATATATATATATGAAAAGGGAATAGCAATCTTTACTGGCTTACTATCTTAATCAGAGAATAAGAAAATCAATAGCATAGGAAATACTCTACAATCATTGACAAACATTAAGGCTACAATTTTGGTGATACATTCAGGTGGGTATTATGCCCTGTATACTAATGTGGTTATAGGGAAATGAGTATCCAATGCACCTACTCAAATACATTGACATAAAACATATGTACATCTACCCACCAGCAATTAACATGCTTAAACTAACAATCTTACGAATCTATTCAGCCATTTATGTCCATTTTAAATTATTAATTTAAAAGAAATTACAAGAATAGAAATAATAATACTACTAGCAAACATATTAAAAGAAAATATAACAAATAATTTAAGTTTTTAATCAGATAAAAGATTTGTTTTAAAATTAAATGACATTTAAAATTACTTCTTGAAAAAGTTTGTATTATATAATGAATGTTCATCTTTCATTTAAAACAAAAGTTTATACTTTCCAAAGCTGTGGGTAAAGTCTGTCTTTGTAGTCCTTGATATATTTCCAAGTTCTTTTTATTTAATATTGTTCTAGGTGGAGACAAATCCGTTGCTGGGAGTTTGCAGGAACCATCACATACTGGTGCAAACACAGGAAACATGAATTATTGCTGACCTTTACATTTTAGTGATCCACAATACATTTATAAATATATATAAATAAAAATCCAAAAGCTGAATCTCAATTTCAAAGTTTTTTTTTTATATCTTTGTGAATTTTTACCAGCAAATTCCAGGATCATCTTGATTGGCTCGACTTTTCTTTGTGGACAGTGCATTTATTTTCATCGTTATTCGTCAGCTTTCTTTCAAGCGGGAACTGAAAATTTGATCACTAGTATTTTTTAATTTATATATTCTCTGAATTTATGCCAAGAGCCCGTTTGTTACTACATCAATATAGAAAATTATTTCCAATCTAAGATTAAATATAATTAATTAACAGCATTTTTTAAAAATTCTTTCCTTTTAAAACAATCTTGTTTTTAGACTTTAAACTTTAAAAAATTATATAATTAGTTTGCCATCTGTGCATTATATATATATATTAATTTAAATAAAATTATTATATTCTCTTTTTATATATACATTTCTACTTCAGGGTGATTTTATATTTTTTCCACTTTTATTTGAAAGAAATGTAATGCCATAAACATATTCCATTACAGTACCAAGAAACCTTTTATTTGGCTCAGATATGTGGATAATGCATTTGTTATATAGCCTTGTGGTATTGTTGCTATGAACTTTTTCCTTCATTTCATAATGATTGACATTCTAATATTCAGTTTACTATGGAATTTGAAAATAAAAAAATGTTTTGATTGCAAGAAAATGTGATGACTCCTTATCAATATTGGTTCATAGAAAATTCACCCACACAAACAATTATCTTAATTTTAATTATCATCACAATCCTTTGCACATATTTTTTGCAGCAAAAAATATTTTGACAAGAGTTTGTAGTTCATCATGATAAACCAGCTATCATTAAATTTTCAATTGGATGGATAGATGAAAAGTTGGAGTGTGGACTAGATTAAAGTCTGACCATTAGAGGATGAAGATTGGCTATCTTATTATATATCTGAGCACTTATAGCATATAAGTGTAGAGATGATAATCTGGTCCAACTGATGTTTGCTGTTTTAGCATGAAATAGCTATATTGGTGATTATTTATCTTTTTGACATATATGTGTTCAAGTGTATCAGTGTTATGAGATGGAGTGGAGAGTGATGGGTCATGTGAAAGTCTGTGCTCATATACCTGATATATTATATATATAGACACAGGTATATAATAAGCCTGTGTTTCTGTTATAACTTATAAAATACAGACTTTAAAAATAATAATAATAATAATAATAATAATAACATCATCATCATCATCATCATCATCATCAACAACAACAACAACAATAATAATAATAATAATAATAATAATAATAATAATAATAATAATTATTATTATTATTATTATTATTATTATTATTATTATTATTATTATTATTATTATTATTATTATTATTCAATATCTATTTATTATCTGCATTTCAACATTTACACTTTAACAGAAATACACAAAAAAAACACAAATAAAAAAAACAATACATAAGATTATATATGCGTATATGTTCATAAGTAAAAATTTAATTGTTTTCTAACATTCATAATAAAGCAATGACAAAAAATATTAATATTATTAAAAGTTAGATTATATACTATTTGCAATCTATTAATAACAGTATTACTGACTAAAGTATTTTTACACTTATTAATTTTAAAAGTATGCATTTCTTTTAATAAACAACTAGGTACTTTTACTTCTATGTTCAATATATAGTTACTGACATCAATTTTCCCATCAATTAATTTTTTCAAGAATATCAAACTTTCAATATTCTCCTTTTTTTCAATACTGTATTAACATTATGACATTCACCCAATGATTAATTTAATAATAATAATAATAATAATAATAATAATAATAATAATAATAATAATAATAATAATAATAATAATAATAATAATAATAATAATAATAATAATAATAATAATAATAATAATAATAATAATAATAATAATAATAATAATAATAATAATAATAATAATAATAATAATAATATAGATTTTAGAAGACTTTTATCGAGAATTATATAGTAATAAAGAACAAGTATCTCCTATATCTATTACATCTTCTGAATGGCCCAGAATCTTAAATGAAGAAGTGAGACATGAAATTAAATATATAAAGAAAGAAAAGGCTCCAGTTAATGATGGAATTACAATTGATATATTAAAAGAAGCAGGTGAAGAAATAGAACATTTTTTAGCAAAGTTATATACCAAATGTCTAAATGATAAAATGTATAAGATTGGAAGAATGCATTATTAATATTAATATTTAAAAAAGGTGATAAAGAAGATATTAGAAATTACAGACTTATCAGCCTTTTATCAGTTTTATGTAAACTTTTTACCAAGATAATTACAACTCGTCTACAGAGAACTTTGGATTTCCACCAACCAAAAGAACAAGCTGGATTTAAAAGTGGTTTTAGTACAATAGATCATATCCAAGTATTGAAAGAAGTTATATAAAGGACAAATGAATATGAGTTTCCATTATGTTTTGGATTTATAGATTATGAAATGCATTTCATTCTATAAACATTTCTTCAGTGATTAAAGCATTGGATCATCAAGGTATAGATCCATGATATTGTCATATTTTAAAGAATATTTATAAAATGCAACAGCAACAATTAGATTACATAATGATACTGGGAAAGTCAACATTGAGAAGGGTGTAAGACAGGGTGACTCCATATCTCCAAAACTTTTGCAGCAGTGCTGCAAAAAGTATTTTGTGAATTAATATGGGAAGCTAAAGGAGTGAAATTAAATGGAGATTATTTAAGTCATTTACATTTTGCAGATGATGTAGTTGTTTTTGCAAATAATGCTTTAGAGCTGCATAAAATGTTGCAGGAGTTATCAGATGAAAGTAGGAAAGTAGAACTAAAGATAAATGTTAAAAAGACCAAAGTAATGTTTAATCCATTTTCTCAAAATATGAAGATAAAGATTAATTATGATGAGTTAGAGGAAGGTAACAATTACAAATACCTTGGTCAGATTATTAATACAGATGGAAACATAATGGATGAAATTAATCATACAATTAAATGTGGTTGGAGTGCTTTTGGCATAAATAACTTAATACTAAAAGGAAATATGTTTATGTGTTTGAAAAGAAAGATTTTTAATAAATGTGTTTTACCAGTTTTTACTTATGGATCTGAGACTTGGACACTTAATAAAAAAATAATACAGAGACTTCAGACTACTCAAAGAAGTATGGAGAGATGCATGTTGGGAGTAACAAAAAGAGATTGAAAATGCAATGTGTTGATAAGAGAACAAACAAGTGTCACTGACCTCATTGAAAAAAATTAAAACATTGAAATGGAGTTGAGCTAAACATATTGCTAGAAGATATGATAATAGATAGACAATTAAAATCTTAAACTGGATTCCAAGAGATTGCAAAAGACCCAGTAATAGACCACATGTTAGATGGATGGATGAAATAAAAAAGTATGCAGGGGGGGGGTTGTGGAAAAGAGAAGCTAAATATTGGAGAAGATGGATTAAACTTGGAGATAGCTTCATCCTGCAGTAGATTGATAATGGTTGTTGTTGTTGATGATGATGATGATGATGATATATTTGCAATCAGAAATTCCACTTTAAAAATAAAAACTGTTGTAACTATTTTATATTTTTCAATTCAAGTTGATATTCCATGTAAACTGTTTAATTTTGGAAAGTTGTTAAAGTTAAATTCTTTTATTTGCATTTAAGTGAAGAGTTATTTTTTTAAAAGAAAAATAATTGAAATATTACAAGAAATTATTCCACTTTTAATACTTAAAAATAATGAGTGTGTGCAGATTTATTTAAAAAAAATTAGAGAGATCTAAGATTTAAAATTTAATAAAATTATATAAAAATTATTTAAGCTATTTTTATTATTTTTGTTAACATTAAAAATATTTTTAGAAGTAGTCCAATGCATGTCATTTGAAAACAAATATTCAAGGTATGTGTTTGGGTATCTGAAAAAAACAATGGAAATTTTTTTAACACAGTGTGTTATCTATAAGATGGGCAGTTGAGGTAACTACAATGATTTAGATCTCCTTAATATTAGCAATAAGAGTGGTTGTTGACTCTTAAAAAAGAAAATAAGTTTACTTGATAAAAAACTTTCCATAGAACTAGAATGATTTTTAATGAGGGTATTAAAATAACAATAGTAGTAAAGTTAATTAACAAGATGGTCAGTTAGATATAGTCTGGCAGAGCTTATACAGTCTCTGTCTCAGTTGCCTACATTATTTACCAAGTTTACATTGACGGCATAATGTTAAAATAAAAGTGTCTCTAGCAAAAAAAGGAAAACAAACGAAATCTACTTTTCTCTAAATCCAGTTATTGAAGAAGCTATATTTCTGAGATATCTGGAGGGTAAAAATTACTGTATGGAATAATTAATGATTTGTCAACAATAGTTACAAGAATTTTTAACTTTGTAGATCCATCTGCGGTTGTCCTAAAATTTAACCAGGATGAACTTTATCTTATAATCTTTATTTTTTTAAATTTATCAACAACATCAAGGAAAATCTGCTGAAACTCAAATTACAAATGAACTTTGAATTTAAGACTTTATCTTTAAAAAACGGAAAAAAGCTCTCTCTCAGTAATGTTTTTTTTTTTTTTAAAAAAAAAAAGAAGATAGGTAATATTTATATATATCTTTTTGCTTTATATTTAACACTTTTGCAAACATCTCATATTATTTTTGGTGTGAATGAACTGATGCAATATAATTGTAATTTAATACGTATCAAAGGTTATTTATATATTGTGTATTAAAATTTATTATTATTTACATTGAATCTCATAAATACATTGGTCAAGAATAAAAAAATATTTTTTTTTTTATATTTGATGAGTTGTTAGGTATACAAGTAATAGATGTAAGGTATTGGCGAATTTAATTTTGTTATATGAATAATTTAAATCGTGACTTTCTTATATTTTGCATTATCATAGGTGTTAATATATATATAAGAAATGGTGGATTTCTCTTATGACAAAGCTGTTTTATCGAGAGATGATGAATTCCTCTCGTTGCATAATTATTTTTTATGAAGAGATGATAACTTCCTCTTATTATATGTTAAATGAGTATGTGCACAAATATATAAAACAATATGTTTATTTTATTTTTGCTACATTGTCACATATGATTTTAAATTAATCTTGTTCAGAAGCTCTCTATATTATATTTTATATGAGTAAATAAGTTAGATGTGTTATAAAAAGGAGAAAAAAGCATTTACCTGTGAAATGCATATATTAATTATAGTATAAATTAATTACTTACTTTTTTAATAAATAATTACAATATTTTTTTATATAATCCTGGTTAAGATATTTGTTTTTATTTTATAGAAAACATCACTGAAATTTAATAGAATAATTTTACACTGGATTTTTTTTATAATTTAAAAAGCTGTAGTAACTCCAATAAAAAAGGGCGAGGGGGGAGGGAGAAAACAAATATGTTTATTATTATTATAAATGTAAAATCACTTAAATGTCAATAAAATGTATATATATTAATTTAGTTTCTATATATTTCTTTTAATATTATATTATCACTTATCACTGATTTATGGTTACACATATTAGAATGACTTTAGAATTTTGATATTTACCCGAGACATTAAACACATATACACTAATATTTTCTTTTTCTTAAATTGTAATATAAAAGAGAATAGAATGATGTTTGTATTAAAAGAAGTTTTATGATTATTTGTTTACTTATTTTAAGTATATTTTGAAGTCTAATAAGATGCCCTTTAATTTAGTTGTAAGCCATACACACATGTAATAAATGAGTATTAATTAAGAATAAAATACATTTTATCTTTGGTATGTTTAGCTAGTCAGAAATGAGGAATTTATTATTATTGATCCATTATTTTCAGTTTCAATTTTTGGCTTGGACAGTTTGTAGGGGATATTAAATAAGAAAAGCCAACCTCACTTCTCTCCATTGTCTTAATACATATCAGTACAGATATTACTACCCAAACATGTGGGCTATTTCAAGAGTCAGCTTCCCTCACTACTTATCATTACAGTACATTATACTGACATTAACATTAATAAATAAAAGTTATTTTTGTAACCACTAGAATAAATTACATTTAACATTTATCTATCAGAAAATAAAAATTTTGATATTTCAAATAGCTTGTGGTCAATCTACTGTACTTTAAGTTTTAAATTCTTTTATCTTATCATAATAGTAGCCATACTAAAATGGATTCATGTAATATATTTTATTGATAAAGTTTAAATATGGTAGTACACTTTGCAAGTGTATGCTATCTTTAAACACACCAGATAATATTAACATTTACAATGCAAGGCATGGATACTTATGCCATTATTACAAACTTTACTTGAAGTGCATTTCAAATAATGCACATTTAATTTAGTGTTAATAATAAGTTTAGTTCAAATAAGTTTTCAACTGAAACATTAATTGTTTTCTCTATAAAATTAGTTTAAATATATTAAATAGATTTATCCATTTGCTGACATAGTTATATTTAAAAAGTAAATTATATTATATAAATATAATTGTGGGTGAAGCTTTAGCAATAGTTCTTCCATATTTGACAGATATTTGCACTAGATATCAACAAAAATATGCTATTTATTTGTGATAATTATATTTATGTAAAGATTTATATACTAAAATTTCAAAAAAAACTCATTGCTAACTGTAAAACAAACTAAAGGACAACACCAATATCTGCAATTCAAGAATTATGTGGAAGGCAAATATAGACAATGTTAATTGCGTTTATAAAGTGTTATTAACTATAGATATAAAAACTGCCATGTCAAAATAGGCTCTACTTAATATTGTCACGGTAGAATTATTAATTTCTAAATTGTAATACCTTTTTTAATGATCAATATTATAGGAAAATATAATAGTATATACTAATGAAGATATTAACCATTCACCAAATAAAATGGATATTTCCTGATCCTATTTTGGGATTACTGCATTGAACTACTATCATTGGAGCACTGTTCACATCTAAAAACTAATAAACTTACCTTTCATATAGATCTTGGTTTACAGGCAAAGTGAGATCACTCTTGTTCCTTTGTAAATTAGACATGAGTTTTTCTGAGAGTTTAACATTAATATATATATATATATATATATATATAATGTTAAACTAATATATATATATATATATATGCTCTTCCGATCTTGGAAAAAACTATGTCCCAGTTGTAATGAAAGCCACAGGAACAAACAAATTTGTATATACAAATTGAATTAAACATATTTATAATTTTTAAAAAGAAAATGAATCAATTTTGCAAGTGAATAATATGTAATATTCCAATGAGAATGTTATTGATCAAAATGTTGATTTTACTGCAAATTTTACAATTTGAAGTATGCTGTGATATCATGAAAGAATGATGGCATGAGTAATCAATGATCTGGTAAATGTAATATTTACAAGTGATTTACTGTACAACTTTAATTTTTACTGAAGTGAATGTGTGTAATATTTGTTTTCCCAAAATTAAATGTTAAAATTTGGGAACTGCCCATTATTGTTGAAGGATGCAGTAACTATTTTCAAAAATATGACATACTGCCCTCACAAAAAGTCTGCACAAATGATCATGATATTACACTTAATGTTCACAATATACAAAAACAATGACAGTATTTTGTTCAGGATTGTTGAAAGATAGTAATCATTGTTAAGAAAGTGTGGTTTGAAATAAGAAATATCAATATACCATAGTAACACCAAGAAACAACATGCTGAAAATGGACAAAATTGTGCAGTTAAATATATGTATATTATGTTGTTTTTTTGGCTACCACTTGAAATAAATGTATATTGTTAAAAGTTTATTTGTTTTTGTTTTTTCATATGTCAAATGCATTGATGGGGAAGTGAACCTGGGCCAGCTGCTTGGAAGGCAGCTATGCTAACCATTAGGCCACTGATTCTTGACAAATGTTTATTCATTGGCAGATCATTTCTCACAAAAACATAGACGTGTGTTTGTTTCATTTCTACTAAATAAAGTTATAATTGGCCATTTTTCAAAATATTTTTTTTATAAGTTTAGATGGTGAAAGATAATTTCTCACAAAAACATAAATGCACATGTGTATCATTTCCAGAAAATAAGGTTATAGGTCATCATTTTTCCAAACAAATTTTTAATTGATTGACTAAGTTTTCCAGAGACTCCATATAGGTGATATTGTCCAAGATTACAGATTAGAAAATTATTGTCAGACTAATACATGTATGAAATCTCACAACCAAACTGCATCAGTAATTTAATTAATATATACAATAATATTCAACTAAAGAAAAGATTTTAAATAAAATTATAATTGTGTTTGTTTTGCATAATATGGGTTTAAACTTACATTAATGTACAAATAAAATGGCTTTTTTTTGTAAAGACTGTTAATATAGGATTTTATGGTTCTTCATGCCTAAGTAGAATAATTAACAATTGTTAAAGTAAGATTGAGAATAATGATAAATCTTAATCAATTGATGTCTTAGAATGCCATTTTTGTCAAGTTACTTTATAAGATGAAAAATATAAAAACTTTGTCAGATAATGAAAAATATTCCAGTAGAATAATTTTTATGAGATGAGTAAATTTTTATTAGTATAACAGTGAAAACGTTCACCTATATAATATTGATTATACTTAAGTATTTTTTGAATATTAATTTAAATTTGGAGACCAAAAATCTTTAGGCTGCATAGCAATAATAATGAATAAAGGTAATTTGATAGATACTTAAAACTAAAATTAATGTAAAATTCTCTTACCAAGAACTTGTATTGTAATTCATAATGAGTAAATATATTTTAAATGTTGCTCTAATAAATTGTAGTCTAGATATTATAAAGAGTCTATATTTAAAACATGGCTACAGTTTTTTCTATATAAGTTCATTACTCTCCTTGGATATTTGGTAAAATACAATTTTACATTTCACTATAGTTTAAGTTTTTTCTTTTACGTAATTTATAAGTAAAAGGATAGAAAGAAAGAGAAAAAAATCAACATTCATGCATTTGTGTGTTTCTTCCTGCTTTGCAGTCACTAAAGAGTTAAATCGAAATTACTTTATAAGTCTTTATTAAATTGTAATTGCAACTCAATCAATGACTGCTTAATCCGTTTGTTTTATAAAGGAATATATATATATATCGATTTTGTAACTTTATCTTATAGTTTTTCAAATTAAAATATTACATAATATATCTACGCATAATTGAACTTATAATAATCTCATATATTTCTCATTAAAAAATTAATACATTAAAATATGAAAAAAGAATAATTATAACAAGATAAAGAAATATTAAGAAGAAAAAAGTAAAAAAAAAATTCAATTAATATATTCTATGTAATGAAGATTTATAGATATTAAAATTAGTTTTTAGAAACTTTTAAAAAATATCGATTTCATAGTATAAAAGTTATTTCTAGATTTGTTGCAAAATATTTAAATAATTTTTGAGGTTAAACTATGAATCATTTTGCTTTAATTTCCAATGTATGACAAAATAATATGCATATTTCAAAGTCATTTTTTTAAAGAAAAGCATTAATCTCAAATAATAACCAGATTGAGAGTGAAGTAAAGAACAATGACTCATATATATATATGATGTTTGGTAATTTGAAAGAGTTTCACCATCAATTCATTTGAAGTTGATTGTAGAAGAAATAGATAAAAATAAGTGATCTCCACATAGCTGGAATAGTTGTGCTTTATCAGCTTTATGTAAACCACTTGGTCTTTTTAACCTTTTAATAGATCATTTTCGTTATTGGTCAAGCGAAGTAAAACTCTGAAACATTTTAATTGGTCAAGTGACAAACTTTTTGATACAAATATTTTCATCTTTTAATATATATTAATTTTAGTTTCGTTTTCAAAAAGTATATTAATTATTTGTAATGTTAGGAAAGTAAACGAAAGTTATTTCAAAAATATAGTTTTATTTGTATTTTATAGAAATATTCAAAAACGAAAAAATCAAAGAAAACATTACGAGTGAATTAGAAGCATTTTAAATGTCATTTAGATCCCTCCCAAATTTCACATTACGAATTTTTTAAGAATTTTTTAGGAAAAATCTTAACGTCTTTCTCAAAATAATTATACTTTCAGCATATTATTAAAAAAATACACCAAAAATACATTATAATGGCAGAAAAATATTCTAAATCATTAATCTTTGTTTGAAAATCAAATAAACAGCTTGGAGCAATCTAACTTCTTGACAAGATGTCAAAAATTGCTGCTACGGCTGGTTTCTTTTTCAATTTACAATCGTGTAAAGTATACAATTTTTTAATAAAACCTTACTACTTTTGTAAAATAACTATATTTTTATTAGAAATATTAGATTTTATGAAAATTATTTATAATATGTATGAAACATAATAAAAAAAAACACTCCAAAACATATATTTTTATTTTAGCGGTGAAAAAATATTTAACGGAATCATCAGCCAATAAGAATTGGAAATAGATAGTGACTAGATTATCCAACCAATCAAAACTGGCCTTGTTCTTTTGTTCAACTTAAAACCCTCCTAGTATTGATTTTTTACTTGTAAAATAAGTCAAATGAGGGCACCATCTTATAGGCCTTGCTCTAAGCTTTAATATGGGTATTTTTTAATCAACGTAACTAAAAAATTGGCCGAGTTAGAGCAATCTAAAGGTGACAAATGCGATGTAGCATCTCAGGCTATTAAAGCATTAATACTTCAATAGATTCACTCCTGATTCTCAAATCTTACTTTTCCAAATTAGCAAGTATTTTAGTATTATCAAAATCAGTTTTGTAACCAATTTCTAAAAAAATGTAAAGTAAAAGCTGATGCATGTTACTTTTGATTGAAAGCATTTATATGCCCCATAATGATAACATTAAGTAGTTTATTTGCTAATTTGAAAAATAATGACTTTAAAACCATGAAGCAATCAATTAAAATATGAAAAAGACAAGAGGTTTAAATGAATTTGATAATACACAATGGATTCCAACCTTGTGGAAATTATTTATTTCATCACTTTCTTTTAAAATCAACTTGGAATCAATTATGATAAAACTGAAGAAAATAAGCATTTTGTTAATTTATATATTCTGAGTAATCAACTATCTAATATATATATATATACATTGTATATATATATATACATATATATATATATATATGAATATATATATGAATGATTGTTCTTTATTTCATGCTAATCTCATTCTATATATCATACCCAATCTCTTACAACTTGAGATCTAATGTGTTCTCTTTAAATACATGACCTTGACAATGATTGATGTTATTTTATCCAGGATTTAGTATAAAATAATACATAGTTTAACCCAAAATCTACTCTATATACATCATATAATCATGGAAACATTAAATATATATTGTACCAGTAATGAACAGCATTACATGCCTGTAATTTTTATTAAAAAATTAAGATAAAAATAAATTATGTGGCTTATTTTAAAGATATTTTTTAAAACCAAGCATTTAAAAAATAATAATAATGCATTATATATTTTAGAATAAAACTTCTTGGCAAGAGGGAAGACATTTTAAAATAGAACTACAAAATAGATGTAAAACTATTTTCTTCTCTACCTTTGTAACGAAAAGCTTTTATAATGTATAAAAAAGCAAATGTGAAATCAGACTAAAAATTAATCTGTAAAAATAAAATATTTGTAAAACTTTCATTATGTAATTAGTTTATAAGATTTAAGATTGATAATAAAATTAAAATCAATAGCTAAATAAATTTTAAAAAAAGTATACAATGTCTTATCGAGGTTGTTTAGACAAATCATGAGGAAAGGATTAAGATACCAGATATGTAAAATTAATTAAAAGACTGATTCAAGCCAAGATAAAATAAAACAATGAGAGAGTTAAGATATAAAAGTTACATATTGGTTCTTATTCTTCAGTCAGGTTTGTTATTGCTATGCAGTCTGGTCTGCATGTCATCAAATTATTCTAGTCATTAATGTTCTTTCTAAAAAAGGCAGAATATTCAGAAATTGTAAACACAGTAGTAAGCCAATCCTTACTGCTGCAGTCAACATTAATGTTGAGGTCATATAAGTCATGATGTGTCTGACAAGGTTTCATGCCCCAAGCCTTCAGCAATCAACTGTGCTTGCCTGAAGTAATGCCTGAAACAAATACTTAGCTAATGAACGATGTTGCTGCTAATCTCTCTCACCCATTGTTAACCCAAAGAATGGAAGACAAGCCCTGGAACCAATGATGGAGACCAAAAAAGCCAACCAGTTAGTAACTGGCAATCATGGAAACTTATGTAGAGATACTTTTAAATAGCTGTAAACACGCTTAATTTTAAATGAAGTGAACTTTAATTAATAGACTATTATAACTATACCCTAAAGTCATTCATATTTTTTACATAAAATTTACTGTGTTGTTTTATATTATATTAAATATGCCAGTGTAAATAATTAAATATTAATGTTTATTTAATTGTTATTTTATCTATTTTCTCTTTCTCTTCTATCACTGTGTCACCAGTAATTTAATGTCGAGTTATTTTATGTATTAAGTAAATATGCTGAACTCTGAGACAGAGTTTGAGCTAGTCATGGGATATTTCAAGTGCTGGATTATGAGTCTTCCAAAGCATGCTAACTTATGATTGGCTGGTGCCTGACATAAATTCTCAAAACAAATAAAATACTTGGGATGACAGAGGTTTGTATCTAGCAGTCATGGTGGGCCACAGTCTGGAAAAATGATTCAGTTATGCTCTGCATAGCTTGATCTGACCATTGGTATCATTTATGGCTCTGCTATCAATGGTATTATCACCTCTGCTTGATGGGCTGAATCATTCACATAAAACTAAAATATAAAATTTAAAATCATGTTAAATAATTTTGAAACTCAATTAAACAATATGTTTTAAATGGACCCAGTTCAAATGGTGCACAACATGGGTGCCAATTAAACCAGGTGGGAGGAAATAAATTCTGCAATTATATAAATTAAAAATACATATAAAAAATTTAAAAAAATCAACATATAATCTTAATCAATTCCAGCTGCACTTTAGTATTGCATCACAATGGCCCCTCAGGCAGAGAAGTACAATAGCAAAGATACTTAGGTAGCCAGGTCGAAGATATAGAAGATATAACTTATGACCACCTTTCCAGGCTACAGAACTTCTCAGTTGCTAAATTAAACCCTGTCATCCAAGGCTACTAATTCAGAAAAAAGTTTGAAAGTAAAATGCTAAATTGCATGATAAAAGTTGAAATCAGTGAGCAGTGTGAAAAGAGAAATAGACTGAAGCAAATATTAAAAATTAAAATAATTAATAATAGTTAAATATATAATGTAATTAAGAAGCAGAGAGAAAAAAGTGATCAGAAATGATAAATTATTTTTGCTTGGGGTTTGTTCAATTTAAAATATTTAGTAAAACATTTCATTTGAGTTAAAAATATTAAATAATAATGAAAATAAAAGTATTGGCTGCAGATTAAAAGTTTAGAATTGATATTAATTAAATGGAAGTATGATGAGAATTTTGTAAAATAATAAAGCTTTAGAGTAAATATATGATAATAAAATAAAAGTTTTTTTTCCCTTTGTATACAATCAAAAAGTGAAGATAAAATAATAAATAAATCTAAAAGAATAAATAAAGTGTATAATAAATAAAATAAAATCTATAATAAAATAAATAAAATATAAAATAATCTTTCTTGTGAGTGTGGATTGTGTTGATATGCATGGGAAAAGAGTACCCATAAAGGTCAAGGAATGTGTGTTAAGCATAGGCTGGGTAAAAGTAGCACCCATATAATGGACTAAACAGGAGAATAGTTCTGAGTGTAAAGTTCCAGAAGAGAAATTCTTTGGCTTATCCAAAATTTGCTGGGTGAAATAATCCCAATTCTCACTGAAAATGTGCACACTGGAAACAACCAGAATAAGCCATGTATCATTTCTTTAGGGAAGAATTCCCACATCTCATAAGTATTGTCAATAGTGTAAGTCAAATTGGTTAGTCAAGAAATTCTGCCATTCACAGCAACCTTTCTTCCCCAATTTCTAGGATGCAGTCCCATTGGAACAAGTCATGAGTTCATCCAAACATCTGGTAGAAAACACAGCATAAAAAGCTTTGTTTATATATATATGTGTGTGTGTGTGTGTGTGCGTGTGTGTGTGAGTCAGTATGAGTCAGATAAATCTGGCTTCCACCTTGGTCAAAATACCTGTTCACATCAAAAAGATAAATATTGTACTCATGGTCATCACTTGATTGTTGGAATCAACATTGGCAGTCTGGAAAGAAGATTACTATAAGAAAGGTCATCTTCTGTGCTATATTGATAAGTAGCAATTCTAAAACTTTTTTTGTAGAAAAATATTATCTAAATAAAAATTACAAAATCGAGTGGCAAAGCTAAAAAATAATAATAATAAATAAAATGTTGGAGATAAAATGGATCAAAAGACACATTTTACTCACAAATGGAGAGCAGTATAATGTATCAGTAATGAACAGCATTACATGTCTATAATTTTTATTAAAAAATTAAGATAAAAAAAAATTATAATTGCCTTAACCATCAATATTTTTGGAGTACAAGAGAGACTCTTCAGTTTTTTAAATTTTAAATTTGCATTTTTCATCCTCTAAAAATTTTGTGAAGCTTTTTGTTTTTACGGTTTTAAAATTGATGTATCTTCATTTTTTAATATTTTAAATACAAAAAAAAAGTTTTATTGATGGCTTAGAAAGCCAAGAGGCAGTCCAACAAATGATTGCAAGTGTCGCTGATGATAGGAAGCCATTATATATTTCACAATCTCAAATCTTGCATGTTATCTTCAAAAATGGTCAGCAAGAAAATATTATGATGGTATAAAACCTTCATTTTTTTGGAAAGGTTATAATTATATTGGTAATCTAATTATGTAATAATTATTAAAAATGAAAAGTAAGTGTGTTTGTATATTTATTTTGTAAATGTTTTATTTTTAAATATAATAATATATTTTCTTCTAAACATTGTTACTAGAGAGATTACAATCATTTCGAAAACTGCTGTCTACAAAATGAGGTCATTCACTTGACGGTATTATATTTAACAATATCATAAAAATCATGAAAAAACTATAAACATTTAAAGCATAATTTGATAGATTTCGTAGTTATTAAAAAAAATTGTTTAGATTTGTAAATCAAATTTGAAAAAATAAAGATTTTGTTCATTTTATAAATTTAATCAGCTCCACCTAAAATTTGATGTTGTGATTATATTTTGTTTTGAATAAATATATTTTGTAAAATAATTACAGAATTCAAATGTTATTTTTAAAAATTTGTTTAATTTCTAAAGAAAACCATAATAAAAAAAAAATTAAAGAGGCAATTTTTATAAATAGGAATAAAATGCAGTTAATAAATAGAGTAGCTGCTAACATTAAAATACGAGATTTGTGGGATTTGAATTAATGATGTTTGTTTCAACTGTTTTTTTTAATTTAATGGCAGTTAAGGCAGGTTTAAGAAATTAACCCAAAGTACTTCTGCAAATTTAAGGATTGTTTATAGTAGTTTGTAAACCATTATATTTATTATTTCAATTATATATATATATATATGAAAAACAACAAGTTATAAATCACGTAACTTGCTATCGCTTGCATTTATGATCAATAGATGGAGCTTTACCAAAACCTCTGTACAAGTGTATTTTTGTTTACATAAACATCAAAAGAGTCAGAATTCACTATCTCTTTCGTTGGCTCCATCTTCAAATCAGCTGATTTCAAGCTAATTTGCTATCATCAGTGAAGGGTAGGGACCAGAGAAACTAGATCTAAACACTAACTCTCAGTGTTTATGAATTAAATTCCTATTAGTTTGCAAGCATGAATTTTTCAGACATGTAATGTCTTCAAACCCAGCCTAACAAGCCAGATAGCTACATGGGTCTGATATCAATTCAGTTTCACCACATAGTAAAAGCTTCTGCAATATATATCATTGCAAAAAACCTTCAAAGGTACATTTATGAAAAACAAAAACAAGTTATAAATCACGTAACTTGCTATTGCTTGCATTTATGATCAATAAATGGAGCTTTACCAAAACCTCTGAAGGTGGAGCCAGTGAAAGAGATAGTGAATTCCGACTCTTTTGATGTTTATGTAAACAAAAATATGCTTGTACAGAGGTTTTGGTAAAGCTCCATCTATTGATCATAAATACAAGTGATAGCAAGTTACGTGATTTATAACTTGTTTTTCATAAATGTACCTTTGAAGGTTTTTGCAATGATATATATTGCAGAGGCTTTTACTATGTGGTGAAACTGAACTGATATCAGACACATGTAGCTATCTGGCTTGTTAGGTTGGGTTTGAAGACATTATGTGTCTGAAAAATTCATGTTTGAAACTGGTAGGAACTTGTTTCATAAACGCTGAGAGTTAGTGTTTAGATCTAGTTTCTCTGGTCTTTACCCTTCACTGATGATAGCAAAATAGTTGAAATCAGCTGATCTGAAGGTGGAGCCAATGAAAGACATAGTGAATTCTCTTTTGACGTTTATGTAAACAAAAATACGCTTGTATGGAGGTTTTGATAAAGCTCCATCTATTGATCATAAATGCAAGTGATAACAAGTTATGTGATTTATAACTTGTTTTTGTTTTTCATAAATGTACCTTTGAAGATTTTTGCAATGATATATATTGCAGAGGCTTTTACTATGTGGTGAAACTGAACTGATATCAGACACATGTAGCTATCTGGCTTGTTAGGCTGGGTTTGAAGACATTACGTGTCTGAAAAATTCATGTTTGAAACTGGTAG
Organism: Epiperipatus broadwayi; assembly: GCA_028023455.1. NCBI lineage: Eukaryota > Metazoa > Onychophora > Udeonychophora > Euonychophora > Peripatidae > Epiperipatus > Epiperipatus broadwayi. The sequence continues at coordinate 1,464,576 of JAQFVV010000106.1, read as the reverse complement.
GAACTTGTTTCATAAACGCTGAGAGTTAGTGTTTAGATCTAGTTTCTCTGGTCTTTACCCTTCACTGATGATAGCAAAATAGTTGAAATCAGCTGATCTGAAGGTGGATCCAATGAAAGACGTAGTGAATTCTGACTCTTTTGACATTTATGTAAACAAAAATACGCTTGTATGGAGGTTTTGATAAAGCTCCATCTATTGATCATAAATGCAAGTGATAACAAGTTATGTGATTTATAACTTGTTTTTGTTTTTCATAAATGTACCTTTGAAGATTTTTGCAATGATATATATTGCAGAGGCTTTTACTATGTGGTGAAACTGAACTGATATCAGACCCATGTAGCTATCTGGCTTGTTAGGCTGGGTTTGAAGACATTACATGTCTGAAAAATTCATGTTTGCAAACTGGTAGGAACTTGTTTCATCAACACTGAGAGTTAGTGTTTAAATCTAGTTTCTCTGGTTCCTAACCTTCACTGATGATAGCAAATTAGCTTGAAATCAACTGATCTGAAGGTGGATCCAATAAAAGAGATAGTGAATTCTGATTCTTTTGACGTTTATGTAAACAAAAATATGCTTGTACGGAGGTTTTGGTAAAGCTCCATCTATTGATCATATATATATAAGGATTCATGTATTAGTTTATTTTGATTGGTAAAACATTTTCATGAATCAATATTCTTGTTGGACATTGGATAATTACTAATTAACATCACAATCTAAAGTTAATATTTTATTCTTTTGTCAACAATTATGTTCTAGAATATATTAAGTAAACAAATAAATCACTGAATATATATATATAGTTTAGTATAGATAATATACTTGTGTTTAAAGATTATATATATATATATATATATATATATGTGTGTGTGTGTGTGTATACAAATAGTTAAAGTTTCAATTTTTTTCAAGATAATTTAAACAAATTTTTAAAACATAAATAAATTCAATCACCATGTATTGATTTATTCATTACATAATGTACTCTAAAATAAAAAGTATTAAAAGTACTGTAGATTTTTTATGCATTTAATGATCCACAAAACTTTTTAATGAAAAACAGTATTCCAACTTTTTAAAGTTTTTTTTTAAAATTATAAATAGATTCTCTAGATAAAACTATAATTACAATAGTAAACTCTCAATCCAGTAGTGCCACCACTTCGTGCATCCATTGATTATAAAGGCTTGCATTTGGTGACATTACTGTATGAGGAGTTTGCTATTGTTGTTATCAGCCTGCATAAGCATATAAAATCATGTTCATGTTTTTTTATAGTTTTAAAACTATAATTACAATTATAATAAAATATTTGTATTAATAATATCAATAAGTTTATTTTTATTATTAATTTGAGACAGATGTGCTTTTATATGTGTGCACTTAATATTATTATATCCAATCAGCTTCAAAATATATTGTTTCATCTTATCATTTTTCTATATAAGACTGATAAATGTTCTAGAAATTTTTTTTTTTTTTAAGCAAGGAAGTAAGAAACCGTGGGAGATATCTAAAAAATTTATTCAAAGCACTATGTTCAGGGACCGCTTGTTAATGCCAGAAAAGCTCTTCAGGGACACTTGGGGTCAACTTAAGTCACTGGATGAAAAGCCTATCCTCAGGCCTGCTAATTAAATATTAATTTACTGTTAAAAAATAAATGGTCCAGTCACATGAAGAATAACAAAGGATTGCTTCCAATTGAAATACGACTGCATAATGATCACCAGCTAGGTCACTAAATGAAGAGCTAGTTGTTCTGATATAAAACTAGTTACATAATAATTATAGACTAAGTTTGAATGATGAGCTTCTTGCACTGATCATGAAATTAATTTGTCATAATAATAACTAATGTATCAAACGGGTATATTTTCTAATTTGGAAAATTATGTACTAATGATTGTTATAATAAGTGTAACAAATCTAAACAAATGTATACCAACAAGAATTATATTGTAATTGTAGGTGTATTTTCCTTAATAAAAAAGACTGATAAATGTTTCCAGCCAATAAGTTGTGTAAAATCACAATCTTACACATAACTAATAAAGATGAAGTATTTATATAGCTGTGGTCACATACTCTATAGTATAACTTACTCTATAATGAAATTTATCAACACATTAGAGCATTCTTTTCCATTTCAAAAACCAATCTGTGTTGCTAAACTGAAGACTTGTCATTATGCTTAAATGATCCACATTTTTAAAGTAATAACTATTGAAGAAATATTTATTATAATTGAAAATATTATAACTTTATCTTTCTTATTGCTTTTCCAAATACCATATAACACTAGTAATATTTATATTTTATATTACTTTTACAGTGCTTTTTTACAATCCACTATTGACAGTATTGATTACTCCAGCAATCTTCTTCAGAACTTCTTCTTATATATGGAAATATAAGATTTGAAAATATAAGTAGGTTCTGAAGAAGATTGCCAGACAATCGAAAAATTGTCAGTAGTGGATTGTAAAAAAATCATTGTAAAAGTAATAAAAAACATAAATGATATTAATATTATATAATTGAAAATACACTGATATTCAATTTTAACAACAATTAAAGAAAATATTCTGAATGTTATTTGGGTTTATTAAAAATGACACAGCTACTAAATTTACCTGATTTAATAGTCTTGATAATATTATATATAGGTAAACATTATGACACTTTTTATTCAACATCGTTCTTACTTCATTATTATTTAAATAATGAAACCCAAAGAATGTTATTAAGTAGTTAGAAATAAAAAAGTAAATTATATTCTTTATGTTAGATATTTTTTAATAGATTCTTTTCAATAGAAATTAAAAGTTCTTAAATATTTTTACTTCTAACTTTTTTCTGTCTAAAAGTGTCTCCATGTATATATGTGTATAAAATAAAATATAAACATACACATTTTAAAGATGAAATCTTTTTAAGTAGAAATTAACAGTTATTAAATATTTTTACATATAGCTTTTTTTTGTCTAAAAGTTTCTCCATGTATATATGTATACAAAAGAAAATATAAACATACACATACATAACACAGACATAGAACTGTTTACCACTCATTGGAATTTAAGAGCACATTCATAATTTATGTTATTAAGAAAAAATGTTTTTTCAATTGATTAGAAAGTTGAAACTATTCTTGAATCATTTTCGCTTTGAAACGAACATGTTCCACTTCTGTTTCATTATTTTTTTCTAAACCTTTTATGGTATCTAAATTTATTGCAAACCTTTTTCCAACAGGCATTTAAAGTATTGAATGCATGTATATAAAATGGATAAATCCCAATTTTAAGTGAAATGTAAACTTCTTTATCACATAAAAGAAAACTGCACAAAAAATATTAAGAAGAAACATGAATCACGTAACTTCAAAAACGCATTAAAAAATCCACACAAAAAAAGACCCAAGTGTATATACAATTATAAAATTGAGTATGTTATTGATTGTGATCACAGGAATAATAAGTCTGAAAAATGTTTACTATTTCCATAATGTTAAAGATAATTAAAAATATTTAATATTTTGATTTTTTATCTTTGTTTTTTTTTTAAATAACATATGTGACTGAACTACTGATAATATTTGAAAATTGAATATGAGTTCTTCACAAAAAATGAGTGCCATATAAATAAGCAATTACATTCACACTTGCAAAAGTCTTAGAAACATTACTAATTAATTCTGAGATATATTGTAGCACAGAATGGTGTGTGTCACTTCTGTGCATAATTGCTTAGATATTCTTGACTTCATTTAAGGAGAAGCCACAGTACATCACCATCACATCACAGCATTTTGTCATCTCTTTTTCCAGTTTTATAATCATTTGACAATAAAAATTTAGAATAAATTAAATACTGATTTTTATTTAAAAAAAAAAAACTAAAAATAACAATAGTCTATACAAGAACTATAAACAATTTTACAAAGGACCTAGAAGGTCACTAATTTATATATTTTGGGCATTTAAACAAACTTATAAGTTACTTTTGTTTGTTTGCAATGAGCAAAAAAATGTATAATTTTGCATGTTATTTAAATATTTATGATTATTTTTACAAAATATTTGCATAATACTTATTAAATTTATATATATATATATATATATATATATATATATATATTGTAACCAGACCTCCATACAACCCCTTTATTACCTCGGTTGTAACAATTTCCTGATGAGCATGTTGCAGAAAGGAACTATCAATTGGCATTCCCCAATGCAGATGTAACCCCCCCCTATAACAATATTTCCTGCTCATCAGAGGATGTAGCACCATAGAGGCTGGAAGCATCTAGACATTTCTATGTTTGGTTTTCCAAATGGCACCACTAGAGTTCCATCTCACTACAATCTGACTTACTTAGGTCTAGTTATGCCAGACATAGCTCAGGAGGCATAAGATTCCCATGAACAACTGCATTGAATGATGAGTGGTGCAATAACAAAAAAATAGAATTGAACTAAGAATAATTTTAAGTAACAATAATTTTATTTAACAATAATTCATTTTCAAGTTCATACGTATCCATGTGAAGATTTATTTTCATTTCATTGATGAGAAGAAGCACAGAAACAGTTTATCTAACAATAATTCATTTTCAAATCCTTCCAACAAAGTATATGCAGTTAAGCAGGTATGATTTATACCACATTTCAGAATTTTGAGAATTGTTACAGGTAGATAAACATGTAATCTCGGCCGTTCTAGGTTTGTGGAGCATTTATAATTTAGTCAAACCTAAATGTATATCCATACACATAAACTTTATTATTTTATTTAAATATAAGTAATCTGCAGTTAAGCATTTTTGATTTACATTCAATTATTTTAGCATGAATATTTATTTGGTCTGCTACAGGTGTATATTTTTATACATAAGTTCATCAGCAGTTTTATTTATAATCTCACTTTACTTGTTCTGATACATAGCTCAGATATTTATTTTTTTAGTTAACATAGACAGATAAGTTGGTGGTCAGCATTTCTGTGTTGGTGGAGCATTTATAATTTGAAATATAGATGTATATTTCTACACATAAACTTTATTATTTTATATAGAGAAAAGTAATATGCAGTTGAGCATTTATGATTTATACAGCATTTAATTATTCTAACATAAATATTTACTTGGTCTGCTGCAAACGTATATTTTTATACATAAATTTATTAGCAGTTTCATTTATAATTTGAAATATAGAACACAATTAACGTTTTCATATTTTTTCATTAATTGTTTTTTTTTTATTAAAAATTTTATCATAGCATTAATAATTGAATTGCTATTATTTTTTAATTCTTACCTTATTACTTGTTGTTTTCTTTCAGTACCAATGGGGCTTAATGAATGACACAGTAGACAGGCTGGAGCTTACTTCAAGATTGTGGATGAAGAGAAAAATGCAGGTCAACCGCCCATGTTAAATTGTTTCTTCATGGTTAAGTTTTGATTTTTCTGTCTTGCTTTGCTTAGTAAAACTGATAAAAATAAACACTCTCTGATAATCCGAATTTTCCAAATATTTTGTACTTTCTCTGCTTGTTTTATCCAATATGATTTTTTAAAAAAAAAACTACTTAACCGATAATAATAAAAACTATTCTCTCTGTTTCATAATCCAAATTTTTCAACCTATTTATACTTTCTGCTTATCAGAATGGATTCTCTTTACATGACACCTGCTTCAATTGGTGTTGGTGGTATGTTTTTATCCACGTTCCATGCCATTTTCCCCAGCTCATTGGCTCTACTTTTTGGCAGTAGAAGACCATTTTTTTAATTATCTGGCTATATGTTTTCGAATTCCAATTTATTAAGACTGCCTTAAGCTATTATCACAATTTATCTGACAATATCATTCCAAAAATTGAAATGTAATATTTTTAATAAATGCCAGATTTAAATAAATACAAGTGATATATTTAAATTATATTGTAATTTAAATCTATAAAATCAATAATGATTTATCTTTATTCTTTTCTTTTCTCAATTATAGAAAATAATGATTTTTTTGTAACATCATAAACTAAACTTTTTGCTATATTTTTCTAGAAAAAATATAAGATCGACTTTTTTATACATCTGCTGTTTTTTAAGGTGGGAAAGTAAAAAAAGCTCTTAGAATAAATACACATGTGAAACAGCATGCTTGTTTCAATATATATATATATATATATATTCAGGTTTATAATTACATTTTTTTAGAAATTTGTTTCATTTTAAAAAAATAAAAGTTAAGAAATTATAGTAAAAAAAACTTTTGCAATATTTTTTTTTCTAATTATAAATGCTGTTTCAGAATTTCATAGTGTTATAATGATTTATAATTATTCTTTCATGTTTAAAAAATAAAATTCATTCAACAAAAATTTAATATTATTTTTTAATAGCATTATCATAATTAGCCAACAAGTCAAAAGTAATTGTCACTTTATTGCATTTTTCTCCCCTATATTTGGAAAATTCAAATTTGATTTTTTATATTTTTTTTTTATAAACGTATATTTTTAACAAATTGACTACAATTTATTGATTCATAATATTAAATAAAGATTTTAATACCAAAATAAAATGTAGAGTCATTAATTCAAATTGCTACTAGAAAAATGAAAAAAAAAACATTGAAATACAGTAGGTCTAATAGATAAATATAAAACACTTCTATTTATGATCCTCAATTTCAAAACTTTCATTGATGTTTATAAAAAAATACTTTCATTTGCTATTTTTTAAATTGATTTATTTGTTTGTTTTACAGAAAATCACCACATCAATAAAGAAGTAGTTGCCAAAAATATATAAAAGATTTTAATTAATTGTTTTTAATAAACATTTGGTAGCATATTAAATATGCTTTTGATAAAAATTATATTGTAATTTCTTTTAAGATGAAAATCACAAAAAAATATTCAAATGAACAGTTTTTTTAGTCTCTTTCTCTCTCTCTCTCTCTCTCTCTCTCTCTCTCTCTCTATATATATATATATATATATATATATATTGAAACAGATATACGTTACCCATATAATATTCAAAGTCCCCCTTTAAAAGTCGGGTTCAGTCTATTGGGAATGAATAAAAGCGTTTGTTAAAAAGAAAGTCTTTTTTAATTTTGTGACTGATGGATTTGAATAAATGTTATGTCTCTTTTTTTTATCTGTCTCAATAAAAAGAATTAATCATCCAATCTAAAGAAAAGAAAGTCTGAGTTAAACTGAGGCTTTCAAATTGCACGTCGTCGAAGAAAAGCCTTTTTTTCTCTCTCGTTTTCACAGAGAAGCAGAACATATTAATTTTTTAAAAAAAGTGTATTACTAATTCTTTTGACATATTAAAATATAGCTTTAACAGAATGTGAAAAGGAAAAGAACCTTTGCTAGGGAATTTGTAATAATGGGGTAATTTGGGCTCCTCTCTCCACGCTGTGCCATGACTTTCCATAGATGAAATAACCTGCCTTCTTTAGGTAAATGGCGTAAAACTGGAAGTAATTATGTTATAGGAATGTTTAGCTCTTACCATAAATTATAAATTGACATCATGAAATATCTACATAAAATTATTTTTATAAAATTTAAAATATTTATTATGTTATGAAGTGTTATGAAATGGTTGCATACGTTTTGTTTAATAAAATATTAAGACTCTTTATTATACGTTATGGTGAGTTATGAAATAATTACATAGAATTTGTTTATAAATATTAAAACTCTTTATCATGCGTATAAAGTGAAGTTATGAAATAATTACGTAGAATTTATTTTGTAAAATATTAGAACATGTTTATCATACATTATAAAATAAGTTATGAAATATTATACGCAAATTTATTTATAAAAATTTTGAATTTTACTATATGGATTAGAAATGCTTTAATTACTAAATGATAAATGCCCACAAGCCAGGTTTATGATATGAATATAGTTTTATATTTGACTAAATATAACCCAACCAAACGTTATGTATATGAATATACTTTATATTTGACTAAATTATAAAAAAGAAAGTTTTGTTTTATCTTTATTTTGCAATTATATTTATTAAATTAGTAAAATTTTATGTATCTTTATTTAAAATATAACAAAATTTTTTTTTTATTTTAAAAAATATTCATTAAAAATTTTATCTTATTTTGAAAATTTAAATTACAAAAAATAAAAATTTTGTTTATTTTCAAATTATATTGATTACAAATAATACATTATGTGTTGAATATTTATATTTGAAAATTATAAATGAATTACTAAATATAAATAAACAAAAATTTATGTGTTTCTCTTATATTTGACAAATTAAAATATTACAAATATAAATCACAACCAAATTTTATAAGATATTTTATATTGAGAATTATAAATTTATAAAATATAAATAAAAAAAATTGAGTTTAATTTTAATAATATATTTAAAATAATAAATTTTAAATAAATTTGATGTTCTAATTTTATTTAAATATTAAATAATTATTTATAAATTAAATTTTGGTTCTAAGTTTTTATAAATTAAAATAACTATTGTTAAATTAGATATTTTAAATAATCAAATAACTATGTTGAATCAGAATATTCCAAGTTTTTCATAATAATTAAATAACTATTGTTGAATTAGAATGTTTAAGTTCTTCTCATAAATAATTAAAATAATATTGTTGAATTAGAATTTAATTTTTATAAATGAATTAAAAATAACTATTGATGAATTAGAGTTTAAATTTTCATAAATGATTTGAAATAAACTATTGTAAAAAAAACTACTTCTAATTTTATAATAAAATAAATAGTTATCATGTGGATAGAAATGAACTTTGTTAGAAATTGAAATTAATTGTTATTTAATAAATTTTTTGTTACTAAAATTAAATTGTTATCCATTATCCAATTCTGTTTTGTTTTATTGATCATCATCAGTTATATCACTGTTCATGAGAATCTCATGCTTCTGAGCTATCTGCATAATAGATAGAATCAGGTTGTAGTGAGAATCTAATGGGTTTGGGAAACAAACATAGAAATATTTAGATTTTCCAGTCTTTATAGTATACATCCTCTGATGAGCAGGAAATATTGTTGTAGGAGGATTAAATCTGCATTAGAATGTCAATTGATAGTTCCTTCTAAGATGTATAAAATTGTTAACTATATAAAGGGTTGTGGGGTTAATATATATATATATATATATATATATAGACTTATAAATCCAATAAATAATATATTTCAACCAGAGGACTGGTTGAAATATAATATTATTTATTATTGAAATATAGTATTATTTATTGGATTTATAAGTCTTTTTTTGTTTTTATATGTATTTCCTTTGGTTAGTTTGTTATATATATAATATTTTGATATGGTATAGTTTGTTATATATTAATATTTTGATATATATATATTGCAAATTATATATTAGAAAAAATACATAATGATGACTGTTTAGGTATATGTTTTAAAAGTAGTAAGTTCTGAATTTTGAATCTGCAATGTATTATTTAAAATAACTCTAGGGATTATTTTGAATTTGTTGTATTTTATTTGTACTAATAAAACAAGAGTATTTATAATATATATTTGCTTGCTTTAATTAGATGGGGTTTGAACCCAGACTTTCAAGCTCTCTTCATTCATCCACTCCATATATAAGTGATACACATAATCATATACATGTCAAAACGTAAATGATCTTTAATATATGTATTTCATGCTGAATCAGCACTCATCAGTTTGTCTGGATCAGCATCATCATCATCTCCCTCATATATATATATATATAAACAGTGCTCAATTTGTATCAAGATAGATAAAGCTTGAAAGTCTGTGTTAAATTCCTCTCAAATTACTTCTAGAGCCTAAATCTATACATTTTACTTGTATTCAAATATTTTTTAGGTTTGTTTTTAAATTAATATAAAAATCAAAATAATCACAGGGCTTTATTATATATAAAAATCATCTAAGTTTTATTTCTTCTATTTAAAATTAAGAGCATGCTAACAGCTCTAAACAAGCTTTTTTTTTTTATTTATGATAAATGCTACTACAAGGGAAGACATTCAAATCATTTTTATCTTGGATTGTCCCCATCCCCAGACCGGTTTCGACCTATGGGTCTCTTCAGTGAGGAGTTGGGACATTAGATTTAAAAAACCAACTCAAGCAAAGCATTTATCTAAAAGTTAATTGTTAGAAGAAGATCTGAAACTTTTAGACATCTACATGTCTTTAAAGTCAGCTCTCCAACTGAAAAAATCATATGGGCCTGAACATAATTCAGATACTCCATATATTAGTAGGCTTAGCCATTTAATTTAGCCAAAGCCACAACAGCAAAATAATAATAGTAATAATAACAAGTCAGATGTCACATGACTTATATATAGCTTGCACTTTTTTACATAAATTATTTCAATATTGTTTGATATACAATGCATATACAAATCTTACCATAAATTAACTTAATCTAAAATATACTTTAATACTGACCAATAGTTTATCTTCAGGGCATTCTGCTTCATTATGACGGTAAAGCTATCATTTTCACCTTTTTATTACTATTTTGCTGTTATCTATAATGTTATTTTTCTTATTGGATTATTAGAGAAATTAGAACTAAAATTATTAGTTTTAAAAATATGAAAATGCCAGTATTATAGAGATACAGATATTCAAATGAATTGAAAAAGTATCTGATTGGAAACTTGCTAACACAAAGAAATTGTTAACACCACTAATTTGTAGATGTTGTTTTAGACTTGAAAGTGAGGCTGTTTTCTTTATTACCTTCAAGATAATTATAATTTTCAATAATTTATGTACATATTTACATTTATTTACAAAATGTAAAATATTTATTTTAATCAAACAATATACGATTTCAATTAGATTTTATTTGAAAATGCTTGCTTATAAAAAACAAGGCAAATAAAACTGTTGCTATCATAAAGCAAAAATTGTGATTGATTCAATGAAAACCAAAGTTTGCTTAAAAGTTACTGCAGAAACTTTTGCAAAATTTTAATAATAATAAAAATAATGTGTGATTTTGCATTCTAGAACAGAATTTTATTGCCTTATAATATATGAACACAAATTTGTTGTGATTTATAAATGGAGATTAAATAAAAAATAAATTATTCAATATTTTTCCAATCAGCAAAGATGGCTAATCTAATTTGAAAAAAGTCATTGTTCATATCATGTATATCACTCTACTATATTCTTTTTTATGTTTCAAAGTTAAAATATTATTTTTAAGAATGTTTTTCATTTGTAAGCTTATATTTGTAATAAATAATGTAAAGTTTATCAAAATATGATAATTTTAAAAATCAATTATGGCTTTTAAATAACAATAAGAAGAGTTAGTTCATGAAAAAATAAAAACTTTCATTTTATTGCATCTACATAGAACACATCATTTTATGAATTATCAATATTTATCTGTATGAAAAATAAAACTTTTTTACATTTTTGAAATAAATTTAAAATATTTTTTAAAATACAAAAAATTAAACAAAATATACTATTTCAAAAAATAATATATGTATATAACAAGTAAAAATGTATATTGTAGCATGAAGGTGGGCAAACTTTTCTGATAGCAGGGTATATCGACTTCTGTAAGATATTTTATGGACCATGCATAAAAATGATTTTACTTTTTGATATTTGAGATATTTGCAGTAATATATTGAGATCGTATCAGAAAGTGATTTTCTATTTTTAATAAATATTCATGAAATAAAAAATTTTAAAATCCATTTCAAGCAATTTTAGGATGATGTTCAATATTTTATATAAATATGAGTATATTTGCATATTCTATATGACCAAATTTTGTTTTTGCAATAACTCAAGAACAAAATATTATTTTACAATTAAATATTGAAGCCATAATCTTTGTGAACTAACTTAGAAAATTATTATTGAACAAAAATATATGTTTGTGGAAACTTCCAGTTTGATGAAACTCCCAGTTTGCTGACAACTTAAAAACTATTATATCATGCAAAAATATTTATTTGATATAATTAGATTAATAATTAAAACATTTGGGCTGAAAAAAATTTACATAAAGTTTATTGTTTTAAAAATATATTCAATACTCAGTAAAGTTTATGATTTGTGATTACTAATTAGATATGCACTTTAGAAAAAAAAATATAACAAAATCATACAGAATTAATTCTAATAACTTTTGTGAAAATCATGTTTTCAAGATATATAAAAAATTTACTATAACAAATATTTTTGTATCTATTTAATAAGTATTTTATAAAAACATCATTGAACAAAATTTAATTTGGTAAAATTAAATATATATTTTGCATGGCCCAAACAAATCAACATTGTGGGCCATAGTCTGCCCATTCTTTTTCTAATATATAGTAGGAAATAGAAAAATTATTAGCATTTAGTGTAACTTGCCCCATATGTTACTTGTATTGTAGAGTAATGGATTCACTAGATAACGTCTCTGAACTATATTTCAACCTTATCGTGTCCCTATCATTAATTAAGTTTATAATAATGAACACAATTATCTTTTAATGATAAACTTTGTCTCATAAGTTATTATAAGATTATTAAAAACTTCTTGAACCTATGGCTGCAGTTTTATTTTAATTTGATCTCTGAGAGTGATATCACTGATAGAAATTAGTTAAATCTTTATCATTCTATGTCTAAGAATAATACTTCTTTTACTGCAAATATATTTATCTTTCCATTAAATAATACTTCCCACAAGTGTAAGCCTGAGTTTTACCAAGATATTATATTTTACATCGATAGTTGAACAAAATATTAATATATATATAATTATTGATTTTCATGTAATCAATAATAAAATCATAAACGGTCATAAATAAGTACTTTCAGTGTTAGAATTAATAGGTGCAAATTGAAGTATTTCTCCGTTTGATGTACTATTTTGCGTTAACGGTGGCTTTCTTTCTTTATCTGGACTATTCTGAATGCTTGATAAAGATATAAATGAACATAAAGATCTTCTGGAATTACTCATCGTTTGACCGTCTAGCTCAGGATGTTTACGTAAAAGATATCTGTGATATTTTGCTTTAAGAACAGCCAATACCTACAATTAAATTAGACATATATATATAAATGTTAATAAATATTTATAATTAATAAAAACATTCACATTTTCAACATTCACTCATTAAATGCTGGTTATAAATCTTGAATTATTGCCGAATATTTCATTGAATATAATAATGAGATTATTAATTATCTCTGCCTGTATTGAAATATGCTTATTACAAAATCATTTAAATTCCAAAATCAAAATTTGTTCTAGTCTCTCTACGTATTGCCACTCATTATGTGATGTTTATTGGCTTAAATATAAAAGTCGTAATATTATGTCTATGCGGATGCTTAGGTTTTCAAATCATTAGCTCACTAGACAAACCAGATTTTTTTTTGCTTATGTGTGAAATGCACATATAAAGAAACAGATTAATTTTATAACTTTTAGACTATCCTATGGTCCAAGATTTATAGAAATCATTAGAGGGGGAGGATAGTAAATTTCTAAAGTTTAATGTATAGATAAGAAATATACTGTATTATATTTTTAAATAATTATTTTTAAAACAATAAATAAGGCTTGTTTCTTACTTTTAAAAAAATGATTTAGCTTAAATATAAACATAAAAGAAAGGCTCATTATATTTGTTTTTAAAGATGTTTTATATATACATAAAAAAGTAAAAACTCTCTTTACAATTTAAATTGCCTCTGTATATAAATTTATCTATATAGATAACTTACTGATTACCCATTATATATATATTAACTGTATTGGGAGTACTTTTAAAATATATGTAATGGTATGAATAAGGAAAAAGTGATCTAGATAACCGTCATCCCAAACATCTTGCCATTGATCATTAGCAAACAAAGAGCATTGAAGTAAATATTAATCAGCATAAAAGTGATAAATATAATCGACCAACAACAACTATTATCAAAGATCAATAATTATCTGTTTTCATTGGATTTAATATATATATATCTTAGGCTAATTTTCATTTAGCCTATACCAAATTTAGGCCATATTATAAAAACAATAACCTGAAATATCATCTGATCACACATAAACCATAAAAAATGATAGGATCATTATGCCATTTCTGTTTATCATCAATGCCTGGGTCTTCTGGTACCTTGAAGTTATTGACATTTAATAAAATAATAATCATCATGAGAATCAATATGTGGGCATTAAAGGTGACCTTATTTTTGTGCTATTCAAATAAACCTATAGAAAACATCTGGATCTCCACACATATATACCGTTATTTTCAGAATTATCATGAGACTGCAAGGACCCTGAACAATGTTGTTGTGAACCAAAAAAGAAAAGGTACACACATATAAAACTTAATCTATTGTAATAATGAATAATCTTAAGGAAATAAGAAAATAATAATAAAAGGCAAAGATTTGAAAAGTATTCTATACTACAAATGCATGATTATCCTTTTGATTTATAAATATATATTATTTGTCTCAATTAACAAATTCAAACAATCAAATTTATAAAGATATATAAATAGTTTATGTAATATATGTATGTAAGCACAGAGATGTGTCTGCATGATAATATAAAACATTCCAAACATGAATAAAACAATAAATTTTACTTTATTTTTATATATAAATAATAAATAATTCTAGACATACATGTATGCATATAGATGAGAACACACATTGGATGGTAAAATATCTCAATAACATTTTATTCATTAAATTATTGTGCCAATATTATTTGAACTTATCATTTTACATTAGCAGCATATAAATAATCAAGTAGTAAACTTCTACATAATAAATGCACACATGATGTACATTATAATTTAAATAAAATAGATATTTTAATCTACATTTTTTTACAAATCAAGTTATTGTACTAGTATTTTAGACAACTTTTAAATATTAAGCAGATTTAGAGAATAACTATCTATTTTTAAAAGTTCCGTTTGATAGTTATTTTCAAACTTTATTAGTCTTTTGCTTATTTTTAAAGCTCCAGGTAAAAAAAAAAAAAAATTTTGTCATATCCATACATTTTTTTAAAAAAGATTTTCTTTTTCAACTGCTATCTTTAAATAAAGGAACACATATCTAGGTAATATAACTCTGTGATTTTTTTATATTTTTTGATACTTCGTTTGCCTAATATATATATATAATTCTTCGAAAAACAAGAAAATAATTAATACAGTAAATAATATTTTAAAAACAAATATCTACTATAATTTAATAAAAGTACTATCGACTATCTAAGTAGTCGTTATCAATTATATTCAAATTCAGTTACAAAAAACCGTTATAAATGTCTACAAAAACAATTACTTCATACATCAATTTTCTCACAATTTATTAATTTTTATATTAGCAGCTTGTCTATTTATCAAATATGGCTTTTTGTTTCTTATTAACATAGCTTCTTTAATTTTATGTTTATGATTATTTCTTTCAATACATAAAATCTTAACTTTATTAAAATCAAAATAGACAAGCTGCTAATATAAAAATTAATGAATTGTGGGAAAATTGATGTATAACATAATTGTTTTTGTAGACATTTATAATGTTTTTTTGTAACTGAATTTGAATATAGTTGATAATGACTGCTTAGATAGTCGAAAGTACTTCTATTAAATTAGAATAGATATTTGTTTTTAAAATATTATTTACTGTATAATTTATTGTATTGTTTTTCAAAGAATTATATATATTTGTTTATAATGGAATACAGACATTGATTAATAATTTATATATATAATCCTAATGCCTAATGCTAAACTGAAATAAATATATGCATGAGTAACAATAAATTTGTATTATCTATTCTTCTAAGCTTATGTATAACATGGTGTATTTATAAGTATATCATATGTATAACCCTATTCATGAAACAGAAGTAGACATACCTTATGGTCAGGATATGCATTTATATATGAGATAATGGTGGTGGCTTTCATCATTTCTTACATGCTATAATTGTATGGACTGCAACAAAAGAAGTAGTCCAATTCTCACATATTGGGCACAAATTTTCAAATAAGCTATCTCTATTTCAAGTTCAAACTCGACTAACATGAAGATTAGCAAAAATTTTTTTTTTTTTTTCAAAACTGCCTTGCATTCTCTCTAATATAATAATTTAATAATAAATCAGTTTATTTAAGCTTACAATTTATAAAGTAAGCAAAAAAATCAAAAACAAGATAATTAACCATGTTCTGTTTTGATTAAAAAATAATTCTATTATTTTGTTTGTTTTTTTAAATATATCTTCGTTAAAATTTATTAGTTGAACTTTTTTTTATAAAATTTTAGTGAAAATATTACAGGATTAATGTACTTAAAAAAACTATTTTCTAATATGTATATTTTGGTTTCATTAAAATATTTTATCCTTTTGTCAAAATCAAAAACTCAAATAAATTAAATACATATATTCAATAAATATCAGTTATATAATATAGGATGGATAGTTATAGGGAGCTTGAAAGTCTTAGTTCAAATTCCTTCTAATTACATTATGTTTATATATATATATATATATATATATATATATATATATATATATATATATATATATATATATATATATATATATATATATATATATATATATATATATATATAATGTTTGAAAGGAACAGTAAAAATAAAAACAGACAAAACTTATTGTATATTTTTGTTTAAAATATATACACTGGAATAACTGAAATAAATAATCAATCAAACAAGATTGAAATAAACAACTATTAATAAATAAATTATATTGGATATTTGACCATCATAGTGACTGGAATAACTGATTTAATGATTACATTTTAATTTTATTATTTTTCATATTGTAAATTACTTACAAATCAAATATAAAAAAAAGACTCCACATACATGTTAAAAAGATAAATGATCTCCAATATATGTATTTTGTGCTGAACCACCACTTATTATTTGTCCCATATCACTCTCTAACACACATATATACAGTAAGTAATCAGTTTACATTAAGATAGAAAATCTTCAAATTTTAATTGACCAGCTTTAATTTTCTTTACCCAATCATCCATATCATTAAAAGTCTGAGGATAAAACACTCAAAGCCCTTGTTGATTTCTGTATTCTTCCCATCCATGATGAGTACTGATTCAGCATGATAAACATATACTGGAGATCATTTATCTTTTTCACATGTATGTGGCTATTTGCATCAGTTAAATAAGATAGAGTATATAGTTATAGGGAACTTGAATATCTGAGTTCAAATCCCTTCTAATTATATATATATATATATATATGTGTGTGTATGTGTGATAACTTTTCTAATAGTTAATATTATATATTAATTAGATTAACAACTTAATGCTGGTTTATTGAACACATAAAATATCAATACAAAACACCAGATAGAGTCTTTGAGAAGATATGCATAGGTTGTCTTATTCTTTTTATCTATATTCATTTATATACACCATTTTTAAGCACTTTGAATGAAAGTGTGACAATCTTAAATTGACCACTATTTTTTTTTGGAGCTATATTTTAACTATTGACATTTGTAAAAATGTTCAATATACAGCTTTTTAATATTAAATAAAATAATGAAATATGTTAGTACAAACTTTTCTAGCAATAAATGTTATATAGTAATTAGATTAACAATTCAATGCTGGTTTATTGAACATGTGAAGTATTCTCAATCCTAAACACAAGATAGAGTTTTGAAAAGATAAAAATGGGCCATCTTATCCTTTTTACCTATTTTCATTTATATAGGCAAATCTTAAACATTTTGTTATGAAAGCATGAAGATCTTAAATTGATCACATTTCTTCTTTTAAAGCTATATTTTAGTTATTTTTCAATAAACAGCTTTTCAATATTAGTTGAAATACTGAAATATATAAAGACAAACTTACCTAGTGATTAATATTATATACTAATTAAATTAATAACTCAACACTGGTTTATTAAGTACACAGAATACTTACAATACAAAACCCAAGATAGGGTCTTTGAGAAGATAAGAATAGGTCATCTTATCCTTTACCCTATATTCATTTCTATACACCAATCTTGAGCATTTTGAATGAAAGTGTGGAGATCTTAAACTGATCACATTTATTCTTTTGAAGCTATATTTTAATTATGACATTCATGAAATTTATCAATATACAGCTTCTCAATATTAGATGAAATAATAAAATATATAAATACAAACTTCCCTTATGATTAATATTATATATTAATTAGATTAACAAATCAATACTGGTTTATTGAGCATGTAAAATACTCTCAATCCAAAATAACAAATTATAATTTTTGCACAAATAAGGAGGAACATCTTATCCTTTCTATGTATATTCCAATCTTAAACACATTGGAATGAAAGCATGAAGATCATAAATGATCATATTTCTTTATTTAAAGTTATATTTTAACATTCATAGCAGTTAATATTATATAATATTACTTTCTAGAAAAATTTGTATATACATATTTGGTTATTTCATCTAATATTGACAAGCTGCAAATAAATTTTTGTCAATGTCAATAAATAAAATATAACATTAAAAGTGGAAATGTGAGCAATTTAAAATCACACTTTTATTTTAAAAAGCTTAAGATTAGCCTATATAAATGAATATATGTATAAAAGATAATATGGTTTAATCTTATCTTTTCAAAGACTATTTTGTGCTTTGGATTGAGCGTATTTCACATGCTCACTAAATGAAAGTTGAATTGTTCATTTAATTAGTATATAATATTAACTGTTAGAAATGTTTATATTTACATATTTTATTCCCACTAATATTTACAATCTATAAGTTGAAAAATTTTGTGAAAGCAATTGTTCTTTCTTCAAGGTTGGTTTGAAATCTCTCCAATTTAATAATGTAAAAGTAAAGCACTTTATCCACACCATATCATTCTGTTTTTAATATATTTTTATTAAAGTAATGTCATATTTCAGCATTTTAATTAAAACAGATTACAATATTAATTTTCTGAAAAAAACATTGTTTTCTTAAAAAATAATGGTACTATTATCAAAATCAGAAAAATCAAATTTGTCATACATAGAGCTCACAAATAAGTTCTTAACAAGCTTTGCATAATATCCCCAACCCTTCCATTCGATAGTTGTATTGTTTTTGTATTTAATTTTTAAATAATTTAAAATACTTCAAAAATATCAAAATTGTTATTTACTTAACTACCCTCTCAACAACTCATAAAATATCTATACTTAAAAAGGGTTTTAATTTATAGAAATTAAATAATTAGCATTATTTTTTGTAAAATATAGATAAAAAGTTCTGGTATTTTTTATGATATCTTGTCTTAGTAATTTTATTATTACATTAGTTGTTTCAGTTTAAATAATTTCTTATATAATGTATTATCTAATAAAGTTACATCAACTAATTGTCTTTGTTTTGCAAGAAAACTATATCTTCAACCTGATCTAACATATGATTTTATAGCTACTACTACTGCTTTGCAGTAATGTTACACCTTCATGCATCTTAAATTTAAGTAGATTCTAAGGAAACTACAAAACATTTCAGTTCATTTGTTATTCATTCTTATTATCCTATTATAAACTGGAGAAATATATTTCATTTTTGTGTACAAGATTCATGCATTTGATACTAGAGAGAACATTGCATTATTAGATCCAGATATGCTCCAAATATAATGATGACATGACTGAAAAAGAAATTTAGAATGAGCCCAAGTCAAATTGTTTTTAAAAAATACTATTAAATATTTACTTAAAATTTACATAAAAATATTTTACAAATACTTACTTCATGATTAAAATAGCAAAATAGAAAAGCAACAATGCATCCCTAAAATAATTGCAAAATATTATTAACAATAATGCAAACATAATAAATTGTTTTAGGTATGTCAGCAAAAAGTTAGTATATATATATATATAATAAAACAAGTAATAAATTTCATAACTTGCTTTTAAGATGCATTTAATGATCACTAGATGGAGCTTATCAATATCTCTAATCAAGCTTTATTTTATAAGTACCAAAAGGGAAAGAATTCAAAATCTCTATTGAAAGGTCCCTATCTCCACACTAATTAGTTTCGAGCTAGTTTCTAGAGTCACAGCACTCCACTGAGGTGAGCCACAAGCTTGAAACAAATTGATCTGGAGATAAGAACTTTCCAACAGAGATTTTGAATTTTCTCTTTCGGCACTTATAAAATAAAGCCTGATTAGAGCTATTGGTAGCTCCATCTAGTGAGTGATATAAATATATATATATATATATATATAATGTCTACATAGTACAACAAATTAAATAAAATTAGTCAGATATATTAATTCTTAAACATATAAAGAAGTGTAAAGAGAGATATAATTATGTAGATAAATGGGATGGATAGATAGTTTGAAAATAAATAGGTCAGTAGATGGATGTATAGCAAATAATTAGATATATCAATAGATAGATAGATAGGTAGACATAGATACTAAAAAAGGAGATAGATAAATGTATGTACTTAAGGATGGATAGATGCATTGTTTAGAGGATAAAAAGATGAATTGACCAATGGATGGATAAAATAAAAAAACTACTAGTTAATTGTAATAGATGGAGACATAAATAAATATATAAAAAGATGGATAATAGACAAATAGAAAGAAAGATGTATATGTAATCATTTAAAATATTTGATAATATCTACCATAGCAATATATGAGATAAGAATTTAAATGTTTATAATATATATATATCTGATACTGTAATTTATTGAAAAATAAAATCAATTGTTGTCATAGTAATTTTAATATTTTCCCAACATTGTTCTTTAAAAGTGGCATAACATTGAAATTTATATCATTTCAAAGTGATTCTCATTATGTTTGGGCTATTTTAATATTATTGAACATTTTATAGTGTTACCATAATGATCCCTAGAGTATTGAAATTATCAGACAGAATGTTACTATATTTTTAGATAAAAATTACCTTTAATTTTTCATACTGATTGTATGTTATATAAAATCACTTTCATCTACAGCAGATATAAAAATTTCTTGTGATTTATTTATTAAAGATTTAATATTCTTGATGAGTATTGAGCTATGATAATGCTTTATTAGTGCTTAACGTTTTTATCATTTTATAACTTTATAGATTTGATATTTGAGTTGATGGAATTTTCAATTATATTTATTCCTGAAAGCAGTTTTTAAGATTATGTATGCAAGCCTCCAATTTTGGTATATTTGCAGTAGTTATGACAACACACATTAATCAGCACAGTTTATTGGCTTTACTTATGACTTTCAGTTCAATAAAATTATATAATTTTCATATCACATCTGATTATTTTCAATTAAGTCTACAGATTTGTGTTCTTCGAATTAATATAAATGAGTGCATGTGAGAGTAAATCATAATTTTTTTCATAAATGTATAAAATATCACATGAATGTAGAATGTCATATATTAATGAAATTAACAACACCATTGAAAACCATTTAAAAAAATAACCCAATGGTCAAAAAATATAAGTCAGATGTTTCTGAAGTAGTAAATGTCATATGTTCCATGATGCATAGCTCCTCGTGATGAAAGCCATAAGCCTGAAACTAGTCTGGGGTTTTTGGATAGAACACAGTTAAGAAAGAGTCTAATTTAGCACTGTCTTATGTCATCTATCATTATTTATTAAAATTTACAGCAATTGGCATAGAGAAATAGAAATTTATGCTATTGAAATAACAATATGTATGAGTAGATTATGTGATAATTCTTGTGATAGTTTACTGGTCTATATTAAATCCTGGCATAGAATAGAATTCCTGATCCTTATTACAAACTAAGGACAACATAATATGCAGAAAATAAATGGATTCAGGCATATATGATAGTAAAAGAAAGTTGGTTTAAATTGAAATCATATATATGTTTTTCAGTTTTAGCTGATACCTTTATAATATAACATGAAGGTAAATGATAGTAACCAGAAGAAGGTGCATTAGATTCTAAAGTTGCATTATTTCAAAATTCCTCATTCCTGAAAGCCGTAAGTATGACACTAGTCTGGGGATTTTGGATATCAGGATTTATTAAACACTATTATTTGGCATTTATCATTATTTACTAAAACTTACAGTAAGTGGTATAAACAACTTTGATAAACATGCTGATAGAATGCACTATCTATAAATATGATCAATATATATATGATACTTGATGTATAATTTTTTTTATATATTATTTAAATTTTTATTAACTCTCCATCACTGAGACAGATTTAATTGTTTTCCCTGGTGAAACTTTTTGTAAGCTTTCGAATTTTTATTTTAACATTAAACTGGTATTCTGTATTAGATTTCAATAAATTGTACTTGATTTAGTAGTAGTATACATTTGCAAATGAAAAACTTTTAACAATTTACATATGAACTTTTCAAATATTGAAAAAATGTGTTTGTAATGACAATCATAAATGCTGTCACCATTAAATGGTTGGCAGAGGAGAGTGACTTTTATAAAATTAAAAAAAAAAAAAGAAATTTGTTTTTAAAGTGCAATTGTAAAGAAATATTAATCTATAATAAATCTATTAAATTTGCTTTAAAATATTAAAACTGTTTTTTTTTAATTTCTAGAGCCTATCAAATTATCCTAATATAATGTCTGAGATATTGTATTAGCTACAATTTCATAAAGTGGGGCGATCAGAATTCTATTGTTTTTTTTTTGCTATTATTACACTAGATGTTATTACCTTCAATTTTTACAAATAAAATTTATACATATAAAATAACATTGTAATACAATAAATATATTAAAGCAATATGTCTGTTGCTGTATAATAAAGACAATTTTAAAATTGTTATTATATAAAATTCAAATAATATCCAAGCACTTTGACACTTATGTGTCCTTATAAAGGTAACTATACTAAAGAACATTCTCAATAAATAGCTAACAACACTAGTGTGGAAATCAGAACCAACTAATGGGAATTAGTCTGTTTAGCATTAATGGCATATTGTGACCTTTTAATTAAATACGATTCCTAAATTTTATGTTTCTTATCACATGGCTCATACATTAGCATAGTAAACATTTGGAGAATACAGATATGACCAGTTACACTTTGATGTAAATAAAATTCTGAATAAATTATTTGATCTTCCATTGCTTTCTTATACATTTAATTATGCTGTCATAAATGATATTTCATATTATTTTTTGTATCTCCAATATACACAGCACTACGTTCCGGACCCTAGCAACTAATAGAATATATAACCCAACACTTTTTGGCATCATCACTCTTATCTTTGGATTGTTCAATATCATATTACCACTTAACAGAATATACCAAGCTATTCTGAAATCCTGACTCATAATTTTTTATTAACATATTTTATATACTAGTTATATATGACACACAAACTTATATTTTATGCTCTTTATTTACCTTAATATAACTATATCTTTTTTTACAATGTTCTAATATAATTCTATAAATTATATT
Organism: Epiperipatus broadwayi; assembly: GCA_028023455.1. Taxonomy (NCBI): domain Eukaryota; kingdom Metazoa; phylum Onychophora; class Udeonychophora; order Euonychophora; family Peripatidae; genus Epiperipatus; species Epiperipatus broadwayi. The sequence continues at coordinate 1,440,971 of JAQFVV010000106.1, read as the reverse complement.
ATTTCCAAATCCAATATTTATCAAATTAAAGGGTTATCTTTCAATATTATCCTTCTGATCAGGTTCATGAAAATGTAAACACTGATTCTGATGTAAAAAAAAACCTTCAATATAGCCATCATATGAGACATAGGTGCATACAACATTGGATGAATAACACTCCTAATATTTATGTGTTTAATTAACATTTTATATATAAAACTTGTATTCATGCATGATGTCATTAAGTATGAATACTTAATTGCTGAATTCTTTTTCCCATAATTCACATGAAACTGTAAAACATTTTGTAAAACACAAATCTGTATAATTACAGAATTTTGTCCATATACCAACATGTCATCAACATACTTACAATAAATTGTATTATTTTTTATTAAAATGTGTAGTATAATATAATATTCAATCTTATGAAAAAAATAATACTCATTATACCATTATTAGCCAGGTTCATTGGACAGAATAATGTTATTATTTTATCACGTAACTATTCCAAAGTATTAATAATAAGTGCAATTTTCCTAGGATGTATATTCACACCTATCAATTGAACATTTAATATCCTAATAAATACAGATCTATCAACAGACCCATATAATTTTGAAACATTCAAAGTACAAATGGAATCAATAAGTGATGAAATAACATCATTAGAGAATAAATTGCATTGTATAAAAAAAGATTGGCAGATGAGCCTAGCTATTAGTGGTATAATGAGTAGTTTTTTATTGATAAGTTTGAGCATTGTATTGTGCAACCCATTTTAATAAAAAAACAATAATACAATTTATTGTAGGTGTATTGATAATGTATTGCTATATGGACAAAATTCTATAATTATTTACAATTTTAATGATTTATAAAATTTTGACAGTTTAAAATAGACTATGGAGAAAGAAAAGAATTCAGCAATTAAGTATTTAGATCTAATGATAATTAAACATATAAATGTTAAGAATTTTTTTATCTGATCTTTTATGCACCTTTATCTCATAAGATAATTGGATTGAAGACATTTTTACATTGGAATCAGTGTTTATATTTTCATAAATCTTATCAACAAGGTAATATTAAAAGATACATTCAGGATTTGATAAATATTGTATATGGGAATAATATAATTTGCAGAATTATATTAGAACATTATAAAAAAAGTCTAGTTATTTTAAGGCAAATAAGGATCATAAAACATATAATTATGTGGCATATATACATAGTATATAAAATGTGTTAATAAAAATTATGAGTCAGAATTTTAAAATAGCTTGGCAAACTCTGGTAAGACTTGATATTGAATAATACTAAATATAAGACAGATTATTCTAATAAGTGTTGTGTTATATATTTTGTTAGTTGCCAAAGTCCAATGTGTAATGTTGTGTATACTGGAGAAAAAAGAATAATATGAAGTATTATTTTCAGCTGTATAATTATGTATATAAGAATGTAATAGATTATTAAATGGTTTACTCAGAATTTCATTTACATGAAAGTGTAACTGGTCATATTTGTATTCCCCAAAGATTTAATATTTTAAAGTAATAGTTTCATGATAAGAAAGGTAAAGTTAAGGAATCATATTTAATTAAAAGATCACAATATGCAATTAATACTCAACAGACTAGTTTTCCACTTACTTGTTTCTGGTCTTTACATTAGTTTTTTTGGTTATTTATTGAGTATGTTCTTTAGTATAGTTATCTTCATAAGAACATATATGTCAAAAGCACTTGGTTATTATTTGAATTCTTATAGTACTATTTTTAAATTGTCTCTGTTAATCTTGTTGGTTTTAATATTTTTACAATTTGTAACAGAATAAAATTATTTTATTGGAATAATGTATACTTTTGATGTTTTAATAATTATTTCACAAATATTGTGTAAAAATATATCATCAACTTCAATAATATTATCTTAAAAATAACGATTTTATTTATTCCAGAAATACTCTGAGAATAACCTTGCAAATTGTGTAGACACTGATTACAAAGGAATAAATCAATCAAAGAACAAAACATAGTGCTAAAACTTTTACTTTGCTGTTATTCAATTATACAAGATTCTTTTGACTTTTATACTTAAAAAAAATCAATATTTTAAAGCAAACAACTTTACGGATTAAAAAAGTAGTGAAATATCTCAATAGATGGGTGTATAAATACAATTTAAAATGTTATTCCCATATTTTTTCTGTATTTCTCTGATAAAAACACTTCATAATGATATTCTGTGCAGTTAACAATGTCTGTAGTATTATTTGCAAATATAGTTACTACTACAGCATTATATAAGTACCATTAAAAATTCAATACCAATCTTTGTTTTAGTCTTATTAATGAATGTGTTTTAAGAATATAATATAAAGAGTCATAGTTACTTTATAATAGGATTAAATCTCATATGAATAACATATAAATATCTTTTCTATTTAACAATAATAAATAAAAATGTTATAGAAAATTTGAATTCAAATTTGATAAGTAAATATTTTTCATGAAGAAATAAATTAAGAAAGAATAAAAAAATATTTTTTTTTTTACTTTTATTAAAGGAATGTTTCTTTAATAGCCAAAAAGCTAAAGTTAATTTTTAATATATAGAAGAGATGCAAAATCCACTATATTTTGATCCAAGTCCCACTTGCATATATTATATATCACTTATAATAAGTAACATTTTATTGATAAACTTTGATTACAATAAAATACAAATTGCTTATTCAATAGCAAATGTACCAAACTTTCAACATATGCAAATATATAACACAAATGCTATTTTATATGTAAAGCATACATATATAAATTAAGATTATAGTGCATCAAAATTTTAAAATAATAACAATAGAGTTATTAATAATAACTTGAAAGGACATTTTTACCTATATTTTACATAGTGTGCATTTCTCATTCATTCAATGGAAAAATAAGAATAAAATAAAAAAATCCTGCACTGAATTTTTATGTTTTAAATAAATTAAATAGTAAAATTCTGATTTTCATTACAATTAATTATGCTTTGCATTTTTTTCAGTAACTCTTTATTTTATAAAATCATAATAGTAGTCTCATTATTAATAGAATATGATATCTCTAATTATTTTGATATTTTTAAGTCGGTATCAACTTCACGTGTGATTTTAAATTTTGTAAAACTTTTAGCATTTACTTGAAAACATCTTGTAGAATATTGCATAATAAATTTAGAAAAGGTAATAAAATGTATATGCTTTCAACATATACTGAAAAAATTATATTAATAATCATGAAGGTGAACAGACTTTGAAATAGAAAAATGACTGCTGGAAAATTATAAAATGTATTTTTTTTAAAAATTAACATGATTAATATGGCACTTAGAGATGGAAAAGTGTATGTTTGTGTATTATAAAATGTGCTAAATTTATGAATTGTAGGGTTTCTTTTCTTTTTTTTGTTTCTTTCTTTACATTTTTACTTTCTTGCTTGTTTGTTTATATTGTTTTTTTAAATAGCATATAATTGAGTCATGCATATTAATGCAAAATGACTTGTTGCTTCATTGTATTGCTTTATGATATTTATTATTTGCTATAATAGAATATACAGGTGATAATGATTACATTTAAATTAATTCAATGTATTCATCTACAGTATTATGCATTAATTATGTAAAAAATTAATAATTTTATTGTTATACATATGTATAATTACAGATTCAAAAATAATATTTACAATCTTCAATAAATTATTGCCAATAATTATTAAAGCTAATTTTGATTAAGGCAGTAAATATTAAGTTTTTTAATGTTTGGAAAAAATTGAATAAAGATTGTAAACATGTTTGATGAATGTGTAATTTTATTATAATTGATACTTTAGTTAATGACATATTTGTCTTTGAATATTTGCAATATTATTATAAATGAATGTGATAATATGTTGGACTATTTTCATCATCTATCTGTAAATGTTGAAGGTATAAAAAAATTAAACCTTATTTAAACTTTTCAAATACAAACAACCTGTTAGTAATGATAACAACTTGTTAGTAATGACACTCAAATAGACAACACAGGTCAGTAATTACACAATGTTTTGAATAGTTTTATTCTCCACTCATCTTCAGAAGTTGCTTGCATGACCAGAGCCAATATGAGCACAGGAGATAAACTTACACCTTCAGATTCTCGAATATTGAATTTTAAGGCAAGGCTCTAATCAAACTGTTGAAGGCAATGGATAGTAGAAATTTCATACTTTTATAAATGAGGGTTGATTCAAATCTTCCTGAGTCCTTTCATTTAATTAATACTTTATTCTAAGAGCAAGATTAATTAGAGGCTTCAATACATTATGTATTGCTATACTAGGTCAGCTTATAGGATTATTTGCCATTGTCATATGAGCAGCTTCCTTATATTGCCTTCTTTGCTTCTTTTCATCTCTAGCTCATATTTATTTTCCCAACTGAGCATAGGTTATTACTACACATATGGTCTGCTACTCTATACATATCTGCCTTTTTTTAACTTTTTTAATCAATTAGTTTGAGTTCTTTCAAATGCTGTTCAACAAGGTTACAGATCTCACCAATATACTTTCATATGTAAATGTAAATCATAAGAGATTATTCCTAAGCATTTGCAATTAAAACTCATATTTTCTCCAAGAGAGCTGAAAAAGACTATTCAGATACCAAATGAGGCCTTACTAAAAAAAAAAGAATAAATGTTCAAAAGTTTTCCAAATATAAAAATGTTTTCTAAAATATAAACTTACATATTAAGATATTTGTCTGAAGGTTTGTAATGATGGTATATTATGAGATGTAATATGTTGGACTATTTCCATCATCAATGAGTTAATGTTGAAGGATTTGAAAATTTTAAGCTTTATTTAAACTTTCCAAATACAAACAACCTGTTAGTAATAACACACAAATAGACAACACAGGTTAGTAATTACACAATGTTTCGAGTAGTATTATTCTCCACTCTTCTTCAGGTGTTGACCTATAAGCACAGTGACAATATTTGCTTAGAAGTTGAACTCACACCTTTAGATTCTTGAATATCAAATTTAAGGCAAACACTCTACCAACTGAACTATTCTGTCCAAGGCAACATATAGTAGAAATTTGATATATTTATATATGAGGTTTGGTTCAAATCCTCTTGAGTCCTTCATTTTTTTATGAGCAAAGCTAATTAGTTTTTTTTTATTGTTTAATATTTTTCCTAAGAGCAAGATTAATTAGCGACTTCCATATATTGTATATTACTACACTGGGTTACCATTGTGATATGAGCAGCTTTCTTAAATTTTCTTCTATGCTTTTTTTTCTATTTATCCAATACATTTACATTTTCCCAATTAATCATACATGATCTGTTACTGTAGACACATTTGTTTTCCTCTTTTAACCATTATTTTGTGCTCTTTCAATCACTGTTCTACAGGGTGACAGGTCTGACCAATGTATTTCCACATTCACGTGGTATTTTATAGATACAGTAGATACAGTTTTTGATTTTCAAAATTTTCAGTTTAGGCTTAGTAGAAATAAGAATTCCCCAAAGTGTGGTATGGCTCTGGAAAGCTGTTTTAATGTTATATTGACTGCATATTTTCTTTAATTTGTTTTCCATTCTTGGTATGTATGGATACACTACCATATCAATAATCAATAACTGTTTTCTCTTTTGGTGTCTTTTTGTGTTGCCTATTAAAAGTTATGACTGCTGATGGATAACCATTCCTCATAAGCATTTCTTCTATCTGGATCTTTTCTTTTTTCAAATCACCAGTTTCTGAACAAACCTGTTTTACACTGTTCCATAGTGATAGTACAATTCCATGTTTAGTGCTTCTCATATGATTGGACATATATGCCAATTACTTGCCACAGTGTGTTGGTTTCCTATACACTGTTGTTTTTACTTTGCCCTGAGGGAGTATTGTCATAAGAATATCCAAGAATGACAATTTTTGTTCTTGTTCTGATTCCATTGTGAATTTAATTGTAGACTGTATGTTGTTAATGTGCATCCACAATGACTGTAATTGTACCTTATCATGTGACCATACCACAAATATATCATCAACAAATTGAAACCACAGTTTAGGTGGACATCGAGTAGTATTTGTGGCTGTGGTTTCAAGTTCTTCCATGTAAATGTTGCTGAGCAAGAGTGACAGTGATGATCCCATCACCATCCCTTGATTTTGTTGGAAGAATTCAGATTTGTATTGAAAGTATGTTGTTGATACAATCCATTATACTATCAATAGGTAGAGCTGTTCTGTAGTTCACTATTATCATCATCTAACCTTTTTCTTAAAATATACAATGCCTCATCTCATGGTACATTTGTAAACAGACTTTCCACATCAAAGCTTAGCAGTATGTCAGTTAGTTCCATTGTCATGTTCTTGACTAATTTTACAAAGTGCTTAGAATCCCTGACAAAAGACTGTGTCCTGTATGCAATGGACTAAGAACTTCAAGAAGAAATCTTGACAAATTTTGACATGATGAATTCCTAAAACTAACAATGGGTCTTAATGGAACATTATCTTTATTGATTTTAGGTAGTACATACAGGTGAGGAATCTTGCTGAAATATGAACTTAATTTTCTTCTTTTATCTCTCAATTGGGAATTGGATTTTTTACTACTTTTTTGTATAGGGCTGATGTGAAAAGGCCTTGTATTTTGTTATGATAAACAATTGTATCCATTACAACTGTAGTGTTACCTTTGTCAGCAGGTAGAATGATTATAGATGTATGCTGTTTGAGAGATTTAATAGCTTCCCTCTTTGACTTCTGCTTGTACACTTGATGTCTTTCAAGTGTCCTTTTTATTTTCCGGCATAACTCTACTGCTTCTTCTAGAGTCAAGTTTTGGATCACCTCCTCAGTGGCTGCCATTATATCCAATAATGGGACAATAGATAGTGTAATGGTGAAATTCAAACCTTTTTCAAGAACTGATAATTCAGCATCAGTGAGGTGCTTAGAACTAAGATTTTTCACTCATGACAAAGATATACTAGTTACAGTATGACTTTTGACTTGCCCATGTAGATTTACAAACTTCTTCTTCTGAAGTTCTGTTATCTTTCCATGTAACTTACAATATGATCTATTCATTGCTTGATAAATTCTTGAGAAATCTCCATCTGTAAGTTTATTTTGTAGAAATGATTCCACATTTCTAATAGAACACAATGTTTGATGCTTGGTAAACCACTGAACCTTTATACTTTCTCCCAGTAAGGCCTCATTTGCTCTCTAAATAATTTTCTCAGCTCTCTTGGGGCAAATAGGAGGTTTTAACTGCAAACCCTTAGGAATGATTCCTTCTGATTTACATTTACATAATAAAGTTAAATGATTTTCAACTTTAAACAGTTTTAGACATAATTTTTCATAATGTCTAAACATCAATATACCATTGGGTCCATACAGAGTACTCAGTATTTGTCTGAAGGTTGGTATTGATGGTATATTATTAGATGTGATATGTTGGACTATTTCTATTATCAATGTGTTAATGTTGAATGTATTGAAAATTTTAAACTTTATTTTAACTTTATTTAAGCTTTCCCGAATACAAACAACTTGTTAAGTTTCTCAAGAGTTTATCAAGCAGTAGAAAGTACATGGAACTATAAAAGAATATCAGAAGAAAGCATTTGTTAATCTATATGAGCAGGTCAAACCTCATACTGTAACTAGTGATATATCATTGTTAGCAGTGAAAATTCTTAATCTAAACACCTTACTGATACTGAATTATTTGTTCTTGGAAAAAGATTGAACTTCATCTTTACACCATTTACTATCTCATTTTTATTGGATATAATGGCAGCCACTGAGTAAGTTTCCCAAAAATTGTCTTTGGAAAAAGCAGCAGAATTATACTAGAAGTTTAAAAGGATGCTTGAGAGATATCAGGAGCAGAAATCAAACATTTTATATAATGAGAAAAAAAGCTATTAAATCTTTCAAACAGAAAAGATTGATAATCATTGTTCCTTCTTACAAAGTTAAGACTACAGTTGTAGTCAACAAAACTGATTATGATAATAAAATACAAGAACTTCTTACAGCAGGCCAATACTATAGATTAGCAAAAAATCCAAGGACAGAGATAAAGTTACAAGCATTACTCCAAAAGCATTGCAGGTATTTCAGTGATTCAGAAAAAAAAATACTTTGTCTTTCAAATTTCTCACCTTTATGGACCACCTAAAATCATTACAGACAATGTTCTATTAAGGACTAGTGTTAGTTTTGGAATTTTACTATATTACAATTTGTCAAAATTTCTTCATGAATTTTTTACTCCATTGGCTTATAAGATGCAGTTCTTCATCTGGCATTCTAAGAACTTTGTAGAATTAGTCAAAGACATGGAAATAAAAGAACTGATATATTGATAAGCTTTGATGTAGAAATTTTTTTTACAAATGTACCATGTGATGAGGCATTGTATGATGATAATAGTATACAAACTAGAACACCTCTACTTTATTGATAGTATATTGAAATTATTAAGATTCTGCATCACAACAACCCACTTTCAATATAACTCAGAATTTTTCCAACAAAATCCATGGATGACTATGGGATCATCATGACACACTTTTTAGCAACATTTATATGGAAGAACTTAAAACCACAGCCATAAATACTATTCCATGTCCACATAAAATGTGGCTTCACTATGTTGATGATACATTTGTGATATTGGCACACAGTGAAGCACAATTACAGTCATTCTGGATGCATGACAACAATATATATCCTTCAATTAAATTCACAATGGAATTACAATAAAAACAAAAATTAGGATTCTTACATGTTCTTATAACACACACTGATAACTACTTGACATATAGATTCAATCATACCAGAAGCACTAACATGAAATTATACTATCACTATGGAACAGAACAAAGGAGGTTTGTTTAGATACCAGGAATTTGTAAAATGAAAAGATTCACAAAGAATGAACTCTCATGAAGCATAGGTATCTATCAGCTGTCATCAAGAAAAGATTTAATTAGACAACAAAATAAGACACTAAAAGAAAAACAATTATTGATATGGAGTGTATCCATACATACCAGGAATAGTGGATAAATTAAAGAAAATCTGCAGTCACTATAACATTAGAACAGTTTTTTTAAATCCATTCTATACTTTGAGAAATTCTAACTTCTACTAAGCCTAAACTAGAAATGCTGAAGAACAAAATCTACATCTATGAAATACCATGTGAATGTGGAAGTAACTATATTGGCAAGACCTGTCACCCTGTTGTAATTGAAATAACACAAACTAATGGGTATAGAGAAAATCAGATGAGTCTACAGTAACAGACTATGTGTGTACTAATGACCATATATAAATTAGGAAAATACAAAAATATTGGATAGAGAGGAAAAGGTGCAAAGAAGAAAATTCACAGAAACTGCTCATATGACAATGATAAAAAAATACTTTAAGTAAAACCAGTGTGGTAATACATAATGTATGTAAGCCTCTAATTACTCTTGTTTTTAGAAAAAAAATATTAATTAAAAAAATTGAAGGACTCAGGAAGATTTGAACCAACCATCATTTATATAAAATTTCTACTATCTGTTGCCTTTGACAGCATTGTCATAAAATTTGATATTCAAGAATCTAAAGGTGTCAATTCAACTCCTACGATAATATTATCATTGGTCATACCAACATCATCTAAAGAAGAGTCCCAGAATAATACTGCTCAAAATGTTGTGCAATTATTAACTTGTATTGGCTATTGGTGTATTATTACTAACAAGTTGTTTGGATTTGACAAGTTTAAATAGGTTTAAATTTTTTTATACATTCGTCATTTATTCATAGATGATGGAAATTATCCAACATATCACATATAATATACCATCATCACTAACCTTCAGGCAAATATTATTAAAAATTAATACTTAATTTTTCAGCTTTGGAAATATTAATTTGAGTCACTTTCTCTAAGTCTCTATTTACATCTATAATAGAATAAAATAAGCATATCTAAATTTGTTTCTTATTTACTTTCTTGGGGCCTCAGAAAAAGTAAGACTCATTTATTTTGTTTGACAATTTGATATACTAGTTTCTATGAAATTTATTAATCATTGTTTGCATGAGAATTTGAGAGATATTTGCTTTCAATGTATTTTCATAACATTTCATATCCAATAATTCTAATATATACATATATCATATTACTACAGCCAATGATTGTAATTAATCGATGGAATATCAGCAATATATTGTCATTGCAACAGTCAGATGTGGTTTATGATATATATATATATATATATATATATGCGTGTGTATGTGTAATATATATATATATATATATGTAAAAAATACTAAATAAGAGTTTAAATATTATCCATGAAAAAATAAACGATTGCAAACTAAAATCAAAGAGGCATGGTTCAATACACAAAACTGATTATTGTGAACCACAAATCAAATAGCATTGAAAGCAGCAAAACGTAACAGATTAATCATGAATATAATGCACGAAAGTGTTGATAATATACTTGGTACAATAAATCTTGCTAAATTTTTAATAGTTTAACTATAAATTAGTATTTTTGCATTAATAGTTACAATGACAGTATAACGTTGTAATTTAAATCTAAATCTAAAACTTTGCATGCTAAAATATATTTGTAAAATAACATAGGCGCTATTGCACCTGACCCCAAAGCTATTTTTTATTTAAAAACAAAATAAAATCTATTATTCTGCAAGCACTTTCAAGAGACATGCTCTCATCTTCATAGCTCTGACACATGCTTCTCGATTTCAAAGAAATGGAGTAATTAACCTTTGAACTTTGCATAATTTGCATATAATTACTTCACTCAGAGCTATAAAGATGAGAGCATGTCTCTTGAAAGTGCTTGCAGAATAATAGACTTTATTTTGTTTTTAAGTAAAAAGTAGCTTTGCAGTCAGGTGCAATAGCACCTATATTATTTTACAAATGACAGTATATTAAAATTTAATTATATATATATATATTGTAGATATATATATAGTATTCAATTATTTAAAAAAAATTTTTTTTTCTTTTATACATACAGAGATTTATATGTATAGATTTATTATTATGAATAAGCAGTTTTGTGATTTATTATATAATTTTTTTTTATTAAATAATATGTGTTAAATTTATTTAACTTTCATTTTGTTAAAATAGAGTAAATCAGAAAAGTGTAAAATAAGGCAATTAAGATTGTTAGATTAGGAGATAAAAAATGTACACGTGTGAAAGAATGAATACATCTGTACAAACACAAAGATGCTTTTACACGTATTCCTGATGGCTATAGATTCCAGGTTTGTTGTTATCTGTGTCTTAAGATTATTTTTACAAAAGAGGTGCTTTGATGTAGATAACGATAGCGATCAATTTTAAGTCTTTATTGATTGTGACCGACGTCAAACTTGTGAAGCTTTGATTTTTTTTTTAAGATAAAGATTTCCAGATGTTTTTTTTCTTTGGTTGAGATTCGCGATATAAATGATTGAAACAATTTTTTTAATCAGTTAGTCTTAAATTTCTTTAGAGAGATGATGAGTTAGTCATTAATTTTTTTAGAGAGAGAGTCACTCAGATTATTATTATTATTTTGAGACTCAACTCAGTCGGTCCTTCCTTGTTATTATTCTTAAGCAGAAATGTAAGCTCTGATTTTTTTTTTTAAAAGAGAGTGAACGCTTTAATTTTTTTTTCTCACTCTTTGAAAGTTGAAAAAAAAAGAGCAAATGAAATGTGCGTTTATATAAAGCAATTTCCAGCAATATTAAAGAAGAGGAGAGAAATGGAACAAGATTGAATTTATTAGAAGTTAGTAATAATTATATAAAAATGATATTAACATATTTGGTTATGCATAATACTATGCCTCTGCATTGCTAAACCATTTTTTTCTGCTTCCTGGTTAATACAGAATGAGTCAAAATCGCTGATCTGTCTATGAAGTCATGTATCCAGTAATAACCAACAAAATGATAGATTTTGAAGCCAACCACACAAGCTATATGGAATGCTTTGTTTCTAGTTCCTGGCTTATTAAAAGCTCATTACCTTCGAATGAATGGAGAAGAGGAAATAGGAGGAAAAGAAAATTTATAACAGCCATGTAGAACCAAGTTTGAAGCCATAAATCAAATTTTTGTTGATTTACCTCAATCATCTAAAGTGTCAACAGCAATTATTTTTTTTAAAGGAGAGAGACAAGCAAATCCACCGGTACCTACTTATTCAAAGTACTTATAATAACTTTTTTTTAAATGGTAGAAGGAAGCCAATCAACAGTGAATAATAATGGAATTGAAGAAACAAGCAAGTCAATTGATTCAGCATTATCTTAAAAGTATCTGCAATAACTTTTTTTTTTTGTTGTTGTTGTTGGTGAGCAAAGAAAAGCAGTCTGAAAATTCAAACTCAGGACATTAATAAGAAGTAAAAAGTAGACGGGTAAATATGAACTTTCTTTAACCGATTTTATTCTTTTACTTATTAAAAGTAAACCTTAATTTACTGGTCAAAGCAATTTTCTTTTTTGATACAGAAACATTAAAGACTTGTTTATCTATAGTTATTTGCAATATCTCACAACATAGCACAAACATAGTTTAAATCTTTAAACTTAAATTTTTCATTATTTTTTTTTTGTTTTTTTTTATTATATATTGTAATGTTGAAATGTTTTTTTTTTAATTGTTCTTCAGTTGTTAATGATAATGAGCAACCTATAGATATATGCATTTATAATGTTTTTTATTTTTATTTTATCTTGTTGCATATTAAAAATTAATATATGTATTTTATTTTCTTTCGCTATAAGGTTGCAAAAGAAAAAGATATTTTTATATATGTAATTTATGGGTATACATTTTAAACATATATGTTAACATTACCGAATGCGTGAATGTGTAACTGCTTATCCAAACACATCAAAGAATAGGTTATATATGATTAGTTTAAAATGGTAAATTGAAAAGTAGGGCATTACATTTGAATGGAAATGAAATAACATATACAAGTTTCACCTGAAATTTATTTTATGATATGATGAGTAAGAAAAGTCTTAAATAAGCATTTATAGAATATGTATTTTTTTTTCTAATATTGATTTAAGTCAGCTTATTTTGAGATATCAAGAAAAATGACAAACCTATATATTAAGTTTATTTGCTTATACTTATATAAATTTTTATATTAATAAGCCATTTATTTAATTGTCGATTTGACTTTAAAGAAGGAAAGAAAGAGTAGTAGTGTTAATAAAATATAATTATATATCTTAATTGGTTTCCGAGTTATTATTAAGAATATTGTGTTTTTTTTTTGTCTTAATTCTATCATTTTAATTCATCATCATTGCTAGCAGTTATTAAGTATTACCATTCGTATATATTGAGCAATCACTTGCAAATATTAAGCGTCCGCAAAATAATAGGTAAACTAGAATGTTGATATTTAAGTATTTAAGGATTATGCTTGAGAATAACCCAATTTTGATAATTATAGTTCAACATAGAAAGCTAAAATTGTGTTGTGTCCATGAATTTAGATGATCCTCATCAAAGATGGATATCACGTTATTAGTTAAAAATGTTTCAAATAATACTATATAAAAGTTATGATCGCCATCAATCATCATTAATAAATTATAATCATTAAATTTAATGTTTAGCGTAATGAATATATTTTAGTAAATAGGGGTTTATAGAAAATTGAATATTATGCAAAGAGATTCATGATGATCAATCATCACCATTAGTATTATTAAATCCCAGTATGAAATATGATAATTTTAATAGATGCCTATAAGTTTATAAAGATGAATTTATTGTTGTGAGTTTATTGATAAGCCATGGCTGGTATCATCATCACTATTATAATCATTATTGTGATATCACTATTATTATCATTATTATGATATTATTATCATCATCATCATTATTACCTTTATTGTGATAAATAATCTAGTTAAATGGCCATCAATATCAATAATGGTCTTCACATGCTTGTTTGGAAGCCATTAATAGGATTATACATGTCTGTTCATCAATATACGCTAATGAGCTAGCAATGTCTATAAGAATCTTTGATCTATAGTATAAACTTTGGTAATATTGGGATCTTGTAATTTTATCAATATAGATAAAATGTAAGAATGTCATTTTTGTTCAATAGTCATCCAAGTCATGTGTAATAAATATGTACTGAATGAGTTTGAACTCAAGTACACTATAAATAGATACTTATCTAGATTGAAAACAATCTAGTGGCGCTCATGGGAAAACACATGTACTTAGCTAAACTGAATAAAGAGTGATATCATCCCTTTCCAACTTCATAATATTAGTTTTATAAAATATATTTTTTTATAAGTTGTCATGAATAGCACCCGTGTGTGCATATGACCATGAATGGTCTTATATATTTGGAAAGAAGAATAGGAAGGATTCTTTGTTAGAAGAACCTAGTATTGGAGATAAGCATAAGGCACTCCAGGAATCTCACAGTGGGTACTTTTATTCAGTTGCTATATTTAATATTATTTTTATTAGATGACAATGGCCAGTATGTTTTATTGTTCAAATGACTGCCCCAATATATAAATAAATACCAAGAATCTTTAATGCTGATATTTTCAAGTGGCACAGTGATTCTATAATTTCTTTATCTATGCTATGATGAATTAATATAGTTACAAATGGTACAGATTGGATAGGCATATATCTAATAATTAATAATTTCCCCTATCTAAATATTTATTATGGTTACAAATGTGACATATTAAAAATAGTTACAAATTATAGTTACAAATACATATCTTTTATATTAATTTAATAATTACAAATACATATTATATTAATTTATAAATATTGTTACAAATGGCGCACCAACTAGGGCTCGAAATAAGCCAAATAATGGCTTGAAATACCCCACATACATGAGAGATGGGTAGTATATAATGATGACAGATGTATAGTTTAAAAAAAAAAAAAAAAGAATATTTTTTTTTCTGTGCAATTTTTTTTATTATTAGTGTATACAAATATTTTGGCCTGATGTTTAGATGATGATGATTACTGTTATTGCATTTTTGATGATGATAAATGAATACAGTCATTATAGAGCTTAGTTTCAATTTTTAAAATATAATGATATCACAACTTATAATGTGTTAAAGTTAATAACACTGTTTTTTTTTATATATTTTGCTTATCAATTAAATAAGCATAGAAATATTAATAGCCTTGAAGTGTGGAATAATAATTTTGTTCATATTTGAAAAGTTTGTGTTATAGAAAATTTATGATTTTGGAGGTTGGATTGGATATTTGATTGTTGGAGTTTGGTTGGTTGTGTTACGGTTGTGATGATGGATGGAGAATTTTTGTCATTGCCTTGAGAATGTGATGTATTCATGCCACTGGTGATTGATTTATCTCATTCACTGCTCCAACCCAGATTATAATATCAGTTGTTTTATCATGAAGCAGTTAACAGTAGGCCTGCCATGATTTCGCCTCTAAGACTCCAGAGAGAGCAAGGCATAATTTTTCTGATACATAATATTTCGCCTCTAAGACTCCAGAGAGAGCAAGGCATAATTTTTCTGATACATAATATTTCGCCTCTAAGACTCCAGAGAGAGCAAGGCAGTATTTTGTTTTACTGATATATAATTGTTGCCTCTAAGACTTTAAAAATAAGCAAGGCAGTATTTGATGAATTAAAGCCCCTAAGACTTGGAAGTAAGCAGGGCAATGCAACAATGTTTGCAATAAACTATTATGGGTTGTAGTAGCTTAGAGTGATTGAATTGGGGTGATCATCTGAGTGTTCATGGAGCATTGTGTGCTTTAAGTGCAGTGATTGAATTCTTTTGTCTATCTCATGATTGTGAATTGCTAATCATTCTTTTGGCTGTCAATATCTGTCAGATCTCTAGAAGGATAGATGAGTATATAAATGACTTGAGACATGAACTCTGTTATAAATCTAGCACATATGTTATATAAGTAATTTTTCTTTTTTGCTTAGTATATTAAAAAGGGCATAGAGAGAGTTAAGTTTTATAAAAGCATGAAAAACTAGATAAATGATGGCATAAAAAGGACACACATATGCAGAGATAGCTTTTTCTTAAATAAATGTTTTAAATAGTACTATGACCTCATACTTTATCAATCATATATAGGTAAAGGAAAAAGAGTGATGATGGAGGTTAAGTTAATTAAAGGCACTAAAGATATAGATAGATTGATGGGGAGAATTATGGCTGAGAAAGAGTGGTTGAAAATTTTAAGGTATATGAGGATAGATAAAGGTGTTTGACTCTGGATGTATAGGAAATCAGGGAGCAGAACAATAAATCAGAACAGAATAAATCAGAATATACTAAATCAAACAGAAATAAGTAATATAAATATTTTATAAATTTATGATGGAGCAAGAAAAGGAATTAACTATTGAGGGAATGGAAGTAGAGAAGCAAGGCCCTCCAGAGTGGTTGCAAATTATGATGGCACAATTGAAGGAAATGAATGAGGGCATGAACCAAATGAAACAAGAAATAAATCAGAAATTTGATAATAAATTTGATCAACAATCACAAGAGATGAAGGAAATGAAAGAGGGCATGAACCAAATGAATCAGAAATTTGATCTACAATCTCAAAGATTTGATACTAAACTAGATCAACAATCACAAGAGATGAAGGAAATAAAACAAGAGATAAATCAGAAATTTGATGAACAATCTCAAAGGCTAGATAATAAACTAGAACAACAAGCTCAGGAAATGAAGCTAGATATAGGTCAACAATCTAAAAAAATTGAGAATATTGAAATAGAATTAAAAAACAAATGGCAAGAGTTTGATGACAGATGTGACATAAGATATAAGGAACTTGCCGATAAATTTACAACAAGTCAAGAAAGTTGGGAGAAAAGTTTTAGTGTTGTAAAGGAAGAGTTGGTAGCTGTACAAGAAGGATATCAGAAAATGATCAACAAAAATGAAAGCCTTAAAATAGCTCAGAATAATTTCAAAGAAAGTGTAAGCAGTGAGATTAATACTTTACAAATTAGAGGTAGCTGCTGTACAGAAACAGTTAAAAGTCAAATATAAAGATCTGGGAAAAAAGCAAGGTAAATCAGATCATGAGCTAAAGAAAGTACAGAAAGAGGTACAGAGTATAGGGGAGCAAATGACAGGGACCACAAGAGAAGAAATAGAAAGTTTAAAACAAAGTGTAATAGAATTAGAAGTCAATAGCCAGAAGGATCAAGTTGACTTTAATGAAAAGCTGGAAAATCAGCAGAGAATGGTAGTGGAGGAAGTCAAAGAATACCTGCGTTGCCAGGAAAAAGACCTAAACCATCAATTATTGATAATGATGGAAGACAAACTCACAGAAATAAAAGAAATGCAAGTTAAGGCAACCTCAAGTAGTGGGTCATGTAGAATACCACAAAGTTTAGGGCCCGAGATATACGAGAATAATCCTATAGGAATAGAAAGTGGGCAGATAATAGAAAAGGGTCCCAGAAGGACAGAGGAAGAGGAAGATAGTTTAATAAATGAGGGAAGAAGTAGCAACATAGCTAAATATATACAAGTGAAAGTTTTTAGGGGTGAATATGGAGAAAATCCCATAGAATATTTGAATGGTCTCGATGAACTGTTTTCTTTGAGTCGACTAAATGACCGAGAAAAATTAGCAGTCGCGAGCAACCACCTTCATGCCTCAGCAAAAAGTTGGTGGCGTGCACTCTTTTATAGACCCGAAACATATGGGGACTTTAAGAGTATGCTACTTCAGACATTCTGGAGCGAAGAGAAACAGGATAGTCTTAAGTACAAAATTAGTCAGCAAAAATATACCCCTAGAGAAGGAACTTATACTCAGTTCTTCCATAGTCAGGCTGCTACTTTAAAAATGCTTACAGCATGTCCCTTATCTGAGCCCCAAATCATTAGGATAACCAGAAGGAACTTCCCAAAACAGGTAGAGCAGGCCCTAATAGCTGCTGATGTATACTCCCTAGAGAGAGTGGCAGATATGTTAGATGCCCTAGGAGCCACAGAAAATATGGCCGAAGGTTATCCTAGGAGGAAGGAGAACTATAATTATAAAGTCTCCAGTGTGAGAGTTGGAAACAATCAGCTAGGCAGACACTTTCCAACAAAACCCAGTAAACCACACATAGGTAGGCCTGGGAATAATTCCCATCAGCAAATGCAAAGTAGACCCATGATTAATAGAAATAGAAGTCCAGTAGCCAGTTGCTCAGGAATTGGTAATAATGCTCCACATAAGGTGCAGCAAAAGTCTATAAAGATAATGACTAAGGCTAACCCAACAAACTAAAACGGGCCTCGACGGAATGTTCCCTGCTGCGGGAGCCCATTGCTAACTTGGGGAACAAGGACAATATTTTAACAATGAATTTAGGTTGGGACACAGGTGATGATCTGGACAGTGAACCTTTGCCAGCATGTTATACTTTAGGTGGCTGTCCAGAGATCAAACTGGTCATTTTAGGAATAAAAACCAAGAACTATTCTAACAGACCATGCCACCTCTTTTCTCTCCAAGGAGTGGAACCGATGGTTACAGCACCAAGGGATTAAACATGTCCTAAGTTCCATTCGTAACCCCCAATCTAACCCCTGTGAAAGAGTCATGAGGGAGTTAGGGAGATTGCTAAGGGTTTACTTGGAGGGCCATCATAAGAGTTGGGTTAAACAATTAGGCAAAGTGGTTGGGTATATTAATATCACCCAAAATGAATCCACAAAATTTGCCCCAACTCACCTACATTATGGAAAGAGAGAACCAAACCTTATAAAGACTCCACTGCCCAGCATAAAGGAGGAAGAAATCAGTAGAGAGACCCTAGTGGAAAGAGCAAGGAATAACTTGCAAGGAATGGCTAAGAAACGGATTGCTAAAGGTCCAAAGAAACCCACTCAGTTCAAAGTAGGCGATCATGTCCTTGTTAAAACTCCTCATGTTAGCGACCCACAGAAGCATACATTCAAAAAGTTCTATAATATATATGAAGGGCCATTCATGCTCAAGGAAAGAAAAGGGGAAAATGCATTTGTACTAGAATCGTCAGAAGGAGTAAAAGGCACATATAATGTACGTAGCCTAAAACCAATGGCACTCATGACCTAAGCAATTTTTTTATATTCAAAATTTTTTTTTTGTTTGGGGGTGAGGCAAATGTAGATATATATATATAGTATTCAATTATTTAAAAAAATTTTTTTTTTTCTTTTATACATACAGAGATTTATATGTATAGATTTATTATTATGAATAAGCAGTTTTGTGATTTATTATATAATTTTTTTTTATTAAATAATATGTGTTAAATTTATTTAACTTTCATTTTGTTAAAATAGAGTAAATCAGAAAAGTGTAAAATAAGGCAATTAAGATTGTTAGATTAGGAGATAAAAAATGTACACGTGTGAAAGAATGAATACATCTGTACAAACACAAAGATGCTTTTACACGTATTCCTGATGGCTATAGATTCCAGGTTTGTTGTTATCTGTGTCTTAAGATTATTTTTACAAAAGAGGTGCTTTGATGTAGATAACGATAGCGATCAATTTTAAGTCTTTATTGATTGTGACCGACGTCAAACTTGTGAAGCTTTGATTTTTTTTTTAAGATAAAGATTTCCAGATGTTTTTTTTCTTTGGTTGAAATTCGCGATATAAATGATTGAAACAATTTTTTTAATCAGTTAGTCTTAAATTTTTTTAGAGAGATGATGAGTTAGTCATTAATTTTTTTAGAGAGAGAGTCACTCAGATTATTATTATTATTTTGAGACTCAACTCAGTCGGTCCTTCCTTGTTATTATTCTTAAGCAGAAATGTAAGCTCTGATTTTTTTTTTTAAAAGAGAGTGAACGCTTTAATTTTTTTTTTCTCACTCTTTGAAAGTTGAAAAAAAAAGAGCAAATGAAATGTGCGTTTATATAAAGCAATTTCCAGCAATATTAAAGAAGAGGAGAGAAATGGAACAAGATTGAATTTATTAGAAGTTAGTAATAATTATATAAAAATGATATTAACATATTTGGTTATGCATAATACTATGCCTCTGCATTGCTAAACCATTTTTTTCTGCTTCCTGGTTAATACAGAATGAGTCAAAATCGCTGATCTGTCTATGAAGTCATGTATCCAGTAATAACCAACAAAATGATAGATTTTGAAGCCAACCACACAAGCTATATGGAATGCTTTGTTTCTAGTTCCTGGCTTATTAAAAGCTCATTACCTTCGAATGAATGGAGAAGAGGAAATAGGAGGAAAAGAAAATTTATAACAGCCATGTAGAACCAAGTTTGAAGCCATAAATCAAATTTTTGTTGATTTACCTCAATCATCTAAAGTGTCAACAGCAATTATTTTTTTTAAAGGAGAGAGACAAGCAAATCCACCGGTACCTACTTATTCAAAGTACTTATAATAACTTTTTTTTAAATGGTAGAAGGAAGCCAATCAACAGTGAATAATAATGGAATTGAAGAAACAAGCAAGTCAATTGATTCAGCATTATCTTAAAAGTATCTGCAATAACTTTCTTTTTTGTTGTTGTTGTTGTTGGTGAGCAAAGAAAAGCAGTCTGAAAATTCAAACTCAGGACATTAATAAGAAGTAAAAAGTAGACGGGTAAATATGAACTTTCTTTAACCGATTTTATTCTTTTACTTATTAAAAGTAAACCTTAATTTACTGGTCAAAGCAATTTTCTTTTTTGATACAGAAACATTAAAGACTTGTTTATCTATAGTTATTTGCAATATCTCACAACATAGCACAAACATAGTTTAAATCTTTAAACTTAAATTTTTCATTATTTTTTTTTTTGTTTTTTTTTATTATATATTGTAATGTTGAAATGTTTTTTTTTAATTGTTCTTCAGTTGTTAATGATAATGAGCAACCTATAGATATATGCATTTATAATGTTTTTTATTTTTATTTTATCTTGTTGCATATTAAAAATTAATATATGTATTTTATTTTCTTTCGCTATAAGGTTGCAAAAGAAAAAGATATTTTTATATATGTAATTTATGGGTATACATTTTAAACATATATGTTAACATTACCGAATGCGTGAATGTGTAACTGCTTATCCAAACACATCAAAGAATAGGTTATATATGATTAGTTTAAAATGGTAAATTGAAAAGTAGGGCATTACATTTGAATGGAAATGAAATAACATATACAAGTTTCACCTGAAATTTATTTTATGATATGATGAGTAAGAAAAGTCTTAAATAAGCATTTATAGAATATGTATTTTTTTTTTCTAATATTGATTTAAGTCAGCTTATTTTGAGATATCAAGAAAAATGACAAACCTATATATTAAGTTTATTTGCTTATACTTATATAAATTTTTATATTAATAAGCCATTTATTTAATTGTCGATTTGACTTTAAAGAAGGAAAGAAAGAGTAGTAGTGTTAATAAAATATAATTATATATCTTAATTGGTTTCCGAGTTATTATTAAGAATATTGTGTTTTTTTTTTGTCTTAATTCTATCATTTTAATTCATCATCATTGCTCGCAGTTATTAAGTATTACCATTCGTATATATTGAGCAATCACTTGCAAATATTAAGCGTCCGCAAAATAATAGGTAAACTAGAATGTTGATATTTAAGTATTTAAGGATTATGCTTGAGAATAACCAAATTTTGATAATTATAGTTCAACATAGAAAGCTAAAATTGTGTTGTGTCCATGAATTTAGATCATCCTCATCAAAGATGGATATCATGTTATTAGTTAAAAATGTTTCAAATAATACTATATAAAAGTTATGATCGCCATCAATCATCATTAATAAATTATAATCATTAAATTTAATGTTTAGCGTAATGAATATATTTTAGTAAATAGGGGTTTATAGAAAATTGAATATTATGCAAAGAGATTCATGATGATCAATCATCACCATTAGTATTATTAAATCCCAGTATGAAATAGGATAATTTTAATAGATGCCTATAAGTTTATAAAGATGAATTTATTGTTGTGAGTTTATTGATAAGCCATGGCTGGTATCATCATCACTATTATAATCATTATTGTGATATCACTATTATTATCATTATTATGATATTATTATCATCATCATCATTATTACCTTTATTGTGATAAATAATCTAGTTAAATGGCCATCAATATCAATAATGGTCTTCACATGCTTGTTTGGAAGCCATTAATAGGATTATACATGTCTGTTCATCAATATACGCTAATGAGCTAGCAATGTCTATAAGAATCTTTGATCTATAGTATAAACTTTGGTAATATTGGGATCTTGTAATTTTATCAATATAGATAAAATGTAAGAATGTCATTTTTGTTCAATAGTCATCCAAGTCATGTGTAATAAATATGTACTGAATGAGTTTGAACTCAAGTACACTATAAATAGATACTTATCTAGATTGAAAACAATCTAGTGGCGCTCATGGGAAAACACATGTACTTAGCTAAACTGAATAAAGAGTGATATCATCCCTTTCCAACTTCATAATATTAGTTTTATAAAATATATTTTTTTATAAGTTGTCATGAATAGCACCCGTGTGTGCATATGACCATGAATGGTCTTATATATTTGGAAAGAAGAATAGGAAGGATTCTTTGTTAGAAGAACCTAGTATTGGAGATAAGCATAAGGCACTCCAGGAATCTCACAGTGGGTACTTTTATTCAGTTGCTATATTTAATATTATTTTTATTAGATGACAATGGCCAGTATGTTTTATTGTTCAAATGACTGCCCCAATATATAAATAAATACCAAGAATCTTTAATGCTGATATTTTCAAGTGGCACAGTGATTCTATAATTTCTTTATCTATGCTATGATGAATTAATATAGTTACAAATGGTACAGATTGGATAGGCATATATCTAATAATTAATAATTTCCCCTATCTAAATATTTATTATGGTTACAAATGTGACATATTAAAATAGTTACAAATTATAGTTACAAATACATATCTTTTATATTAATTTAATAATTACAAATACATATTATATTAATTTATAAATATTGTTACAATATATATATATATATATATATATATATATATATATATATATATATATAATATATATATATATATATATATATATATATATATATATATAAAGATAGATTTAATTATATATATATAAAGATAGAGAGAGAAAAAAGATCCCTACCTGAATTCCTTCAATAACATAATCAATAATTAGATATGTTGAAGTAAAACTATCAGTCTGCTTTGGTCTAAACATTGTGAATGTCATCTGCAATCCGAATAATGGTAAAAGCATCAAAGTTGATTTTATAGCTCGTCTATTAGAAAACAACAACAACAAAAAAAAACAATTTTAGAAATAAACAGACAATTTTAAAAATATTTTATTTTTTAATTTTTAAATAAACTAAAAATTATATATATATATTGTAACCTATATAAAAAATTAGACAAGATAAAAGGCATGCCATCTGTAATCTGTAAAGAGTTGAATACATACATATGTGCAGGGAATACGAGCTAAAGTCGTAAAAGCAAAGCTAAAAATGAGAAATTCTATTTGCTATATATACCCCTGCAGATTCATATAATAACCTATATCTCAATGGGAAGCATTATAATAAAAAATAATAAAATACAAAGTAATTCTAGTAAGAATTAAGGAGACAAGAAACCTCAACTGACTCCAACATACATAAAAGAATCTCAATATTTCTTTCATTAAGATCTAATATAACTATCTTATATATATATATATATATATATATTCACCTTGTAAAGATCTTCCAAACCTCTTACAAGCATCTTCTAAGCATCTCATTGCTTTGATCACATGAAATAGGAATTAATTTTTAAAATATTTGAAACGTTTTTTTAAAATGTATGCCACTTAATATTTATCTTTTGACTGTAAAATTTCAATATGAAAATAAATTTAATAATGTTCTTAAAATTATATAAGGATAACTCAGAGTAATATATGTTTTTATAAATCCTTTTGCCTTTCTAGATTTATTTAATATCGAATGAAATCCTAGTTAAAATATAATATATAAGACATACACTTCCCCCAAGCTAATGTCTCATCATAAGCGTAATAATAATATGATTAACTTAATAAAATACGACATGATCTCTTAAATTTAGAATAAAATAAAGAATAATCTAGAATTACATTCAGATATTAAAAATGGCTATGGGATTTGGAAGCCATATTAAACATCTTAGAATAAATCTACTTAACACCTTCTAAATAAAAACTATGTTCTAGTACAAATTGAATCTTATCAAAATAATAACAACTATGACCTTCTAATATGAAAATAATCTAAAATAAATATGCACAGTGATTTGAAATAAGTAAAGTGAATTAGTTAAAGCGATCCAAATTGTCAAAACTTATTGCAATATTTTATTGAGCAAATACATCTTTCTTAGATGTTCTATTAATGCTTAAATAATTTAATAAAGTGACACATATAAGTTTAAATGTTATGTACTATTATACTTAATAGACTAAAATAATTGCCTAATCTTTTACAAGTATTTAAAATTTTAATTAATGTTTAAAATGATTTATGTTTGATAATAGGAATGTATTTTGATTAACAACTGGGATGATGAGAATAAACGACTATGAGAAATTACTTGAATAACAAAGATTTATTTTTAAATAAATAACAGAATTTACATTTAGTCCATCTTTAACTTCATATAGATCAAAAATTTTCACATAGTTGTTTCTGCAAAATTTATCAGAAGGATCAAAATTAAAAATTGACATAAGTCCTCTCCATTTGATTAGTAAAAATAATCCACCAAATTAAAAAAATAATAATAATCCAATATGTTAGCAAAATAATCTATTATATTAAAGTATTTTTTTGTTTTATTTCATTATCAAGCGTTCTCATTATTTCATTCATGCTATAACAATAGACATGTAAAATAGTGTCTCTTATATTAATATTTTTCATACTCAATATTAATAATAATAATCTACTAATCCATTAGTGAAGAAATTATAAGATAGAGGTATATTATCTATTTATGCCCAAAATAAACTTTAAAAATTGTAAAATCAATTGTTTATCATATTTAGTCCTTACAACTAGCAAAGCTCAAATATAAGTCTGACACATTTGCAATGTATTTTTCACATTTTAAGCCAACCAATAATGCTCTCAGAGTAAGGTAGAATTACTCAATACATTTATAACACCACTAAAAATGTCATATAAAGCCATAGTAAAATCTTACACATGCTTTATTAACATACTAATTATACAATCAAAATCAATTTTCAATAATCATAATGTAAGGCAAAGTAAAACTATGATGGCATTGCTCATAAGGGCTAGTAAAGTATCTAAGCCTTTGTTGTTAATATGGGAAAATAATGAGAATTTGCATCAGGGATAAAATACTAAATATGAATAGCCTTAGAATAAAAAAAAATTGCTACAATTTTTAAAGTATATGCTACAACCATACGAAAGCTATCAGAACAACAAATAATAAGAAAGAGCTCAATGCTTTTATCCCTTCTGGAAAATAAGCTAGTCAAATGAATAATGGAGACTAACTGCCATCCATAACATGTACTGGCATATAAAGTCACTCCCATATATTGAGAAAATAATTCTACTAACTATAACATAATATGATAACAGCTAACCAATGTATGATAAGCACAAAAATTAATTAATACTAAATATGATTCTATTAACATTAAGCAGTAATAATAAATAAATCATAAAAATATACAACAGCTTATTCAGCTTTTGGCAACATAATATATCTTCATTAGTAAATTAGTCATATTTTTAAGGAGAGGCACATACCACTTCAAAATATGTTTATATGATGAAATACTATTCTGAGAACTTGTTAGGTCAGAAGTCGAACTCTGATAATGCACTATTACATTAAATATTATAAATCACACACTCACATGTCAGTAAAAGGTTTAAAAACTTAAATACTCTTATTGATGTGTGATTGCACAAAGATTTATAATATTTAAAATAATTGACATTATCAGAATTTGGTTTCCTATGTAATAATTTCAAGATTTTCAGTGCTTTATAATAATAGATTTTATTCTGAGAACTTTAAACTTTAATATATATATATATATATATATATATATATATATATATATATATATATATATATATATATATATATATATATATATATATATATATATATATATAGCATATAACATGACCAATAATATATGCACATATAACATTATAAAAAATCGTATAAATAATTTTTTTTTACCATAAATAAATTATATTACATAATAATGCCCTTCTGTTTCATTCTTGACTAATTCTCCATTACTTAAATATAAAGACTGCTGGCAGTAGTATCTTGTGGACCACAAACACATGCATTATATAAGATATCATTAAATTACTATAATTTATAATATAATTAGAAAATATATAACACCTTACTTCAGATATACTGGATAAATCCAATTCATTCTATTATCAAGTATATGATAAGCTAATAACCATTCATTCAATGTATTCATAGATTTAAAGTCTAGCAAATATGCAAAGTACTGCAGTTAATATATCAAAAAACCATAATTTAAGCTTATTAAATTAATCCATTGAGCAAAGTATTCTAAATTGATGCTATCAATATCACATAATACAACAAAATACGTCAATTATTTTTATTTATTAACATTATAAGAGAATGCTTGACTTCAACTATTATCGTTGAGCCCCCAGCAGAGATCCCTTAAGTTTTAAACATTTGTGCAGGTTTTATGAACTTATTAAAATATAAAAATTTTATTTTAATTCATTAATTGGAATGTCATTCACACAAGAAAGTTTGGTGTCTAAATTTATAAAGTAAACATTTTAAATTCACATATTTTTTATCAATTAAACAGTTCCTAGTAAGTTAAATTTTATCACCCTGCCTGAAGAGAAATTATTTATTTTTTCTTTCAGAGAAAGACAAATGAAAATTATTATAATACTAAAATATATATTTTTCAAATAATAATAAATACTGTTTTTTTTTTTAAAAAAAAAAAAATATTCAATACAAGTAAAATCATTATTGAATTATATATATATATTTTAGTAGACTCTTTTTTTTTTTTGCAGAAAAATATTCACAATGTCCGTTTATAGTTCTTACTTGAATTAAAGTTTTTACTCAAATTAATTCCAAATAATACTGACTTGCAAATGTTATGGAGAAGCTATTACAAAATAATTAGCATTTTTGGTAATGGTCTTGCCAATAGTAAAATTTATTTAAAAATTAGATCTTAACAGTAAGTATCTGCCTACTATATAAATTTTTCAGGTTCGAATAGCCTGGTGGCCCCTTGTATGGCAGATATGGTAAGACCACAAAACACCCTGACCGTTATAATATATATTGGTTATGCAAGATCTTGTGCATTTATATAATGTAACATATTATAAAAAAACTGCAAACATAAATCTTATAAATTTAAAAATTATTATATTTTATAAGTGTAATGGAAATTTCCAGTAATTTTATTGTTATAATTTAATATTATTAAACGTAAATGTAAAGGTTTTGGGTTAAGTTATTATTTTGTGTTTCTGCTACCAAACTCTAGAATATGTAGAGCAGGGTATATTTTTTACTTATATAAAAATAAATATTGCTTGTTTAGGAATTATTATTATTAATGATTTTCGTTTGTTTGCAGAATAAAATAATCATCTAATAGCAAACAAAAAATTACTTCTGAAGAGAGGTTCATTTCCTGCCATTCCAAAGTAAAACTCGGTAACTTTTGTATACAGACCAACCTGGTCTAGAATATTACTTTGAAAAGTCTTTTGACAGATAGAGAAAGTAGCTAAGCTTATAAATAACTTATACTAAATATATATTTTAAGCCTATAAGTTCAATTTGTCATAAGTAATAGTAAAGATAAAAACGGTTTATACATCTACTAATTTTTAATTAATAAGTATTAATTATAGTTTAATGATTGTTTTATGTCTAAACTTTTAATAAACTTACTTTCTTATAATTATCTTAAATGAAATTTATAACAAGTTTTCAATAAATACAGAATATAGTTTTTTATTATTATATATTTTATTGCTTGGCTATTTGGCAACTGGAGTATGGGCCATATACAGATTATATACCATATAATCACTTCTGTTAAACCAGCAGATTCATAACAATATTTAGTTTGGAAAGTTTACTTTTGAGCGTAAAGAACTGACATCTTTTTGTCTTTAAATAAATAACAGCATTAAAATCTCATTTACTGATATTTCTTATTTTCTTAAAAAGTTATAATTTTATTACCCAATTATGCATTTGTAATAAGAATATACTGTTTTCCTTCTATATATTTGTTTTAGTTACTTGCTTCATATGACAATATTTAGGCATGTCTCTTTCAGAATGACAAAGTAAATTCATTTTTATAAAGAAGTAGCATTTTATTTATAAATTCTATATGAATTAATTTTGCTACTCAATTAATGGTGTATCTTAACTTTCATAATCATGAACACAAAAGCTTTCTGGTAGAATTTTTTAATCCTCTGTTCTTTTAATATGTTTTGCACTGCACTCAAATGAGATATTTCACTATTTATTTTTGTAGAAGGTAACACTGCATACTTTCAACTATTGCTTTTTTAATTTTAAAAATACTAAATAAGTCAATTTGATTAAATAATGGCAAGTGTACAATATTTTAATTATGCTTCCATATCTTTCATGAATTTATTCATTTTTATTTTGTTTTGAGATTATTTGCAAAATTACATTGAAAAAATTTTGGAATAACTAAAAATTTAATTTTTTTGCAAAATGTATAAAAATTCATGATGATTTTTATGTAATAATTATTAAAAAGCAAGGGTTTATATAATTACACTTGTATTTTATACATATATGTTTTATTTTAAAGATAGAATGTTAATAAATTCTAACTTAATGAAAACAAAGAAAAATGCTCACTGTTATGTTCAATACATTATTTGTAATATTGTGTTGTATCTTTAGAGGTATTCTAAAATTATAAAGCAATTTTAATATTTTAATTCAAAATTTAGTAGTCTTATGAAGGATTAACCCTTTAACTGCCAACATCAACTTCTAAAACCTTTGTCTAATTTTTGTATTGGTCCACTACTTAATTCTGAGAACAATATTATTTGTCAGTTTCATTTCCAGTTAGTTTCTATTGTTAAAATATTAATCTAAAATACACAGAATTGTTTCAATTCAGCTTCTAAAAATTGAATAATTTTAGATTCAAATTGGTTAAATGTAACAAAAAATTAATAATAATGTTAATAACTGAAAAAAATATAAGAAAATGTTTAAAAAATAACCAGTGGTAAAACAAAAGAATTATATCTCAACCAATCTTTGTGTTGTTGTTCAGTTATGTAGCTGTCAACATAATTCACTTTTCTTGAAGACCAGTCACTTTCCCATAATTATTTTTCTTGTAAAATTTAACATTTTTCGAATCAAACTTTATATTTCAATAAAAATAATGTAAAATCTTATTTATGAATGTAAAAAATTATGATAGATATATTTATTTGCTTCAAAATCAATTACAATCACATAAAACATTTTATTTTAATTTCTGATTTTATCATTTAGAAATGCCTGATATGCAAATTAGAGTCAGTAGCTGTCAAACTAGTTTTGAATGGTGGTCACTTTTGCATGCTTATTTTTCATGTAAATTTAAAAATTTTCAAATCAAACATTATATTTTGATAAAGTAATGTAAAATCTTACTTATGAATGTAAAAATTTATGATAGATATATTTATTTACTTCAAAATATGAACATGTAAAAGATTTCATTTTGATTTCTGATTTTGTCATTTAGAAACGGCTGATATGCAAATTACAGTCAGTAGCTGTCAATCACTTATCTTGAATAATGGTCACTTTCCCACACTTATTTTCCTTGTAATTTTTTTTTCTAATCAAACTTTATATTTCAATAAAGTAATGTAAAATCTTATTTATGAATGTAAAAAATTACAGTAAATATATTTATTTACTTCAAAATCAATTATGAACATGGAAAAGATTTTGGTTAGATTACTGACTTTGCATTTAGAAATGCCTGCAGCACAATTTCCAGAGTTGGTAGCCATCCAATCAGAGAAAAGATATTGGCCTATACACCAATAAGCAGCAAAGAAAATTGATTTTTTTTTCTCAAAATCTAATGTCAAATGGATGTTTTTTAGAACTAAAATTTTAAATTATAAATTTCCTATAATATAAGCCTAAAATGAAGAAAATGTGATCAAAATTGACCAAGAAATGGCACAGACTATGTCATGAACTGTAAATAACAGTTTGAACTTATTGAAATGGGGCGAAATCTAACTGTAATTAACAGCTGAGTGGTATTCAGTAAGTCTTGAACATAAGTGAATATTCTATGAAGATTCACTTATTGTATATAAATTTGTTGCATAAATAAAATCACACAAAAGAATAAGTGAAACAATTTAAATTGTGCTTATTGTTAAATAAATATAATTTATGCAAATATGTGGCATTATTAATGAATTTTATTACTTGGATTCCAGCCAAAATATTGATTAAATGCTAATATTAACATAAAAAAATGTATATTCGGATTTCGGATGAAACCCATCAGTTATTATCCAAGTAATAAACTTCATTAATAATATTACATATTTGCAGAAATTATACTTATTTAACAATAAACACAATTTAAATTGTTTCAGTTATTCTTTTGTGCGATTTTATTTATGCAACAAATTTATATATAATAAAGAGAATGTTAATGGAATATTCACTTATGTTAAAGTCTTGCTGAATAGCTTTCTTTAAAATAAAATTACATATTTGGGAATGTTTAAATAAAATAAATATATAAATTTACTTTCCAAAATAAACTATTTCATTAATAGTATTATTACGTACATGGCAGACTTTAATCTAGCAGCTGTGCACCTAATTAGTCATTATTTTTTTTTAGAAAAACAACCGCACAAAAGTAATAATTTTACAACGAGTTTATTTACTGAAAATAATGTATAAGTTAATAATACGTTCAAATGATGGTTTGCTATTTGATCTCCATAATATAATCAGCATAAATTTCACATGAACAGTTCTGTATAAAGTTGGACTCTTTTACAACATGTTAGTCTAACATTTCGCTTCCATAACATTTTACACTTGCTTTCACTAGAGATTTTAGTATGCATTTACTGACCCACATGAGTCTGTCTGGGTTTGATTGCATCTCTTTTCTTCTACACTACCTGATCTGAAAATGAAGTTTCTGTTCTGCACACGTCAATGCGCTTTCATTCTGCTCTACTAGTATCATTAGTCTTCTTTTTGACACTTTATTGGAAGTTTTGCAGATATTTTAACAATTCTGCTAATTTGCATATTGGTAGACTATTATTGCTATGCAAATTAGAATTTGTAGATTATTTATAGTTTATTTAATTCTACTTTTCTATATATTACTTCTAGACTGACACAATACTGCCTGTGTTGACCAGCTTTGCGCGGACACACACATGTATAATTTCATCAAATAAATACAAACTAATCAATTAGCAATAATTATTCATTAACTTCTCGTCATAAGAAGATTGTCAACTTTAAATGACAAATAAAGATAAAAAGTAATAATTATAATTTTTTGTAATATAGTTACTAAAAATATTAAAACTATTTTTAGAAATGTAAAGAATAACATTAATAATAATTACTTTCGTAATTAGGAGTTTGATAAAGTATTTATAATTTGTACTTTATATATATTCAAAATATAAAACAATATGAAATGACTAAAGTACTATTATTATTCATTAAAAAATACTTTTATTATTTTTAATCATCATAATCATAAAATGTTTAGAATTATTATTTTTTTTAAAAAATACATTTGCAAATTAAAGTTGACAACCTTTTTGCACAGTAAAGCTGTTAAAAAAAAGTTAATTCCAGTAAATGTATCTGCTATTATTTTATCTTTAGAAATAGAAAAACATATAAAAATTAAATTAATGTCATCACATTTTAATACAATTTTAGATAGTAAGAAATAATTTTTAACAGTTTTATTTAGAGCGTATAATGAAGTAGATAACTTAACATACACCACACACACATATATATGTATATATCATTTAATAAACACCAGTATGTAAATTTATGTATAATTTGATAAATAACAACATGCAAATGTATATATAAATAACAAGCTCTGCTCATGACCCTGGAAATTTTATTTGTTCATTTTCTATATTACATAAAAGATTGATCAATTATTTTTAAGAATACCATATATTTTGGAAACGGCATCAATCATCAGCAGCTTTCTAGAACACCACCAATCCTCCCACAAATACAGTATCCTATATTTTAATATTAATAACGTAAATATCAACTTGATAATAGAGCATAAGTAATCAATTTTCTAGTTTTCCTTAACCAGTCTATTTTAACATATATGTTGGCGTCATAGAAGATATTATTATCACTTGCCTACAACTAGAGTTCAACATGAGAATTTTACTCTTTTCATCTCTGATCAGGAATATAATTTTTTTACTGAAGTTTGGTTTCTAAAGAGATATCAATTGGGGAAGGTGGTTTGAAAAACTGGATGTGGCTAGTTAATACAATGCTGATAAAAATAATAAAAATAGACACAAGCTGTAAATCATGGATCTGGTCATAGTATAAATAGTTGGTACCTAAAAATAAAGTTTAATAAAAAGTTATTTTTCTTCCTATCTATAACTAATCGTAATATTTCTGCAAACCAATAATTGTATGTGATAAAAATTATATAAATTGGAAGAATAATTTACTCACTTCAAAAAGAAGTTTTTCAATTTGTTTTACATATATCATAAATAAATATAATACTTCTGTTAATACAACTTATAAATTACAATATAACAATTCGCCAATTGCTAAAACAGAGAATCTTTAATAAATAAAATAACTATTGCCAAGAGCTTTCAACTCCTGTGAGTCCTTATCAAAGTAGTATAAAAAAATCATGTTTTTGCCTAAGCCGATAAATTCAACATTTCATTGCATTGGCCAGGAACAACTAATCGGAAAGCTGGTTAATTTTGAATTCATAGCACAAAATAAATTTTGTATAAGATATGATTCTTTAATCTTACATTTTTTATAGTGTGTTTCATGCATTAATATTGTAAAATCCTTTGGACTACATGCATAGCCTGTATTACTTTAGTGAACATAAAAAGTCGAATAAACTGTATCATCTTTTCTTGCTCTATTATACACATATTTATGTTGTTTGAAGGTGATATTTAATATTTGTCTTCGTTTCCCCAACATATATTGCACTACAATTTTTGTGGGCATCTAATAGAATACACCACATTGCTTTTATCCATTTAATTATTACTTCCTTAGAATTATTTATTAATATATTAAGGTTAGGTGGAATCCTTTGTGCCAATCGGAAATCTTCACTTAAAACTTTTATTATCTTTTTATTAATATTGGGAATAACAGCTAATGACATCCATGATCTATTATTCACATTTACATTACCACTATTATAATGTTGTTTATAATGTTACAATACAATAGATAATACCCTTTGCTTATTATAACCCACTTGTATCAAATATTGCATATAATAATTAATATTTTCTTTTCTAAACATTTCATTTGAACACAGTGTTGATTACTTGTTACAAAAGTTCCAAAACCAGCAAATTTGTGTGTTAAAAGATTTTAGATCTAATAAGTTAAATAATGTTAATTTCTAAATGTATAAGGACTGAAAATACAAATATAACATAATTTATTGGATTTATTCTTATCTTTTCAAAGACTCTAACATATGTTTAGTGAGTAAGAATGTTCATCAGCTTTATAAATTCATACAGCACATGTGTCAGGGGTGATCTCCTTATTATTATTATGAATAAGAAAATAACATTTTGCTTTGAGATGATATATTACAAAGAGTTGTAAAGTTTCCTTGAACATTAGGAAATACACCTGTTATAAATAAACCATATTTATTATTTAAAAATTCAATTCTCATATGTCAGTTTTGCAACCTATTTAAAAATGTGGAGAAAAAAATGGTGGATAGTAAATTGTTAAACATTATCCCATGATATATACTTATCACTCAAGTTTATATTAGATGGTAGATCTAAAATAAGAATAATTTCTACTTAAATATATTGTGCAAACTAGATGCATATGCTGTTTTATCCATTTTATTCTTTAATAATATTCTTTAATATATATATATTGTAAATATCGATAAGTCGATATTATATTTTTAAATTATCATTTGTTATTAAAAAAAAAAAAAAATCTCTTTAAGTTGATGTTTACATATGAAATATTTAAATTTTTCTTTTATGTTTATTAAATATAGTTATTATTTGAAGTTATTGTTTTATTTATATATATTGATAGTACATCATAATAAACATTTAATTATTAAAATAAATAAGGACATATAAATTGTTAATTAAAAAAATTATTTTATTTACAATGATTATTAAATGTAATAAATTATAATATATGTATATTTTTAAAGATATCAAATTTTCAATTTAATATTTTATATATATATATACTTGATATTTTATTTTTATTTTAATGTTAATTGTTTTAAAAAGAGAACATATATAACATGAGTTTTAAAATAGCATCTGCTGGTGCATGGAACAACAGCAACAACAATAAGGAAGCTATTATTATTATTATATGATCATTATATAAAAAGTTTATTGGAATAGATATAGAACAAACAACTGAAAAATAAAGATTTTATTGTACTTTAGTTCTATAAAATTTACTATTCTTCAAAATACTGAAATAATATATATATTTTATGGTAAATACATAGATTATGGCAGGTTAATCAAGAATCGCAGCCAGGAGGCTGCATCATCGCTTTCATTTATTCCAAGGCAATTTTCAATGGAACAACTAAAAAAATTCAATGTATAAATTTCATCGCGTCTGGAGTTGAAACTAGATATAGCTATCTTAAATGTATAATCATCAATTTAATCATAATTTGGAAGTAATTGGAATTAACATGCTGAATTTAACATTTTAATTGGTTTATTTATTTTTTAAAAAGGAAGGAAATTTTAAAACGGATAAAATATGCATATATCTAAGGATTAACAATTTTCTTTAATATAATAATTTCTTCGCCTTTCGATAGAATGCATTCTAATAATCAAAAGTAAACGGATAAAAGAACTCATGGAATAAATTAACTTTTTGGAAAGGAAAATTAGCTAAATGAACTTTAAAAGGTATTTAATAATTTTATATATGTATAAGTAATATATAAATATATTTTTAAGATTGATATATTTTTTTTTTATTTACTTTTTTTTTTTTTTATTATAAAATACAACGTTTTATAAGTGGTCAATTTAAGCATCTTGTTTTATAATAATATTAAACGTATAACAGATGTTCAGACAATTATCTTAAATAATTTAAAAATCTTAAAATGTAATTTATAGGTTGAAGTTATATATGAATTGTTATATTTATATTATAATGGTTAGGCAAAAATATGTCTTTATATATTTAATATATATATACTTATTACAAGTATATACATATAGTTATTCTTTGTATTTATATTTAAAACATCAATATTATTTAAAGTTGAACTATAACATAAAATAAAGGATGTACTATTTGTTTTTATAAATAATGCCTTTGTAATTATTTAAAAGAGCAATACTATATTATTCTTATTTTCTTTTAATGCCAAAGTTATTATGAAATTAATTGAATTTATAAATAATAAAAGATAATTTCATATTTCATTTATTATTTGGTTTGTAGGTCACTTACA
This sequence comes from Epiperipatus broadwayi, assembly GCA_028023455.1. Taxonomy (NCBI): domain Eukaryota; kingdom Metazoa; phylum Onychophora; class Udeonychophora; order Euonychophora; family Peripatidae; genus Epiperipatus; species Epiperipatus broadwayi. The sequence continues at coordinate 1,404,899 of JAQFVV010000106.1, read as the reverse complement.
CATATTATTATTCATTTATATATTTAGAGGTACATAAATTTATATAGTTAGATGTGTATATTTGAATTTAGTAGAAGTCCCTTTGTTTCTAATATATATATTGATTAGTTAGTCACATCATCTTTAAAAATAAATTATAAAGATAGATCTCATTGCTTTGCATGATTTTAGATTTGTTTTATGTATAGCTAGCTGGAAGTGCATTTAAACAATTTATTTAAATATAACTGGAATAATTTTGTTTTTCTTCAATCTTTAATTTTAATGGAATACCTAATAGACGTTCCATTATATTTAGCTTATCCAATTGTAAGCTACCATATAGTTTCCATTACATTTGGCTTGCCCAATCGTGGGCTGCCTCATATACGTTCCATTACAATATATATATATATATTAATGTGCTAAACATGATGACCCTGGGACATGATTAATATACTCTAAATTTCAATGTAGCCCGATTCTTTAAAACAAAACAATGATTAGAAAATGGGATGAGAACAGAAAATGTTAATATGCCCAGGAATGGATACAATATTATAATAATATAAATCTAGCATAAACATGGAGTGTCATTTTGTAACAGCTCCAAAGTTGATATAGCATTTTATAATAATGGCCAGCTGTACATGATGATGATCATCAGCCATCCTTGGGTAGCTATTTTGTAATGATAATAATTGATTTACTACCCCACTATCTCTCTACATCTGTTTAGTGAGCATTTGCAAGAAATTGTTCTATATGTTCTTAGACAACCATCTATTACTGACACGAAATGAAAACAAAAGATAATGAAGAAATGCCCTTATGGTTCAAATATTACTTGTAACAGAGCAAAACATACATCGATAAACAATAACTATTAAAATATGCTTGAAATTATCTAGCTCAGTCATTGGTCACACTATGCAATAACAGTATTTCAAATAAACAATTCAAAACAAAACAACACTCTCCATATATTAGTGCCATCTTGTGCTAACAAGAGCAATCAATGGATGCCAGAAGGCTTGTGCATAAAATCCCTATCCAATGCCTACTCATCCAATATCCCCAGACTAGTTTCTGGCTTGTGGCCTTCATCAGTGAGGAGCCTTGGATCTGAGAGCACTGCACCTAGATCTTAGGATCTAATGCAACCCTCCAGCACCCACCTTTTAACTCTATTTAACTACAAAACTATGAGAATGAAATTGAAAACACTATTAATATTTTCAATCCAAGCTCAATAGCTTATATAGTCATATGGGTCTGAACTCAATTCAGTACCCATACATTTTGGTGTCTTTGGCTCTTCAACAACCATAGCCACCACTATCCTATTAGGCAGGATTGGTATTAAACCACTAAACATCACATGATCACTATCTCATACTAGCACAATAATTGTTATTAAACAATTCAAAACAAAACAACACTCTCCATATATTAGTGCCATCTTGTGCTAACAAGAGCAATCAATGGATGCCAGAAGGCTTGTGCATAAAATCCCTATCCAATGCCTACTCATCCAATATCCCCATACTAGTTTCTGGCTTGTGGCCTTCATCAGTGAGGAGCCTTGGATCTGAGAGCACTGCACCTAGATCTTAGGATCTAATGCAACCCTCCAGCACCCACCTTTTAACTCTATTTAACTACAAAACTATGAGAATGAAATTGAAAACACTATTAATATTTTCAATCCAAGCTCAATAGCTTATATAGTCATATGGGTCTGAACTCAATTCAGTACCCATACATTTTGGTGTCTTTGGCTCTTCAACAACCATAGCCACCACTATCCTATTAGGCAGGATTGGTATTAAACCACTAAACATCACATGATCACTATCTCATACTAGCACAATAATTGTTATTAAACAATTCAAAACAAAACAACACTCTCCATATATTAGTGCCATCTTGTGCTAACAAGAGCAATCAATGGATGCCAGAAGGCTTGTGCATAAAATCCCTATCCAATGCCTACTCATCCAATATCCCCAGACTAGTTTCTGGCTTGTGGCCTTCATCAGTGAGGAGCCTTGGATCTGAGAGCACTGCACCTAGATCTTAGGATCTAATGCAACCCTCCAGCACCCACCTTTTAACTCTATTTAACTACAAAACTATGAGAATGAAATTGAAAACACTATTAATATTTTCAATCCAAGCTCAATAGCTTATATAGTCATATGGGTCTGAACTCAATTCAGTACCCATACATTTTGGTGTCTTTGGCTCTTCAACAACCATAGCCACCACTATCCTATTAGGCAGGATTGGTATTAAACCACTAAACATCACATGATCACTATCTCATACTAGCACAATAATTGTTATTAAACAATTCAAAACAAAACAACACTCTCCATATAAGCTATTGAGCTTGGATTGAAAATATTAATAGTGTTTTCAATTTCATTCTCATAGTTTTGTAGTTAAATAGAGTTAAAAGGTGGGTGCTGGAGGGTTGCATTAGATCCTAAGATCTAGGTGCAGTGCTCTCAGATCCAAGGCTCCTCACTGATGAAGGCCACAAGCCAGAAACTAGTCTGGGGATATTGGATGAGTAGGCATTGGATAGGGATTTTATGCACAAGCCTTCTGGCATCCATTGATTGCTCTTGTTAGCACAAGATGGCACTAATATATGGAGAGTGTTGTTTTGTTTTGAATTGTTTAATAACAATTATTGTGCTAGTATGAGATAGTGATCATGTGATGTTTAGTAGTATTTCAAATACAGAATTATTTAGATTATCCACTACACTAAAATAAAATACTAATGACAATCTCTATTAAAACCTAATTTATTCAGATAGCATTTAAAACAAAAGAAATCAAAGAAGATCATTACTTTATATATCAACAAATCTATTAACTTTTCCAAAATAAACTACAATAAGCAGTGAAATCATATAACATTGTCCTAAGCAATGATCTATGCCTAAGGTATCTATTTAATTCATAATAGAATGAAACCAAATTCAAATCCATAAATAATTAAATTTTGATATACTTTATTAATCAAATGTGATATTAAAATTTAATGATATTCTCCACCTAAATAAACTAATTCCTAAATAATTATAATAATTATCACTTTGAAAACGTTTTATAAACTTACAATGTCTCTAATGTCTAAATAAAATAAACCATTAATCAGCTTTACATTAAATCAATAAAACGTTATATAATATTAATAATTTATTTATACTTTACATCAATATGCAATTATTGCTTAAGTTATATATTAAAATGAAACATATTATCAACAAATCCATTAGATATTTGCAGTTATAATACTCAATCACATCATTATATCAAATATATAGTATGTTTCTATTGGATATTTACCACATGACAATTGATTAATCTCATCTATCTATTTAAATTTCCAATCAAGTAATTATTAAACTGGGATTTAATAGCAAGTAAACTATATAAAATGGTTATTAGCAGTTCTCAAGGCCAAAGATAGATATTAAGTTATAATAGTCAATAAAATTTATGATCCACCTCAAATAAGTTTAGAGATTATTAAGGCAAACCATTCTGACTAATGATAGAATGAGATCTATTATGATTTTATTAACTGGACAAAGTAAGCAAGCTCTTAATAATTAACGGTGAATTAATGAAATTAAACAAACAAATATTCCAAGGTAATGACAATATAAAATTTATATTTAATTAGACTCAATGTATCATAAAATAGACATGTTTTAACCATACCTTACTTACCGATATTGATTCGACTTTAGGTTATGAATTTAGTTATCAACAGAACAATTAAGTTTTTCTTTTCCTATATAGACTATTCATCTTATCTTCTATAGATTTATTATTATAAATTAGTTTGCATATTTATAAAATAATTTTAGATAAAACTGTTAGATTTAAATTCACTTTCAATATATTTAATAAAGATTAATGACAATTAAAAAATATATATGCAATTGATTAAAATCATGGCAACTTAATATATATAAACAAATACTATTTCTCATGAATTTAATGAATTTGACAATCAGTTACTGTGTAAAAATTAATAATGAACAAACCAACAAATATATATATATATATTGTACCAAGATCATGTTAGTACATATATCTATTTTTTCTAAAAATTATAAAATAAAAAACTTTCATTAAAAGGAAAATAGTAAGTAAAAGTTTAAGAGTTTTTTTTTTTTATTGCAGTCTGTTTTCAAAAAATGTAAAATTAAAAGTCAAAGAGTTTTTTGAAATAAAAGTTACAATTAATTAATTAAAACGGGGAGGGGTTTTTGTTTTAGAAACGTCAAATTAAAAGAAGTTGATTTTCAAATAAGTAAAGAATTTTTTTATTATTGTTGTTAGTTTAAAGAAAATATTGTTCATAAAAGTTATAAATGATTGATTAGAAAAAAAAGGAAAGAAAGAAAAATGTTTAAACTAAAAGTTTAAAAATATAAATCTCTTTTTATTTAAGTTAAAGAAGAAAAAGTAATCTTAAAAGTAGAGTTGAGTTTAGATTAAAATATACAAGTGCGTAAATGACGAATTAGTGTGAGCTTGTTAATAAAATATATATGTGCAATTATAAATATAATAAATGTATGTGCAGTAAATATTAAAAAAATGATATAGAAAATTATCATTAAAAACATAGCAATGGCTATTAATTAAAAATGTAAAAATAACATGTTTGTGATGGCTGCTAATTAATATCTCCAATAACAGGATTAAAAGCTTACCTCAAGAAATACAATTAAAACAAGGAAGGAATTTTAACAGCATATAGCTGGAAGTCATCAAAATGACAACAGGCCTTAAGTATAAATAGTCCAATTTTTCAAGAGACAATAAGTTGAGATTACAATTTAGATTCTGCAGCTTAAATTGAGCAGTTGAAATTAAATCAGTCAATAATGCAGTGTTAAAACCCTTGGAAACATATAACTTTCTCCAGGCTGAGTTCCAGTGAAACAGCAATCTACCCAGAATAAAAAAATGCCTGCATAACAACTTGAAGAATCGCCATCAATATTTAACTGTCTCCAAAAATAATACCAATGAATAAGCATTAAACCTCCTCAAGAAACTTCAAATTCAACCGGTTAGAATTTTTTCATCAGAAGCAGCAAACAGCAAAAAATATCCATGTTCTAAAATACTAGGTAATAACATTTTCTTATTCTCATTTCTAAAGTAGCCATCACATTCGTAAAGCCTCCCAGAGTCAAGTAATATGAACTTTGTAACATATGCAGATGAACTATTGATGTGTGTGTTTTAAATTTCAACTATTATTTAATGCTTTGTTATATGATATTATAGTATGTGAAATAATGTGCGTGTGATCATTATACCAGTGTTATATTAGTTAAATAAGATTTATAAAAGTATGTAAAATTAGTATAATGACTGTTAGTTAAAATAAATTGTCTTTTAAACTTAAAGCTTAATCTGTTGGGATTTGTTCAAGCACTGGATTATGGGCCTACTGTTCAAACATTGCTAGTTCTGAACTAGCTGGTGCCCAGGGTTAGTCTGAAACAAATAAAGTGTTGAATAGTAGGGTTTTAAATCTAGCAGTTGAGGTGTGCCATGATCTGGAAATGTTATCATGTGATGCATTTCATAGCTCGGTCTGATTGTGGGTATTATCGACAGCTCTGCTATCAATAATATTCTCCAGTCCACTCGATCGTCAGGTTCGTTCAAATATATTTATAACATAAGATTATAAATTTATTACAAGTAATGTTTAAACAACTTAATAGCAGATAATTCAGGTTTATGCCCCAACAAGTTCTCATAGTGATGAAGTAGTAGAAGATTTTTATATGAATGTACAAAAGGGTTTTGATCAAAGTAAACAACATTTTAAAATTATAATGGGGTTTTTAATGTTAGAATTGATAAACAAATGAAAGATAAAAGTGCTCTAGGTAATTTTGGTTATGGTAATAGAAATGAGATAGGTCATAGACTTGTGTTTTCAGAAAAAGAAAAACTTTATACTATGAATTCTTTTTTTGAGAAAAATGTTAAAAGGAATTGGACATGGAAGCATCCAAATGAAGATACAGCAGAATTGGATTATATTTTGACTGTCATAAAATACATATTTCAGATTGTAATATTATTAATAAATTTAACACTGGAAGTGGTCATCGATTAGTAATATGTAAGACACATATTAATGCAAAACTAGAGAAAAAAATTATTAAGAAAAATAATATTTACAGTTGATATTACTAATCTTCAGAAACATTCTAGTGAATGTAAATTAGAACTTACAAATCGGTTCAAGTATTAGCAGATTTTGAACATGATTCAGATTTTAATGAAATTAACATGAAAATAAATGATACACTTTTAAAAACTGCAACAAAGATAGCTAGAAAAAAATCAGAAATTGACAAATAAATTTTTTAGTGTAACTAGAGAATTTATGAAGAAAAGAAGAAATATGAAGATATACGAAAATAATCTAATAAAAAGGATTGAATATCTTAAATTTTGTAAAATGGTGTGGAAATAAGTTGAAAATGATATAATAAAGTATAATTGTGAACTAGCAAGGAAAGCTGTAGAAAAGAATAAAAGTTTCAAAAGTGTAAAACAACATTTTGGAATTGAAAGAAAATTTATATCAACAATAAGAAAAAAAGATAGAATTATTACTAAAAAGAGAGATGACATCATGAAATGGGTAGAAGACTTTTATCAAGAATTATATAGTAATAAAGAACAAGTAGCCCCTACATCTGTTACATCATCCAAATTGTCCAGAATTGTAAATGAAGAAGTAAGACATGCAATTAAATGTATGAAGAAATGAACAGCTCCAAGTAATGATGAAGTAGGTGAAGAAATAATTTTTTTTAGAAAAGTTATATACTCTACCTATGTCTCTTTTGCGTCGTCTTGTAATTTTTTATAAACATCATTTATATAAAATCAATAAAATATTTAATGTTTATAATAACGACTCGATCAGAACTTTGTACCTCCCTCTTACACAAAATCCTATCACGGGGCTGTCGGTACCTCGGGTAGAGTGGTCAATATCATTTGCAAACATTTGCCAATAACATTAATACTCGTTTACTAGATTACACATTAGCCAATCAAACTTTTTATTTATTTAAAGGAAAAAATCCAATGGCGCCAGCCGACCTTTGTCGACAAGTCTGCTTGACCAATATGATCTAGTACCCACTCCAGCTAGCTCAGCTACAATAATCAATAAAATATATACTCCGCCTACCTAAAAATCAATTTACGAATCTTTCTCTGCGCTAATTTTCTCGTTTTTTTTTTTTTTATTTAATCCAAATTTAATTTAATTAATCACTAACCCATTAAGTCTCCATTTATGCTATTTCACTTCATTTGGTCTTATAATATAATTAATTACACTTTTGTTCAAGTTTAGATAATATTTAATACAACCAAAATATCATATTATACATACATGTAAAAAGTAATTATACGCACACAAATATATTTGAAATCACAATAAAATCCCTGGGTAATGGAGCTAAAGACAATTAGTAATTATTGTTCGTAACATAAAGTTCAGAGTTTATTATTCCATATATTATTACGGCTTTTAATTAGTGAATTAAAAATGAAATAAATATTACCTAGCTTTCTCCCTTATGCATAGTTCCGAGCGTAGCTTCTGATAGTATTTCCTTCAGTCAGTTAGCGCTAACTCTTTGTGATCCTTTTCCCGATGTCATTGGGATCCTGTGGGCTTCACCGTGGACACTCCGTTTCCTTCTTGTTTTACGCGAACATAATCGACATTCGAACTGACTGCTGTTGGTATTGCAGGGAAGGATTCAGCCGGCTGTTCACACGATGGGTTTAACAATGCAGCATTATGTTTTATTTAACTTTAGACGTATATTAATAATATTACTATGAAATTAAGAATAAATCACCGAACCGAATCAGAATCAAATTTTAGTCACAATATCAAATTCAATCTAATAATTCAATAATCTAATAATACAATAGAAAATTCGCCCCTTTTATATTTTACGGTCCTTATCTTGCGGATTCAATCTACATTCTGAATTTCTGCTATTGGACAATTATTTCTTTTCTTTCGACTCTCTACACAGTTTCATTGGTCATTCTTTAGATGATTGCAAATTTCAATTTCTTTGTTAGAGTTATTTCACTAATTAGCCGTTTAATGGAAATTTCTCATGTTTGTCATTAGCTCCCATTGTTCACTACATTCCTTTGGTTATATATATATATATTTTTATTATAAGACAAAACGAACTCCACCTTGCTTTTTTTTTTTTTTTTAAAAGCAATCTTAAATCAAATTTCAATTAAATCAAATTTTAGTTAAATCAAGTTTTAATTCTTTAGGTTTTATTTAAATGTGATTCAAAAATTATATCTTATAAAACTGTCTACTTTATGCTTTTAACGATAAACCCTTCTATGAGAAAAAAAATTCCTTTTATTCTTATTTTACCCTACACGACCTTTTATTTTTATTAAATATTTAAACAAATCTTTTATCAATTTATATTTCTCCCAAAATTATGTGTAACTCCGAAGAAAGCACACTCCTTCCTGATGTATCTCGGTACATTTCTCCGTCTCCCCTTTTGAAACTAAAATATCACTCTGAATGTTTTAGTTTCAACATTTAACTTTATTCTTACTATACATTCCCCTCGATTTATTTGGATGGAAGTTCATCCTTTCTTATTCTCATGTGTCCATGTTACTTGTTAAGTTTTCAGTCCCGTTATACCCATTTATTCATTTTTTTTTCTTTATTTACGCTCGATCAGGTGGTTCTCCCTTTCTGCCATGTGGGTCATTGTACCCATCCCATCTCCTATATCGATCTGGAGGTTCCCTAGCTAGATTGCCATAATCAATCTGTGTTAGAAATTCCACCATTTCCTCCACTGACCATCCGTCTTTACTTAACATTAGCTGTTGTATGTTTGGCGGCATATTATCGCGTAGTGTTCTGATTATCTGACCATCTGACATAGGGAATGCCGTCAATGCCTTAAGTTTTGACACTTGTCAGTAAAAGAATTTCGCATATGTCTCTCCCCGCGCACTTGAATATCTCTCGTAAGATATTTTATACAGGATTCCGTCTTGCCTAGCTACATTCCAAAATGCCCTTAACATAGCCCGTCTGTATTCTCCGAATGTCTGCGGTTTCTCGTCCAAGGTGTGCCACCAATCACATGCCGTCTCTTGGAGGTAACTACTGGCCACCGCAACCTTGTCCTCTTCCGGTAAACTTTTACTATGGAACATATTACTCAGGCTTTCTAAATGTTTCAGCGGGTTTTCTCCTACCTCCGCTTTGAATACCGAAATGGTAAACTGCTTCTCCATAAATCTACTCGTCTGTTCACTGTGTCTATTCTCAATCTTAAACTCCTCATACTTCTGTTCTACCTGTCTTATTTTCTGCCCTGTGTCTCCCACTACGTCTTTACATATCTCCTTTACTTTAGTTTTTATATTCTTGGTGGTCTCTATTTCATTCTCTAAGTTCCCTAATTCCTGTCACGTCGTTTCCTGGCTACTTATTAAGTCTTGACATATCTCTTCCACGCGTACTATTCTCTCTTCTAGCTGGCTTTTCCCTATACTGCTTGACTCTTCCCTCGCTTCTATATTTTCTTTTAATTCTAATATTTCGTACCTTTCTTCTTCTACACCCTTTTCCATTACTTCTATCACTTCCTCGTATGTGTCCATTCGTGCTGTCAATTCCTGTTTCATTTCTCTCATCTCTGTCCTAAGTTCATTAATTTCCTGCTTCATTTCTTGTTGATTTTGTTTGATGTCTTTACGTATCTCTTTCATCATGTTCATCAAAATTTGGAATGCACTTTCTTCCACTATTTGCGGATTTTTAAAATATATCGGGCTTACTTCTGGCGTTGCCCTCCCGTCATTTCCACTTTCGTCCATTTTTTTCTTTTTAATAATAATAATAAACTTACGTACGTACAACCAAAACCTAACCTTCCCAGTTCTTCTTTTTTTTTTATGCTAAAATTCCCCGGAGTGTCCCTATGCTTCCACGTTTTATATAATTGCAAAATCACCTTTACAGTTGCGCTGCTTATACTGTTTTCTAATCCTACTATCATGCTCCCTCCCACTTCTTTTTACTAGCTATCACTTCTGTCACTCATACATGACTCTGGCCACACCGCTTAAAACGTCCAGTCATGACTCACATCGATTCTGCCATTCAAAACGTTTAGTTTCATTCCACGTTGACACGCCATTTCTACCTATGCCTCTCTTGCATCGTCTTGTAATTTTTTATAAACATCATTTATATAAAATCAATAAAATATTTAATGTTTATAATAACGACTCGATCAGAACTTTGTACCTCCCTCTTACACAAAATCCTATCACGGGGCTGTCGGTACCTCGGGTAGAGTGGTCAATATCATTTGCAAACATTTGCCAATAACATTAATACTCGTTTACTAGATTACACATTAGCCAATCAAACTTTTTATTTATTTAAAGGAAAAAATCCAATGGGCGCCAGCCGACCTTTGTCGACAAGTCTGCTTGACCAATATGATCTAGTACCCGCTCCCGCTAGCTCAGCTACAATAATCAATAAAATATATACTCCGCCTACCTAAAAATCAATTTACGAATCTTTCTCTGCGCTAATTTTCTCGTTTTTTTTTTATTTAATCCAAATTTAATTTAATTAATCACTAACCCATTAAGTCTCCATTTACGCTATTTCACTTCGTTTGGTCTTATAATATAATTAATTACACTTTTGTTCAAGTTTAGATAATATTTAATACAACCAAAATATCATATTATACATACATGTAAAAAGTAATTATACGCACACAAATATATTTGAAATCACAATAAAATCCCTGGGTAATGGAGCTAAAGACAATTAGTAATTATTGTTCGTAACATAAAGTTCAGAGTTTATTATTCCATATATTATTACGGCTTTTAATTAGTGAATTAAAAATGAAATAAATATTACCTAGCTTTCTCCCTTATGCATAGTTCCGAGCGTAGCTTCTGATAGTATTTCCTTCGGTCAGTTAGCGCTAACTCTTTGCGATCCATTTCCCGATGTCGTTGGGATCCTGTGGGCTTCACCGTGGACACTCCGTTTCCTTCTTGTTTTACGCGAACATAATCGACATTCGAACTGACTGCTGTTGGTATTGCAGGGAAGGATTTGGCCGGCTGTTCACACGATGGGTTTAACAATGCAGCATTATGTTTTATTTAACTTTAGACGTATATTAATAATATTACTATGAAATTAAGAATAAATCACCGAACCGAATCAGAATCAAATTTTAGTCACAATATCAAATTCAATCTAATAATTCAATAATCTAATAATACAATAGAAAATTCGCCCCTTTTATATTTTACGGTCCTTATCTTGCGGATTCAATCTACATTCTGAATTTCTGCTATTGGACAATTATTTCTTTTCTTTCGACTCTCTACACAGTTTCATTGGTCATTCTTTAGATGATTGCAAATTTCAATTTCTTTGTTAGAGTTATTTCACTAATTAGCCGTTTAATGGAAATTTCTCATGTTTGTCATTAGCTCCCATTGTTCACTACATTCCTTTGGTTATATATATATTTTTTTTATTATAAGACAAAACGAACTCCACCTTGCTTTTTTTTTTTTTTTAAAAGCAATCTTAAATCAAATTTCAATTAAATCAAATTTTAGTTAAATCAAGTTTTAATTCTTTAGGTTTTATTTAAATGTGATTCAAAAATTATATCTTATAAAACTGTCTAATTTATGCTTTTAACGATAAACCCTTCTATGAGGAAAAAAATTCCTTTTATTCTTATTTTACCCTACACGACCTTTTATTTTTATTAAATATTTAAACAAATCTTTTATCAATTTATATTTCTCCCAAAATTATGTGTAACTCCGAAGAAAGCACACTCCTTCCTGATGTATCTCGGTACAATACCAAATATCTAAATGATAAAGATGTACCAGATAATTGGAAGAATGCAGTATTAATATTAATATCTTAAAAAGGTGATAAAGAATATATTAAAAATTACAGATCTATCAGCATTTTATCAGTTTTATACAAATTTTTTTACCATGATAATTATACAACTCATCTACAGAGAACATTGGATTTCCACCAAAGAACAATCTGGCCTTGAAAGTAGTTTTAATACAGTAGATCATATCCAGGTATTGAGAGAAGTTATAAAAAGACCAAATGAATATGAGTTGCCATTATGCTTTGGATTTGTAAATTATGAAAAGGCATTTGATTCTATAAACATTTCTTCAGTGATTAAAGCATTGGATCATCAAGGTATAGATCCAGGATATTGTTATATTTTAAAGAATATTTATAAAAATTCAGCAGCAACAATTAGATTACTGGGAAACATTGAGAAGGGTGTAAGACAGGGTGATTCCATATCTACAAACTTTTTACAGCAGTGCTACAAGAAGTATTTTGTGGATTAAAATGTGAAGCTAAAGTACTGAAAGTAAATGGAGATTATATAAGTCATTTAGATTTTTCAGATGATTTAGTTGTTTTTTCAAGTAATGCTTCAGAGCTGCAGGAAATGTTGCATGCGTTATCAGATGAAAGTACAAAAGTAGGATTAAAGATAAATATTAAAAAGACTAAAGTAATGTTTAATGGATTTTCTCAAAATATGAAAATAAAGATTGATTATAATGGGTTAGAAAAAGTTAAGAATTACAAATACCTTGGTTAGATTATTAATACAGATGTAAACATAATGGATGAAATTAATCATAGAATTAATCTTGCCTGAAGTACTTTTGATAGAAATAACTTGATACTAAAAGGAAATATGCTTATGTGTTTGAAAAGGAAGGTTTTTAATAAATGTGCTTTACCAGTTCTTACTTATAGATCCGAGACTTAGACACTTAATAGAAGAGCAATACATAGACTTTAGACCACTCAAAGAAGTATAGAGAGATGCATGTTGGGAGTAAAAAGAAGAGATTGAAAATGCAATAAATGGGTAAGAGAACAAACAGGTGTTAATGACCTCATTGAAAAATTTAAAAGACTGAAGTGGAGTTGGGTGTACATCGTGCTAGAAGAGATGATAATAGATGGACAATTGAAGTCTTAAACTGGATTCCAAGAGATTATAAAAAGATGCAGAAATAGACCACATGTGAGATGGATGGTTGAAATAAGAAAGTGTGTAGTGTTGATGTGGAGAAGATAAGCTAAAGATCAGAGAAGATGGATTAAATGTGGTGAGAAATTCCATCCTGCAGTGTATTGATAATGGTTGATGATGATGATGAAATGTAAGTTATAAAGTTTACAGTTTTTCTTATAAATTAATGTTCATTTAAAAAACAGATCATCATATGATACTTCACACATTATATAGGTTAATGAAAATAAACTGATAATCATTTAATAAATATTAATAAAATTGCCTTTTTTATCTTCATTTTTCTGCTACGGATAACTTCTATAAAATGATTGCATTTTAAAATGCAAATTCAGTACCACATACATGGATTATATTTTTCTGCAATAAAATATTCTTATTCTGATAATACATTCTGTTGTGTCTGTTAATAGTTTTTGTATTTTTGATTGCAATTAGTTGTTATCATCTTCATTCAAAATATTCAAAACCTGGGAAAGAAAATATGATTATTGAAGTCATTTGAAACTTATGCTATTATTTATATATGCCTGTTAACTGCATTGTCAAGAATACAATTTGATAGAAATTTATAATAATAGTAATGACCAATATTATGCATTATTTTTATTCAATATTTTTTTTTAGAATTAAAAATCAATTTAATATAGTAAGCTTTTACAACATTACTGTTTCTAATAAATGTTACATATTACTCTATACATGATTATTTTACACTGATATTTTATAAGTTTTGGTTGTAATATTAAAATATATATATTATTTTAGATATGAGTAATTGTTTATTTTAGATATTAAATAAATTTATAAATTACTTATTTATAAACAATATAAATAATTTTGTTTACAAATACATGTAAAATTATATAATATTCAAATGTGACTACAAATTAATTAAAGTATTTATGAATCAAAATTTTGGAAAAAAATATCTAGAAAAAATTGTTTATTTATAAACAAATAAATTATTAGTAAGCAACTAAACCGTATCATATATTTCAGTTCAATAGTAAGTTTAAAATTTTCTTAGTTCATCAGTAAAATATCTGAAATATTTATTTTTCTTATATATTGCTTAATTTACACATTAAAATATCTTTAGGATCATATAAAAACACTTTTTAACTTTACTATTATACATTTTACTAGGAAATAATCAATCAACTAAAGTATAACTTGTTTTTTACTATTCTTATTTCTAAACAAAGGGGAGTAAATCACACTTCCCTGGCTATGACTTAAAAATACTCTAAATATTGAACAAAGAATCATGAATAAAATGAATTCATCTATTACTTGTTGCTCTAATTTTTATGGACATACCTTTGTCAACATTGCTGGTAATTCAGAGAGAAATTAATTTATCAATCAGATGGAATAAGAATTGTTAAATTCATAAGTAATTATACAAGGCTGGAGATGGCATCTCACTTTTAACACCTTGATTGTAATAAATAAACAAGATTTAAAATTTAAACTTTAAATTAAACATAACTCAATGTATATATATATATATTGTGACCTTCTGGTTTGGCACCAGAAATAATATTTATAATTGTGTACTATTGTATCGGCAACATCTGATATTATATTACTTTTAAAAAAAATGAAATAATGTGAAATTTTAAAAAAAATTTATTTATGATTTAAAATATGGTTAGAAGTATTTATAGGCACAATTTAAAATTTATTGGATGTTTAGTGGCTTACTTTAGGGTATAATTAATGATAGGATAGGGAAGTGGCTTGTTATAAACATAGTCAGTTCAGTTTGAGTTAATGCTAATTTGTTTTGTTTGTTCACAAATAAATAGTTAGACTTGTTTTGAGTGATTCTCTAGTTAATTTGCTTTACACATTTTAATTTATAGAATAAACAGGGAAGTATATTTCACTCATCATCATTAAAATAGCCATTTAGTCATATCAGTTTAATGTCTACAGTGCATTGTTAGTAAATATTCATGTATGTCAATATCATTATTCAACTTCATTTTTCATTCATATGTTTCATTAAATCATTAGATATCACATTTCATACCCAATTATTTAATTTCATAGATAATAGTATTTAAAACCAGCTTAATTACATTTCAAGTGAATTAATTGAGCATTGAATTAATGAATTATTATACAATAGTTATATTAAAAATATTTTATTTATTAAAGCAATTGATATTAGTTTTATTCTGTTGTTTTAAAAGTACAGAATATTTTATCTTTAACTCAGTTTAATATTAATATTTTTTTTTATTTATTTAAAAGACAGAATGATTTTTTTTCCCCACTTATTTTTTTTTAACAAAAGTTTCTTGCATAAATTAAGTCATGTTTTCTGTTAGTTGATCTTTGAACTTTCAAATCTTGAACTATTGGATGAGAGAAATTATGAGGTAATCTTTAAAAAAAAATCTATAAAAACGATTGCCACTTCAAGTTAAATTATTACTATTTAAAAAAATGGGAATGCATGATAGGATTATGAATTTATTTTATTTAAATTTAAACTTATCAGGAAAGAGGAAAAGAATGTTTGTTTATTTTCTAAAATTCAGTTTAAGTTTTAATCATATTATGAATGGAATAATTGCAACCTGCGTTGTTTATATGTGGAAAAGGTGTGAACTTTTATTGAACATTTCCAGAACTCTATTTAATAAGTTTCATGCTAATTGTAAAAGAAAATTAAAAAATATACATAATAATTGTGTAATTTTATCGTCATATTTATTAGAACAGTGGCATAATTATTTCTACTTTTACCTATTGAAGGAAATACAAGATTAAATGTGCAAATGAGTGGACTATTGATATTTACATGTTTCCTAAAATCTAATAAGAGAAATAAATTATAAAATGGATAAATTTATATGTCTTCACTTTATTAAATGCATTTTAAATTCTAGGAATGAAATATGAAATATTACTTTATACGTCGTAAAATGTGTATTGCCTAATTAATAAGTTTCCTTATACATAGCATAACAGTAATTCATAGCTAACAGCTAGAACATTGAACCTGTTATTCTACATTAAAAGTAACATTGTTTCATTTTTCCTGCAGGAATGTGCCATTTTGTGTCTACATTTATCCTTATGTGTTATAATTATTATCCTTATTATTCATTTGGAGACATGACAAGGAAAATCATGTAAAAACTATTAATAAACTTTTCATTTTCATTAAGAAGAAAGAAGAAAAGAACTTTATTTTTATTTAATAGTGTTTAGACAGATAGTATTACCTAAGAAATGTTTTATTATTTTAAATGTTTTATTATTTTATCTATTATTATCATATGTATATATTTTTTTTCTTCAAGAACATCTCATGAATAGCATAATGAAAGAATACATTATGCTGGTAATTTTTTATAGTTATTATTTTAATATAAGTTTGGTCATGTGTTGGTAACACACACGCGTGATAAAAAAATGGAAGAGTCTATTTATAGTTTGAAAGGGATAAACAATTATTTTAAAAGAGTTTCATTGTATTAAATCTTACCGGATATATTTTTTTTATAGATTAGAAAACCATTATTTTCAATATTTATTTCATGTATAATATACAGCTTTATTATTTATCTAAATTCAATTTTACTTTAGATCTGTGCTAATTTGAATGCACTATAAGCAAATTATTTTGTCTTGCTTTGCCCACAGAAATTATTACTTTGTTTTCCAACTGTTATTAGAATGTTACCAAGTCCTAGATATTATCAGATATGAAATATTTATTCTTTATCATCTTTATGAATTAGTAACTAATATTTTAATAGTAGTTATTTGCTACTGTGATTTTAAATGGTCTGTGTATCACTATGCTTATATGTGTGTGTCCATTATTAAACTTAGCTATAATATGTAAATTGCAAGTGCAAATGTTTTATAATCAATCAGTTTCGGAAGAAGAGGATCGTCAATTGTTTAGCAGGATTAGTTATTTATTAAGATAATTATTGTTCTTTATTATGTTTGAATGGAAAAGTATTTTGTGGCTATATGCAATGTTTTATAGTATTTATTGGATTGAGTAAGCTCTTCTTTTTGTTATTTAAATCTTTAAACATGGGTAGATTGCCTAGTGTAGTAGGCATGGGATCAGGTAATCCTTTATTTTCTGTGTATTGAAATGTTTTGATAGGAGTAGATGGAATCCTCCAGTTTTGATGATATTTGTTATGAATTAAAGTATCTGAAGTTGAATATATTATCCCCTTTGTTCATTTGGTGAAGAGATTTATTCCCACCAGTTTATTTAGTCTCAGAAGTAGACTTGAAAGTTATTGTGTTGATGTTTATCTGACTTGAATTGTTGAAATCTTTTATCCCCATGTGTTATTGAATGTTTTTTCCAGCTTATACTATAGCCAAGTGCCAGATAATTTATTGATAAAAGAAGAATAAAGGCAGAATAGATTTTCTTACAAAACAGCTGTAATGAAGTTAGTAATTAAAGCTTAATTGACCATTGCCTTCATCTGTATTGTGATCATATTATAACTTCACAAGAAAACCGATTAGATTGTTTAGAATTAAATATTTATTCTTTGACACACAGCATAATACAGACCCATGTATAAAGTGTTATTTTGAAAGAGGAAAATCCATTATTAATGTATAATTTTAATTATCATTTTCAAACATTTTATAGTGATCATTTAGATTTCATATCATTAATTTTATCATTCAATCATCATTTGATTAAGTAAGCAGGCAAAGATAAAACATACTTAATGAATAGAATTGTTATTTCTATTTTGGCAAAATAAAAAATATAGTTATGTAATAGAATACTTTACTTCAGTGTTGCAAGAGCAAAATATATTAATTAGTGACATTCTTTATTTTATTTTGCAAGACATGGTTTTATAAGAATATATTGATTAATGTAATTCTTTATGTTATTTTGCAAGATATAATTTAATGAGAATGTGTTAAAGTAATGGAGCTATTTATTCATTTTTGCAAAACCTAGTTGATGTTATTCTTAGGTTTCAAACCCCTTTATTTTAGTTATATTTACTGTGCATTTGAAGTAAAATGCAAAATATTAATTTTATTTTATAGCATAATTATAATATTTAATCCATGTTGTTTGTCTTAGATTTATTAATTGGATGGATAAATAAGTATTATAAAACCAAATGTTGAACAAAAGATAAATTTTGTAGTGGATTAATAGGAGCACAAGGTTATATTTCTTCAGCTTTATAGGTATCAGAAGAAGCTGATAACTAAGAAACCATTTCCTTTACAAGAAAATATATGGTTTTATTTTTGGGTTTATTATTTGATATTACAAATATCAGGTGTTCACAAATCTATCCAGATGTTTGGATAAATAAAATGTGTAATTTTGAAATTCAAGAGCATATTATGTTATTATTATTATGAAAATTGTGAAATAGATCAAATGTTTGTTTAGCTATTTTCTTGCTTGATTAATAAATATTTTATTACTCAAAATTTGTATTTAGAATTCTT
Organism: Epiperipatus broadwayi; assembly: GCA_028023455.1. NCBI lineage: Eukaryota > Metazoa > Onychophora > Udeonychophora > Euonychophora > Peripatidae > Epiperipatus > Epiperipatus broadwayi. The sequence goes on along the minus strand of JAQFVV010000106.1, from coordinate 1,386,180 downwards.
TTATAACATTCATTCATTGTTTCATATTTCCACACATATTCACACATTTATTTTATTTAATGTGACATAATTGTATTTTTATTTAATTATGATAAACATCCAGATATGATGATATTGATTTCCTTGATCCAAATACTGTATGAGATGCCAATTATCTACTGTTTGTCTAAAAGGTTTTATTATTTAGTAATTGTTTAGATGATGAATTGAAATCAAAATGTATCCGATTTCTTTCATTGTCTAACTGGCATTATTTGGTTAGGGTATTGTTTAGTTTGTATTATTATTTTCATAATATTAAATAATAGTTATTGAGAGAGAGATTTTAGTTTAAGCCATGCCATATAACAAATTCGCTGAGATCTTTAGTATTTAATTCAGATCAAATAATAAATTCAGTTAATTAGATTAGATTAGTGTTTAATTAAAAATTTAGTAATGATAGGTTTAGTTTGAGTTCAGATCCAATTATTTATACATTATAATTTCTAAAATATTATTTTTTTTAGTTATTGGTGTAATTTTCTAATGTGGTAGAGATTGTTCAGTGCATATGGATGATGGGAGGAGGTGAAATATAGATTATAATTAGTTAATTTTAGCTGGTAGAATTTTACCAATTTAATTTTATTTAGCATATAACTTGATAGATGTTTTATTCCTATTAATTATAATATTTTCTCCCACATCTAATGTACATTGTACACCTCATACACCTTTGTATCCCTCAACTGAGCTAAGTTAAGGTGAAACTTTAATTAAGAGCCTCATGAGTAAATTTAGGATAAAGTTAGATTGATAGTTTATTCTATGATCCATAGAATTGGCGCCCATGGGTAATTGTTAGTGTTGGTTATCGGTGTGAGGGGTCACAAATATATATATATATATATATATATATATATAAATGGAGTGAATCACTCTTCCCCAGGCTATCACTTAAATTAGAACAAAGGATCAAAAATAAAATAAATCCACAGCTTCCTTATTGTCTGATGTTTATGAGCTTATCTTTGTCAACATTATTGTTATTACAGAGTGAAATTAATTTACCAACCAAATGGAATGTTGTTATTACAGAGTGAAATTAATTTATCAACCAAATGAAATGTTGACAAAGATATGCTCATAAATATTCAAGAAATCAGGAATAGGTGGATTCAATCTATTCTTAATTCTTTGTTTAACATTTAGAGTGCTTTTAAATCATATCCTAGAGAAGGGTCATTTACTTCCTTTGTTTACTTATACATTGACTATGCTTAATTACTGTTTTCATATTAAATGTTGTGTAAATAGTACAATCAAGATGTTAAAAATGAGATGATGTCTTCAGCATTGTTGAATTAATTATAGGTTTAATAACTCTTGAGTGTCATATTCCATCTGGTTGAAAAATTAATTTCACTGTGAATTACCAACAATGTTGACAAAGGTAAGCTCATAAACATCAAAGCAACTAGAAATAGGTAGATTCATTCTATTCTTGATCCTTTGTTCAATATTTATAGAGGTTTTATGTTATAGCTTGAGGGAGAGCAATTTACCTTCTCTGTTTGCATATATATTGAGCTATGTTTAATTTAAATTTATTATTATTTCTGTAAAATCTTTGTAGTTAGTATCCTGAATTAATTTATCAATTTTATTTTTATTTCTTATGATTAGCATTTTCTGAAGTGCCATGTTTTGTTTTCCATTTTTGTAATAACATAGTAAATTAAAACAGAAAAAAATTTCCATACAGTGGTGGCACTCAGTGCAAGCCAGAGTAATCAATGGATGTCAGAAGGCTTGTGCACAAAATCCCTATCATGTGATGTTTAGTGGTTTAAAAATAGTGAATATTTCCCCTCAATATGGTATATATCTATTTCAAATGTATATTTATTAAAGATATGATTACAATTAGCAATATTTAAGGAATATCTCAAAAATTCTTACTCTGAAAAAAAGTAATTATAATTTATCACTTATTATAAGATAAAAAGTTATAAAATTTTAATGTAATCTTACCTAAAGTAAGCTGGTTCGTGTTGCATGGCTGATGCACTCATTTTAGAAATAAGAATTCTTAATATATTTATAAGAAAAAGTAGATTCATCTAGAAAATATGTATATATATTAATTTTATATAATTTAAAGGTAATCATATAAAATCAAACTTACATTTAATATACTAATAGAATAAGCACAGTACAACTAACCGAATGTAAGAGCAAAATATCATTTATATAAATTAATTGTAAAAGTTAGTGAGCCTTTAGATAAATACACTAAAATATCATTTATTTCTTATTAATTACTTTGTGCTTTATTATGATATTTTTAAACAAAGCACTAAACAAACAAATATTGAGATAAGTTTCAAAATTTTAATCAATTGTTTAATAATGTAATTAGTTTGCTGTTCTTAGTAATGTGTTTTAATTATACATTTAATATTTAAAAAAATATCAATCATAAACAAAATTTGGTTTAAGTTGTATTGGACTGCTGAACAATTGTGGGGTGGAGTGTATTGAAACCTGTCTGTTAATCTTTTTTTTAGTATGACATTTGGCTATCTTAAAATAAGCTGAGCTTTGATTGTATATATGTGTGGAGATGATAATATGGACCAACTTTATTTTTGTGCTAGCTCAAACAGATGTATTTTGTAAATTTGTTTTATGCAATGGTTACAAAAACCAGTTGAAAAAATAAATATATTAGTGATTAAAAATGTTTAATTAGAAAACGTTTTTTTAATTTTAAAAAAGGTTTAATTAAGATTTTATGTAAAATAATTCAGAGAATGATTATAGAGGATTATCATGTTTTTTAGATATAACAATTTTAATTTTGTTCTGGAATGTAGACTTTACTTAGAAAAACTTATTATGTTTTGTTTAAATATAAAATTTTAATTTTGTACTGCAATATTATTTGAATAGGAAAGTATTTTAGAGATTACATATAAGAGCATCAATAATTTTGTTCTAGAAATAGTATTGATCAGTCAACTAACTGCTACAGTGATAGCTAAAAAGGAGTGTCATTTAGCAAAAGCAAGTTCTTAATGTTAAAAAAGCTTGTAGTCTGTCTATTATTGGAGCATAGTGTGCTGTATAAAATTAGATTTTTTGTAAGTGGCACAGCCAATTTGAGCTTGCCTGTTTGTTTTTAAGTGGCTATTTAATTATTAACCCCATGTTATGTTTTTATAGATAACATATGCTATGCCCTGATTTTATGACCTGTTGTTTGCCAATGTAATTTGGAAAAAAACACTGCATATTTGAAAACAAAAATCTGTGACAAATATTTCAGAAAGAACACTATATATTCTAAATGAAAACTGGGTAATATATATATATATATTAATTATTAAAAATTATTAGTAAAAAGAATTGTTTATATGTAAAATTATTTGTCAGATATGTTGATGATTGTTTATTTGTATTTGAGAACGATAAATTGAAGGAATTTGAAATTAGTTTAATTGTTTTGATTCTTCTATAAAATTTGTATTAGAAGGAGGGGGGTTAGATTTTGATAAGTTAAAATTTTTAGATCTTTTGGTGATTAGAAATGTAGAAACTAATTGTTTATTGTGCAGTCATTTAATTAAAAGTAAAGAATTAAGATCTATAATTAAACCTGATAGCTATCAGTCTGTATCTCATAAAGTAGCTGCTTTAAGGAATTATTGTCATAGAAATATAAAATTAAATAATTCTAGTGGGGTAGCTTTGTTTCAGAAATATCAATTTTATAAAGATTACTTGAGTGTTGGATACTCTGATAAATTTGTTAAAAGTATTTTATTTAATAGTAATATTTGTAAGGATGTAAAGGTTAAAGAAAAATATGATTTTATTTCTTTGCCATTTAAATTGTCTTCTTATAAAATTGTGTGTAGAAATAGTAAATTGTTTGGAAATAATAAACTTGCTTGGAAAAGGGGTGTTACATTAAATAATTTATTAAATAATACAAAAGAATTTTTTGATAGAAAGACTATTCCTGGTGTAGTATATTTTATTCCTTGTTTATTTTGTAAGAAGGTTTACATAGGTCAGAGTAATTTGAGTTTAATTGAAAGAATAAAGGTTCATAAAAGTAGAGTTAAAAATAGATATCTTAGTTCTGCTTTGTATGTCCATGAAAAAGATACAGGCCACACTATTGATTTTGATGAAACTAAGGTTGTCTTCTTTGAGAGAAATGAAATCAAAAGAAGAATTAAAGTCTTTATTACTAAAAATTTATTACTCTGAAACAATTAACTTATTTAAGAGTTCTTTTAATATTAAGGGTGGATGGGAAGTGAATGGATTTGTGGGTAGTTTTTAATATTATATATATTGTGTAGTTTTTGTAGTTCTTTACACTTGAGAAGTCTGCTTGTAGCAGTGAAACCTTAGATTGTGTTTTAATATTATTTTTATGCTGGTCTGGTTTAATTTTGGATTTGGGGTAGTTTTGATTATATATATATATATATATATATATATATATATATATATATATATATATATATATATATATATATATATATATATATATATATAATATATATATTAAGAATACTTCCTGACTGAAAATAAGATTCTGAAGTCAGAAGAATTAATGTAATATAATCGACTGCATGGAACCAATAAATATTTGTAAGCCTACAAATTATTGCAAAATCTGCCATTAATATTTCTTATTATTTTATTGTATATAATTATAATATTTATTTGACCTGTGTTATATTATATTAACATTAATTTACCATTAGCTGTCATTTTATTTTATTTTTGCCTCTGTATATTTATTTATCTATGATTTTCTATTGTGTATGTTTCTCAAAAGAAGGAATGCTAATCAAAATATTTGTAATACTTCTTCTTCTTCTTCTTCTTCTTCTTCTTCTTCTTCTTCTTCTTCTTCTTCTTCTTCTTCTTCTTCTTCTTCTTCTTCTTCTTCTTCTTCTTCTTCTTCTTCTTCTTCTTCTTCTTCTTCTTCTTCTTCTTCTTCTTCTTCTTCTTCTTCTTCTTCTTCTTCTTCTTCTTCTTCTTCTTCTTCTTCTTCTTCTTCTTCTTCTTCTTCTTCTTCTTCTTCTTCTTCTTCTTCTTCTTCTTCTTCTTCTTCTTCTTCTTCTTCTTCTTCTTCTTCTTCTTCTTCTTCTTCTTCTTCTTCTTCTTCTTCTTCTTCTTCTTCTTCTTCTTCTTCTTCTTCTTCTTCTTCTTCTTCTTCTTCTTCTTCTTCTTCTTCTTCTTCTTCTTCTTCTTCTTCTTCTTCTTCTTCTTCTTCTTCTTCTTCTTCTTCTTCTTCTTCTTCTTCTTCTTCTTCTTCTTCTTCTTCTTCTTCTTCTTCTTCTTCTTCTTCTTCTTCTTCTTCTTCTTCTTCTTCTTCTTCTTCTTCTTCTTCTTCTTCTTCTTCTTCTTCTTCTTCTTCTTTCTTCTTCTTCTTCTTCTTCTTCTTTTTCTTCTTCTTCTTCTTCTTCTCCTTCTTCTCCTTCTTCTTCTCCTTCTTCTTCTTCTTCTCCTTCTTTTTCTTCTTCATCATCTTCTGCTTCATTTTCTTATTATTATTATTATTATTATTATTATTATTATTATTATTATTATTATTTAATTTCATTTTTGATATTAGTTAGTTAAGTAAATTTTGTTAATAATGTATAACAGAAGACATATAATTGTGTGCTATTTATGTTCACTGTATCAGTCCATAAACTAGACTAATATTTAAATGTATTAGCACCTTTATATAAAACAGATTGGTTTAAACTGTGCTACTGTTGCAATATTAACTGGCATGTTATAAGGATTCTAGGGCTGAAATCTGTCATGATTGTGCTCAGTGGTATCTCATCTGTGATGAGAGATGGTGTTTTAAAGTCCTGATCATTGCAATCAGTCTTAAGTTACTCTACAAATGTAAAGTAATCTTAACACCTACCATAAGAAAGATTGTTATCAGAAAATAGTGATGATCAAGAATGGTAGAGAGATTAGATATTTGCCTGATCATCAATTCTAATTTTTACCATATGGAAAATAACAATTATATATGAAGGTTTGGGACTAACATTAATAGTTTTCTGTAAATATGGGGCTCATTAAAAGTTAGTTGTAGGAAAATCACATTAAATATATATATATATGTGTGTGTGTGTGTGTGTGAGTGTGCGTAAATTTATAAATATATATTATAAAATACATTACTTAAATATTGTAAATATGCATCGGATAAAACCAAAATTATTTTAATTTATTATAATGAATTGTTAAACGTTGGATATAATTATGATTGTGTTTATTATTCTGTTAAAAATTTTAATCCTAAATATAAAAATAATATTAATAATAATGTTAATTATTCTGATAAAATTTTGGATATCAGTACCATATATTTCAAATCAACAGGCAAGTTTCATTAAGAAAATTTATAAAGGTATATGTGGTATTGCATTTTATGCACCACCTACATTAAATAAATTAATAAATAATTTAAAAGATAATACTTTATTAACAAATGAGTTATATATTTTTATATAGTGCAATGTTTATGAATTGTAATAAACTAATGATCAGCTTTTCAAGCTAATGCACATGTGTTTTATGAAACTTAATAATAAATGAATATTCTCATCTCCAACACATAAAAATTGTATCATTTACAAATGGACATGTAGGTGTGGTAGTGGATATATAGGTGAATCAAGGTGCACATTGAAAAAAAGAACAAGTGCTCTTTTGTTCTTTTTTTCAATGTTCAAAATACAAAAGAAAATTATAAAAATAATGATAATTTATCAGCTTCTGCCTTTTATGACCATAATAAATCATGTATATATGGTTTTGATTTTAATTATAGTAACATAAAATTATTGGAAACTGAAAGCAATAATAATAATAAGAAATTAAAAAAGTGATGTTAATATATAAATACAAGCAAAATTTAATTAATAGGCAAGCAGAAAACGTTAAGATCATGGAATTATAAGAAAGTTGATATCATGGAATTATGAGAAAGCTGACATTTTAAAAATATTAATTGATAAGAACTACAAAGTTTGTTGAAAGCGCTTCTATGTGACGGTTATAGATATATTTTTATAAACTTTTAAGTACTTTATATATATATAAATAATGTTAAATAATATTTCAATGTTCAATAAATATAGTGTCATATAAAATTTACCAAGCATATTTTAAACAACTGAACTACCTTCTAGCTGCCATGTTGTGATAGAATTGAGGTAAAGTTAAAAATGCACTTGCATCAGTAAAATTAACTGTTAAAATTAGCAGTTGATAGTACACACTTTTACAAGGTAGTCTCTGCCTTGTATGAAAGTGGTATAGTAACAGTTATCAAAACTGTCAACATAGCTTAAAAATGTTGGTATTGATATCTGTATAAAATCAAACCCATATTATTAATTGAGAATTAAAAGTATATTCAAGATAGAGATAATATCTAGTTTAATGAATGGTTATTAAATGTTATTAATATGTTTCTATAAAGTGCTCTCTCACTCTCTTTCTCTCTCTCTCTCTATTGTAACGATGTATAAATATGTCGTTACATTAATTTAAAATAAAAACTTAAAAGTTCGCTAATAAAAGTAAAAAACTAAATGCTAAAATTAAAATGTTTGTTAAATGTATATACATTCGCACAGATGCCAAACTTTAAAAATATTTTTTTAAAAACAAATAAATAAGTATTTGAATGTACTTTTTTATAAAAAAAAGTACAAGATTTAAAAATAAAAACAGGTATTAATTAATTCTTGTAATCTGTAAATGGAAATGATTGTTTATAAATTGTTTGAAAAGCAAGCTAGCCTGGGGCTCTTGTATAATTAAAATGATCTGATGAAAGATAGATAAGAAAATAAATAGAAATTAGCTTGACCAATGGAAGCACTAAGCCTTAGCTCGGACCCTAAGGAAAGTGATGGATTAGTGACATTTTGTTGATTGAATCCATGTGGATAATATAAAAAGGGAAATACAGTTTTTTCTGGAGTTCCAGCATTGTGTGTTTGAGAGATGTGGTAGGATGCACATACCACACTCTCTATTTAAAAAAGAAAAATGAAAAGACTGTGATACCTTGAACCAGCTATTGCCATCTTAAAAACATTATCTTCCAATGGAGGCATCGTGGGAATTAAAAGCAGAAACCTGGACTCTTCTACCATGAGCTATGAACTTAACAAATTAACAACAACAAAAAAAAGTAATTAAGAACTTTTGTCATTGTTTTTTTTAAAGATTCAGCTAATTTAAATTTTAAAATGAACTCTTATTTGATTTTCAAATTAATATTTGATTGTTTAAATTTATATAGTTAAGTTTTACTAAAATCATTTCCATTTTATTATTTTTATTTGTAGTAATGTTTATTGTAGAAGTTATTAAATGCATTACATTTAAGTTGGGTATAGACGTTGCATAGATTCATTAGCAGTTGATTATGTTGTGGTTTTCACAGTTGATTGGAATATATAAGTCAACGATATCACTGTGGTGTCTTATGATGAGCACCAAAGGGTCTCCTGTATTCCCTCAGCAATTGACGTTATCGATTGACTTTGTATTTTGATCGGTTGTGTTTAATTTGGAATGTTTTTGACCGTGAAATCTGTGCAGCCGATCTATACTTGACATTATAAAACAAATTGTATAAAAATAATCTGTGCAAACGTATTTAAATGTTAAATTTAAGTCGGGCGTGAATGGCTATATAGTTTTGTAAACTTATATTAAGGGAGGGTAATCTTAGGTTATTCATTTCATAGTTGAATTGGTTCAATGGATTGGATATATTTGTGTAATTGTAGATGTAGTATGAGATCCGCTACAGGCAGGATTATATATATATGCCACACACCTTCTGTTTGCCTATGGATGGGTTTGTAAGATGGCAAAGGACCACAGTCCATTCCTATGGAGTTTTATGTTTATTGTTCTACTTGCCAACAGGTGTAACATTCCTGTTGGTAAAGAGACAATGTCTTCTCTAATTCTACTTACTGATCAGATGTACATTCCTGACAGTATAGTATTTTGTGTTGTCGTATTTTCATGCTACATTGAATATATAAATGTATCAGATGGATTGGCGCCGGTTTGATTGCGAAATTTGTTGCCTAAGGTTAAATCAGGGAAGAATATTTTCTTTTCAAATGCAGATCTATGTAGTCTATTCATACTCGACTATCTAAATAAAATATTAAACTCATTGAAACTTAGTTAAATGTAAAATTAAAAGTTAATATAAAAATCTAAAATATTAAACTTATTCCTCAAATTAGAATGATTTTATATGTGCGTAAATAAATATTTTTATGTGTTAATTTCTGGCAGTGGCTTTTATTTAATTATATTTAAGATATAAATTAAGATATAGATTTTTATCTCTGCGTCTCCACTGAGCTAGTGACTTGGGCTAACGATCTGAATATTTAAATAAAGTGGAATCTTAACAGCGCGTATCTGCCTACTCTATAAATTTTTCTAGGTTTAAATGCCTAGATGGCACCCTGTAGAGTGGATATAGTAGTTTGCGGTTAGATTCGATCTTCACTTTCATTTCGATCGTTATAATTGGCATCCCAAGTGTGGCCTTACCTCAGAGATTGACCCTGAGAAGGGGAATTGATGATGATGAAATTTTCTATCTTTAATAAATCACAAGTGCCATGAGAATTTTAAAAGTGAATCATGCAAATAACATTTGTTGTTTTTTTTAAATAAGTACATTTTTGTACTAATGTAAAGTTATAGCCAGATGTTTAATAAACCTCTAGTACTTTTGAAAATAAATCATGCCCGTAATATTTTTTCTGAAATTAGTATAAATATATTTGTTGTATTGATGTGGAGTTGCAGATTGAAGTTTTGTTTAAAAATGCTGCTAGTAAGAAAAATTGCACATATGTAGAGATAAATTCGAGGAATAAAAACTAATAAATAAAATGTAATAATAAATATAAATCTTTTTTTTAAAAAAAAGTCTTGTTAAATTAAAATCTAATCATTCAACTTGCCTAAGTAATAGTTAAAGGTAGGAGAAATGAAACTTGGAAGAGAGGGGGCAGAAATTTAGCTGGTAATAGGGAATCAACTGTCAACATTTTTTTAATCATTATATTTGTGTGTAATTACTGTTTTGTCTTGTAAAAAAAAGTTTTGTCCTTTTGAAATTTTCATATATAATTAATTTGTGTAATGTAAAATTACTAACACTAAGTAAAGTCTTTTTTTTTAATGTTTTTGTTTTTTGAGGAAGTTTACTGATATGTAATGATATATAAATATGTCGTTACATTAATTTAAAATAAAAACTTAAAAGTTCGCAAATAAAAGTAAAAAACTAAATGCTAAAATTAAAATGTTTGTTAAACGTATATACATTCGCACAGATGCCAAACTTTAAAAATATTTTTTTTAAAAAAACAAATAAATAAGTATTTGAACGTACTTTTTTATAAAAAAAAGTACAAGATTTAAAAATAAAAACAGGTATTAATTAATTCTTGTAATCTGTAAATGGAAATGATTGTTTATAAATTGTTTGAAAAGCAAGCTAGCCTGGGGCTCTTGTATAATTAAAATGATCTGATGAAAGATAGATAAGAAAATAAAGAGAAATTAGCTTGACCAATGGAAGCACTAAGCCATGGCTTGGACCCTAATGAAAGTGATGGATTAGTGATGTTTTGTTGATTGAATCCGTGTGGATAATATAAAAAGGGAAATACAGTTTTTTCTGGAGTTCCAGTATTGTGTGTTTGAGAGATGTGGTAGGACGCACATACCACACTCTCTATTTAAAAAAGAAAAATGAAAAGACTGTGATACCTTGAACCAGCTATTGCCATCTCCAGAACATTATCTTCCAATGGAGGCATCGCGGGAATTAAAAGCAGAAACCTGGACTCTTCTACTGTGAGCTATGAACTTTACAAATTAACAACAACAACAAAAAAGTAATTAAGAACTTTCGTCATTGTTTTTTTTTAAAGATTCAGCTAATTTAAATTTTAAAATGAACTCTTATTTGATTTTCAAATTAATATTTGATTGTTTAAATTTATATAGTTAAGTTTTTCTAAAATCATTTCCATTTTATTTTTTTTATTTGTAGTAATATTTATTGTAGAAGTTATTAAATGCATTACATTTAAGTTGGGTATAGACATTGCATAGATTCATTAGCGGTTGATTATGTTGTGGTTTTCACAGTCGATTGGAATATATAAGTCAACGATATCACTGTGGTGTCTTATGATGAGCACCAAAGGGTCTTCTGTATTTCCTCAGCAATTGACGTTATCGATTGACTTTGTATTTTGATCGGTTGTGTTTAATTTGGAATGTTTTTGACTGTGGAATCTGTGCAACCGATCTATACTCGACACTATAAAACAAATTGTATAAAAATAATCTGTGCGAACATATTTAAATGTTAAATTTAAGTCGGGCGTGAATAGCTATATAGTTTTGTAAAGTTATATTAAGGGAGGGTAATCTTAGGTTATTCATTTCGTAGTTGAATTGGTTCAATGGATTGGATATATTTGTGTAATTGTAGATGTAGTATGAGATCTGCTATGGGCAGGATTATATATATACACCACACACCTTCTGTTTACCTATGGATGGGTTTGTAAGATGGCAAAGGACCGCGGTCCATTCCTATGGAGTTTTATGTTTATTGTTCTACTTGCCAACAGATGTAACATTCCTGTTGGTGGAAAGACAATGTCTTCTCTAATTCTACTTACTGATCAGATGTACATTCCTGACAGTATAGTATTTTGTGTTGTCGTATTTTCATGCTGATTGGCACCAGTTTGATTGCAAAATTTGCTGCCTAAGGTTAAATCAGGGAAGAATATTTTCTTTTCAAATGCAGATCTATGTAGTCTATTCATACTCGACTATCTAAATAAAATATTAAACTCATTGAAACTTAGTTAAATGTAAAATTAAAAGTTATTATAAAAATCTAAAATGTTAAACTTATTCCTCAAATTAGAATGATTTTATATGTGCGTAAATAAATATTTTTATGTGTTAATTTCTGGCAGTGGCTTTTATTTAATTATATTTAAGATATAAATTAAGATATAGATTTTTATCTCTGTGTTTCCACTGAGCTAGTGACTTGGGCTAATGATCTGAATATTTAAATAAAGTGGAATCTTAACAGCGCGTATCTGCCTACTCTATAAATTTTTCTAGGTTTAAATGCCTAGATGGCGCCCCGTAGAGCGGATATAGTAGTTTGCGGTTAGATTCGATCTTCACTTTCATTTTGATCGTTGTACTATATATATATATACTGCACAAATTGAAGATATATGTAAGAGATTCTGATCTAGGTTATCTGATGAGTGCTGGTTCAGTACAAAATGTGCATCCTGAGATCATTTTGTTTTTGGTCATATGTTTTCGATTTTGTGAGAAATGTGCATCTGAAATATATAAAAATATATCTTTATGAAGTTAAATATCTAAAGAAAAAATAAAATGATTAGTATATTTGTATGTAAAAAAACAATATGAGATAGCTACATATGTCTTCTTTACTTTAAAAAAAAAAGTGAACTAGGTGCTTCTAAAATGTACCAAGTGTGTGAGAAGTTCATCTGATTTTTGAACTGATAGATGGATTTTATAGGATTGAACTAAAGTGAAAGATGAATTGTGGTAAGTATAACTAACTGTTGTGTATATATATATATATATATTCTAACCTCCTCCACCATACTCGTCCTCTCCAAAATTTATATAGGATTTAATATTTACGGGTTCTAGCTCAGTTTAGCAAATAAATAAATGAAATATTCAGAATTAATTAAAATGATTACTAGCTCTAATTTTTAAAATACAAATATGGTTATATTTTTAAAATGAATTAACAAATATTTACTATTTTCATGAGACATGGAGTGACGACACGGGGAACGAGATAGACTACATTGAGATATTATCCACATGATACTATCTCAATGGCATAAGAACACTATTCCCCCCTTTACTATACTAAATAACTAACTTATAGTATTCTTACGACTTTCTAAGCTCTTTTCACTACAACTAAAATAATAATCATGTCTTAATATTCTTTGTAATAAGAATCTAGCTCAATTAAATAAAATTAAGTAAATAAATTGAATAAATAAAATAAAATAAAATCTCAGGTTCATAACTTGTATTCTAACTGATTTAAAATTAGGTAGTAAACTATGAAAAGGGAATTTTATGTCATAATTCACCACGCAGTAACTAACAATAATAAATAATAATAATAACAACAATAGTATAATATAAGTGTTATTACTTCCTAAATGAAATAAATAATTACGTACGTGGCAGTATTTTAATAATCTGACAACAGAATACGTGTGGCAACATTAACATATAATTTATTTTAATATTGTGGCAACCGACTTATGACCAATAAATGATATAATTATGATCTTTTAATTTTATCATACAAATAAATTTTCAAAATCATTATAATACTTTTAGGTTTACCTTTTTGTGCAAAAAACTATATGTCTGTTTCAATTATAAATGTATTGTGATATCATGCATCCATGTGGAGAAATAATAACGAAGACACAAAGCTTTAAAATAAATTTACAACAAAGTTTATTAATAACATAAACAAATAACAATATTTACATTATGTACATTGGATATCCTTACTCTCTTATCACATAATTATTTTACTAGTTTATACAAATAAAATCAAACTTCTACTTATTTTTTCTAGTTAATTCTTATCTTTTAAATACTTAAGAAAATACAGTATTATTATTATTTGGATTTCTTATTTTAGTTTAGCTTGTTACAAAATGTATTTATTTATAATTATCATTAATACCTTGTATCCCTACTATTTTTAAAATTATATTTTTATAAAATTACATTCGTAGTAAACATTCTACAAAAAACAATAAGTATTATATTTTATATTAGTTGTATGGAATCCTACAGATTCAAAACATTCTTCTACATTTGGTATTACGTTTTATTGTTCAATATACAATGCCCATTAATCTAATATACTCATTCAAGCCTTACTTCGGATGATAATTACAATCATTAACACACCATGCACAAATATATGTCTATTACACTCTATTGAATTATTTTCTTAATAAATATGCAATATTTATTTTCTAAATATTATTTAAAACATTAAAAATTCATTATCACCTTTAAAATAAAACTTTGTTTAGATTTCTCTTTTAAAAATCTTATATTCATTTCCAAATTGATTTTAAATTGTATTATATGATTCTTTCTCTCTTTATGATATTTTGTACTTTCACTTTTAAAGTTACACAATTCTAACACATTCCAGTAAATAAACTATTCTTACTTAAACGAAAACATATCCTCAGTTCTATTTTATTCATTATTTCTTTGAAAATATCTTTCTGACTATGCAGATTCAGGAAAACAAGGATAGCGAAAATAGATGCACAGGATTAAAAATATAACTAGAATATTATCCGTCATAAACCTTGACAATAATGGCACAGTGAATTTAAAGACACCATAGAGGAGTGACCTTTGTCTGTCTACCCACCTCTATTATAGGAGTGATGCTAAAGCTATTTCTTCAGCTTTATATAACATCAAAAAGTTTAAAAGATACGCAAAAACACTGTCCAAACTGTGTTCAGTGATAGGGCTTAGTTAGCTATACTGAAATCACACACGAACTAACTATGATCCAAATACTTTATTTTTCTTATTTCTTAACAAAACATCATCTTGGTTTCCTCTATGCTAGTACTACCAAGTCACTATCCGATCTTATTTCTCAAGATTTTTCTATACAGTACATCGACAAATTCCTATCTACATTTCTAACAATAATAAAATTCATTTATTTCAAAACTATACCGCTGTTCTTTAAGAAAATCTTTTACTACTTTTCTCGTATATTTATCATATACAAACTATTTTAAAATATCTGAATACTTTACTACATGAAAGTTCAAAAGAATCACACAATTGTTCTGTTGAATTATGTTATTAATATATTTTAAATAACTCATTGCATGCATATTTAAAATTACTCCTATCTCATAATATGTTTTAATGTTGTATAAAATGTGTACTTATAATTTTAAAACTTTCACACATCATTCTTAATCAATAGATGATCTAAAAAAAAAATACATTATGCATTATAAATAAATATCAAAATTACCAAACGATCTTTATCTTCTCGATCGTGTTCTGTAGGCTTCACCATTCCATTAATTCTTGTAGATATTAAAACTTCCATACATACACTTTATTTTTAAAACAATATTTCTATCATTCTATTAAGCTATTATATTTAAATCTCACTATTATTAAATTTATGTTTATATGTTTTCCCTACTCTAATATAGCATTTTATATTTTAAATATAATCAGTAAAACATTTAAATTATATTTACGATACTTCTTCATCAGACATTCTTGAACCGTTCATATTTAAGCTAAAAAAAATATTTTTATTTCTTCTTCAGTCACTTAATGTTCTATTTTAAAGTAAAACAATTACTACTCTGTTTAATAAACATTCATAGACGACAATCCTTGGTTTTCACAATATTGTATATAATTATTAATTCATGATATTCTCTTCTATTATTGTCTGCTAGTATTTTCCCGCGCGACTTTTCCGATGCATCTTGTACGTACTTTTAGTTAAATCTTCAATAAAATTTCTATTTCCATCGATCCATTTTCACTCAGTAATTTAATTTTATATTTTTCAAATCAAGCCTTTTCTCCATTGAATTCTTTATAATATTTTTTACTTAGATAAAGTTTTAGGCTCCTTTCCATAAAATACATAATAGTACTTTCATATTCCTCTTTACTTTTCTTTATTTTAAAATTCTTGTACTATATTTTTAATAAGGTTTTCCTTTAAAAGATTAACATTCTTTCTTCATCATTATTTTCTTTATAATAAAAACGCATATTAAATTTTTCCATAGAGAAAAATAAAATAACTTTAAAGTAGCCTTATAAATTTGCATCATAATTTTTCCTGTCGGCAAGTAACTTCTCTTTTTAAATTTTCATATAGCGTCCCATTCATATCTCTTTGAGTTATAATAATAAGTTTCTGGTTGAGCATAAATAAAGTTGTATTAAGACAATTTCCAAATATTTTTCCTTCAGCAATATTTTTAGGTATTTTTCCTTGTACTTCCATCTCTACTGTAGGTTTTTTGGTTAAATTCGAATAAATTTCCCTGGTAAGATAATTTTTAAAATTAGCAATCCATGTAGATACAGTCAAAATATATTATATGTTACAGAAGAACTTTTAAAATAAATACTAAATTTTAAATTTATATCACTTTTCCAGCTACGGTGTTATCAGCTACAAAAAAAATGTGTTACTTTCCCTTTCACTTACACATTACTTCTCCCTCCGCTTCGTATAATTCTTATATTTTGTCTGCTAATTTACCTCTGTTGATTGGTTAATGACTTTTTAGCACGAACAAATTTTACACATTTAGTTATATAACAGATTAGACTTTTTAAATAAAGAATTGATGACGTAATGTCTCAAATATTATTTAGACTAGTATTTTTAAATTCAATTTTAATTTTATAAAATTATTTTAAACTTTTAAAACAATTATTAAATAATATTTAATATTTTAACCTCTACTTTAATGATCGATGGCAATTATATCTAGTTTCATAATTCACAAACTTTATTATTATTATAACAAGCGTGTGTGTGAAGGTATATAATATACAGTCACGTGTTTACTAATTTTATTAGATAATTTTTTATTTACGTCTCGGTCTAAATTACCAAAACTGATATATTTTATAAAAATTTGGAAAATAATTAAAACTTGAAGAACTAAATATAATTCTCACCATCCCAAAGTCTACTTTAAAATATACTCTATTAGTTTTGACTATTAAATATAATTATAACACTACATATAGCGTTTATTTAATTTATTAGTTTTAAAATATTATACTCAAATTATTAATATACTTTTAACTATCTATAGCTGTATTATTTTATATGGCCAGCTTTTACAACCATAAGCAAGGATATTCTTAAGCTTTATTTAACTGTTTTCTCTTAAAATAATCTATTACATTTTTATATACCAGGTATTTTCAGCTTTAAATTGTACTATAAAATTTAATTATCCTACTATTATTTATATATCATACAAATATAACTTAAAATTTAAAATTTTTTTTTTTAGTAATTGACCTTTCTACCCTACCATGACCTACAGATAAGGGCACAATATATATATATATATATATAGTATGTGCATTCATCACAATATATATATATATATATATATTGTGATGAATGCACATACTGTGACCATATATATATATTTAACATTAAATAATATTAAATATTGTGTTTTTTAATACTAGTAAAAAAATTAAAACCAATGAAGAAAGATATGTCTTAATTAATAAAGAGAGGAAAATGAATCGAAGAAGATTCTTATCTTTTACCCTCCAAAGTTCAGATTTTTAGAAAGAATAGAAATATTAAGGTTAAAGATATTGAAATCATATGTTTAGCTTAAGATCAAAAATGAGAAAGGAAATATAAATGAAATGGGAACTTAATGATTTAAAAAACGGCAGTTGGGGAGTTTAATAAAATATAAGTAAAATTTAGAATACGACAGAAGATAAAGATCTGTTCTTAAAATTACACATTTTGATGAAAATGTAATGCATATGTGAATGTATGTGTAAAGAGAGCAAAATTTATTGCATGTAAAAATGAAAATAATTTTATTAAAGAAAATAAATGTATTACATTATATTATAAATTTGTATGAAATTAAAAGTAATTTTGTGTAAGTTGTTGAAAGCATTTTAAAGTTAAAGGTGTGAAAGAAAACTAAGGAAGAAATCAAGATAAGGAATGAATTTTGAGAAAAATAAAAAACATTAATTAATTAATTAAAAAACAGTTGATGGGGAGACTTCAGTGAGAGCACTATTCTGGGAAGAAGTAGTGATTAAAACCTAGTGCGAAGCAGACATTAAAAAAAAAAGCTGAGTAAAGAACATCTTTGTAGAATACTGACAAACTGTATGAACATTAAAACTAATCTTCTACACAAGTGAATCATCAAAAATGTGTGGCTAAGGGCCATCACGGTCATGATCCATCCAAACCTACTGTGCTCATATGGTCACCTTGCCCTGGAACAATGGCCAGTGTAACATCTGCCTGATGATCTGCCTGTCATGCCATTAACATCTTAGTATTGTGAAGTCACAGTCTATAGAAGAAGAGATTCCATAAACCAAAATCAAAGCCGAAGAATGGCCTTCGCTACTAAAAAAGTGGAGGAAATTCCACATGACAGTCAGCAGGACAATATTTAATGTCAAAGAAAAAAAAATTTAGGTAAAGTAAAAAACAGACCAGTATATAACACACATGCACATACTTTTCACCTTAAAAGCAATTGCAATTCCAAATATTTAATGAGATAGACATTAATTAAACTCTTTAATAATAATTGAAAGGAACGACTATAAATGGATACTTTATTTCAATAGATTAAAGACATTTATAGGATTTACCACATAGACCTAATTATAGTATTATATTTAAATAATTTTACTGTATGTAAATATTTCATGTAATTTTTTTTTGTTATTTTATTATTATAGTAAATGTTTCTTAATTAATTTATCTGTATCGTCTTGTTTCTTCATCATTCCAATAGTTTAATATACCTGCATGGGATTTGGTTATAATTATTACTCCATTTGAGTACCAAGTAACATGTAAGGCTAATAGTGCAGTATTCTTGATCCCATTTAATTTATAAATTATCCAAGTGCTGTAATATCTTTAATAAATACAGCATTCGAGAGACAGCTGATCAGGAAAGATCAACCTTGTGGCAATATCCATATTGTCACAGGTTTGGTCAGATATGGATATAAATCCATTTATGTCTATATGTTCTCTTTGCTTGCACTAGTGGAAGGTGGACAATTTTGAATTCTAAGAATCCATATTATATATAAATAAAAAGGAATAACCTTCGATCGTATTTCCATTATAATATATATATATATATATATATATATATATATATATATATATATATATATATATATATATATATATATATATATATATATATATATAATTGAAATAATAAATTTAATGGTTTACAAACTATTATAAACAATCCTTAAGTCTGTAGAAATATTTTCAGTTAATTTCTTAAACCTGCCTCAACTGACATTAAATTAAAAACAAAAAAAGTGGAAACAAACATCATCAATTCAAATCCCATGAATCTTGTATTTTAAGGTTAGCAGCTTGTCTACTTATTAAATGTGTTTTATTCCTATTTATAAAAATTGCCTCTTTAATTTTTCTTTTATTATGGTTTCTCTCTTCATAAAGAATTTTCACATTTTCAAAATCAAATTTAAATTTATATTTACATGTTTTTTCATGATCAAAAAAACTGAAGAAGACATTAAATCACCATTATTTTAACTTTTTACATGCTTATAAAACAATTCATGCTCCCTCAATCTCTTCTCAATACTGCACCTAGATTCACCTATATATGATAGCATACAATCACAAAAAAATTGATACATGACATTACTTTTCTGTTTGACAGGTATGACATCTTTAGAATTATTGATTAATTTATTAATATTGTTTGGAATGTAGAATGAAACATTAAAGACATTCTTATACATATCGTTAAAAAATTTCACTTTTGGATTTGAAATAAATGGAATAGATATCCATTGTTTACTATTAATATTCATTTCCTTTAAATCATTATAACTTTTTTTTTAAATTGACATAAAGTATTGTTTATTTGTTTCATTTTATAACCAACATCAAGTAATTCTATGGCAAATATCTTAATATTAGCATAGCTTCCTTTATTTTTCTAAAGAACAATAAAAGAAGGTATCGTAATATGCAAATACAAACATGACTTAATTAACAGGCAGGCAGCAAACGTTAAGATCACAGAATTGTGGGAAGGTTAGTCTTTCAAAGTGTTAGTGGACAAAGACTGCAAGGATAGTCGAAAGAGCTATTAAGTGGATGAAATTTTTTAAATACATCTGATTATTGTATTTATACATATTCAATTATATAATTACTTATATTGTTTTGAAGAAATACAGACATCGCATTATATATATAGAGAGAGAGCAAAATAGTTAATCCAATTCTATTAATATTCTTCATTAAAATTTAGTAAACATTATGTTACACATTTAAAAAGATATTTTTAAATAAATATAATAAAACGCACTGTAACCTTCATAAGATAATTACAAAGAATTTACTCAGTAAATTTTAGTTTGTAAAAATATATTTCTAGAACTATTGATGTGATCAAATTTATTGACACAGCTAAATTCAACAGCTACGATGATAAATACGTTTTAGAAAGAGTTCTTTTTAAGCGTATAGAAAAATATTTACTTTTAATGTTTACAATATAAAAATTATTACACACATTTAAACAGAAAAACTATTTCTACTAAATTTATTTGAGACTATTTTATATAGCAATATTTTACTTTAAACAACCAATCTTTAATAAACTGTATCATATTAAAGTGTAATTTTATAATATTTTCATTTAGAAACTTTGTCTTAAATATTTTCAGCCATTTGCAAATCATTGCAGAATGAAAGTCTTACCAACTCCAATTAAGATTTTCCAAATTATATATTTTTTGTATATGCCTATAATATTATTATTTTTATTATCTATTCATATTTCATCTTGATTCTTTTACTTGTTTCATTCGTTTTTTGGAAATTCTGTTTATTATTCACATTGTGTATTCATTGTAAACTCATCTAAAAATGAATGACGTCCATTATTATTTTCAAATCTTAATTTTTCCAATGATGTCAGTAACATATGTTTGTTTATTACATATGCTTTCCATTTCCGATATTTTTCTTTTCATTACGGCTTTCATTATTTAAATACTACCTTTCGTATCTGCAAAATGAAATTACCATTTTGTTAAATAGCTGGTTCCAGATATATATAACCTAAATATTATTAGAATATATTTATTAGAAAACTTTTTTCTAGGCGTGACTATTTTTTGATATTAAAATATTTCTACATTACGTTTTCTTTTAATAATAATAATTTTTATCAAACTATTTAAAATTACGTTCTATTGGAACTTTTTTTTCAAATCACATCAGTTCTCATAGTGATAATTGATAATGCAGTAAAGCAACATTCATCAACAAACATACTTCTTCCTTCACATTATAGTTGGCAATCATAATATAATATTTTATAAATATATAGGTTCTATTTAGATATGACATGCTCAACTAAAAAAATGTGGAAAAAAATTCTTTGAGATTTTTTTTTAAAAATTAGATTGTAGTAATAAATGGTAAAATACAACTAAATTATCCTTCAACTTAAAAAAAAAAATTAAAGCTCCTTAATCAAAACATCTGTTAATTTTAAAACATATTATTCATCATTGCCATATTCTGTTTATATTTTTAAAAAAATATCAATTTTTCTTTTATTTTTTAACTTTTAATATTGATTTATATATTATTTCGAGAATGTTTTGAGCATGTTTTTTTTCAAAAAACTAATATGGATGAATCTAGATTATATATGTGTGTGTGTGTGTGTGTGGTGTGTGTTACATATTATAATGTAAAGCCATATATAAATTTAAAAAACGCCGTATTATCTTAAATTAATAACACAATGAATGATAAGTGTATATGTTTATATATCCAAGCTTTCAGGCCAAGATGCTTAAGACTGGCTTATATATATATAAGTTAAGTTGAGAAAAGGTTGGTATCATCCTTTTTTTCTCTGTCATGTGTCGAAGCCTGGTCGTTCTTAAGACAGCTGTTTAAAATCTGATTGGCGGTCTGATAGACAATCGCGCATGTGAAAGACTAGAAAACGTTCAATTATTACAAAATTGTATTCGTAAGTCCAGTAAAATAATGTATTTTTTTTTCACAATTTCATTGATGATTGTCAGACAATCAAAAATAGAAAGTAATTGCAAAAAAATATAAAATTAGTTATTTTGTGTGCAAAATAATAGTTCAAGAAATCTAATACATATTATAAAAAGTAAACTGTATTAATTATTTTTATCTATATATATATATATATATATATATATATATATAAAATAAAGTAATCTTTAGTTACCACCAAGCCTATTATAGCTGGAATTCGTAGAATTAATTCCATATTGTCATCTGCTTGGATCCAACATCTGAAAATAAGCATTAGAATAATTTACAATGATGTTATTATGATTTTTTTTTTCTTTTAATTAAAATTTGTTAGAAAAAAGTTGTTCTAGATTTTTAAAAAAAATCAAAACCTAATTTAAAAATTTTTTTTAAAAATAAAAAAAAAAACCAAACCCCTTAATTTTCAGTTATATAATACAGAATTCAGTTATTACATAGTCTAAAATGAGCATTGATAAACACATTCTGTTAAATGTGGTCATTTGCTTGACATGTCATCTAATAATATGTATATACAATTGCATCACATAGACCAAGCTGAAATGAAATACATATTTAATAAAACATTTATAATCCATTAAAATATTAAATTATAAAACATGGTTTGCCTTGGGATATGGAGAGGCTCAATTACAAAATCCGACTTAGAAAAGATCGTTATATATTGATTTCTTATGCTTTTACAAATTTACTATAACAATTTGTATTCTTATAATATGCAGTTAGAAGAGATAGTTTTTCAACAGTATGATAGCACTAATAATGTTTTATTTTTTCAGGCTTGTGTACCTAGTCTTGATTACTTTTTAGCTTAGTAGGATTGTGGCTGCCCATTTTAACTAGAATTTAATATGGTGATGATTGAGACTAAACATGAATTATATTTGCCAATCACATCATCACAATCAATTCTAGAAATTTGAAATAGGCCTTATTATCCAGAGTTAATTTACTTTTAGTTAACTAAAGGATAAAGATATGTATTTACAGTCAAAATAAGAGTCATAGATCACATGACTCAATTCTCTTAAGCTTGTAGGATATACACAATGAGCATTTGCCAATTGCTCAACAAGCTTTGTGATAAATGCTTAGCAAGAGAAAGCACTTAAATTATCTCTGTCAGGAAGCCATCTAACCTCTGATCATAGTTTCATTCTTTGACAGTCCTCAAAGAGGTGCTAGGGTAGTTTCAGATACTACATCTAAAAACACCAACCCAAAGCTAGCATTTATCTAAAAGTTATCTATTGAGTGAAAAATCTGAACTTTTCAGACACCTACATGTCTTCAAACCCAGCTATCCAACTCAAATAGCTATATGGGGCTGAGAGGTTATCAGTCATACCATATATTAGTAGTCTTAGCAATATAACATTGCATAAGACTTAAGGCAGAGACTATAATAGTCAAAATAAGAATCGTAGATCACATGACTCAATTCTCTTAAGCTTGTAAGATATACACAATAAGCATTTGCCAATTTCTCAACAAGCTATATGATAAATGCTTAGCCAGAGAAAGCATTTAAGTTATCTCTGTCAAGAAACCCCCCTAACTTCTGTCCATGGTTTTGTGCTTTGGCATCCTCAGAGAGGCGATAGGGTAGCTTCAGACACTAGATCTAAAAATACCAATTCAAAGCTAGTATTTATATAAGTTATCTATTGAGTGGAAAATCTTAAATTTTCAGACACCTACATGACTTCAAACTCATCTATCCAACTCAAATAGCTATATGGGGCTGAGAGGTCTTCATCCATACCATATAGTCTCTGCCTTAAGTCTTATGTGATGTTATATTGCTAAGACTACTAATATATAATATGGCTGAAGACCTCTCAGCCCCATATAGCTATTTGAGTTGGATAGCTGGGTTTGAAGACATGTAGGTGTCAGAAAATTTCAGATTTTCCACTCAATAGATAACTTTTAGATAAATGCTAGCTTTGGGTTGATATTTTTAGATCTAGTGTCTACCTAGCATCTCTCTAAGGAGTGCCTGACAGAGATAATTTAAATGCTTTCTCTGGCTAAGCATTTATCACAAAGCTTGTTGAGCAATTGGCAAATGCTCATTGTGTATGTATTTACAGCATTTATTAGGGGGTCTTATTATCATGTAAAAAGCAACCTTCTCAATATAAAAACTTCAAAAATCACTTTTAGTTCTCCTATCTCTGCTACCATTAAGCAACTCTCTAATTTGCTACATTATGAGCACTATTGTGACCAATTGAAATGAAATCATAGATACAAAATGACACTACACCTTGAATTTCACAAAATTAATAAAACATTTCATTTAATGTATATCATTAATTTCCAAACACCAAACTAAAAATTATTTTAGAATAAATTAGTAAAATTAGTAAGCTTACCCCCCCCCCCAAATTCAATTACTAATATAAAAAATAAAATAAATTTGAACCTATAAAGACTCCTTTTTATACCGTTTTTTTTTTAATCTGACCATGGTATATAGTTAGTATTATATTAACTATATTTATAAACTTCCATTATTGATTAGTATGGACACATCATATAATATTTATTATTCTTCTATTTGTCTGATCTTTTATTGATTCCTTCTTAAGTATTCAGTTTCAAACATGATGTTCTTCACATTTTTCGTAAGTACAGATGAGGAATAATTTAGTAGCTATTATGACATTTATAAATGGACTTCAAGCAATCCCAAGAAGTGACTATATATTTATGATTGGCTAGTACACACTGAGGTTATAAGAAGTATGTATTCTGTAACAATTTCGCAAAGTAATTAGTTGCAATAAATAATTTTTATTTCTTATAATCACAATTTATATTTGATAATACAATTTTTTTTTCAGAACAGTTTTTTTCACTATTGTCCACTCATCTGACAACTTCTACACTGATAACTCTTTTAAAATCATATAGTCCAAATATAAAGATTGTGAGCCACAATTCTTTTATTTAATCTTAACAAAAAATGTTAACACTTTCTTTAATTAATATTGAATAATAAATTGCAGATATTTTTATTTTATTTTAATTAATGCTGCATAATAGTTTTACAGAATTAGTTTTCATTATTTAGAAATCTAATCTTGTTCTTGTTTTTTTAATATAGTTATATAACATAAATTTATTTTTAAGCTATTTGTAACTATTCATAAAGAAATAAACCTTCACACCCAAGCTGTATGAATTTTATAAGTACTCACCTGTAAGTAAGGGTTTTAAAAGAACAGGTGAATCACTGTATCTTAGGGCTTATTCATATATAAACCAACTGTTACTTACTGTGCCTAACTAAAGGCTTGATTCTATTGCGTTCCAGAGTATTCTATTGACAAACAAATTGTACTTCATCAGTTCATATTTCACAGGAGAGAAAAAATTTCTCTGAACTTGATAAATAATTATTGATTTACAAATCTAAATATTACAATTGCAGGTTATTAAAAATAAAACATTTTCTCTCTCCTGTAAAATATGAACTGAATTTGTACAATTCATTTGGCAATTGAATTCTCAGTTGCACAATAGAATAAAGCCTTGAATATTTGTTCTTTTAAAATTTTTACTTATGGGTGAGTGCATGTAAAATGCATAAAGAATATATAAACAGTGCATGAGTGAAAGTTTGTTTTCTTCGAAATAGTTACAGATAGATACTATGCTGGACAAACAATTACTGATTTAAGCTATATATATATATATATATATATATATATATATATATATATATATTGTCACTAATAAAAATGTGAAAAAAAAATTGCTTGGAGGAAAATAAGAGAAATAATGGCTAGTATGTTTTTACAGGCTGCAGAAAGGAGTTTGCTATTAATTGAAAGGAGACCCTTTGATTCCTCTTGGAGGCCTTAAAGGAACCGAGCAGGGCAAATTCCTAATGTCCACTCCATACGTTCTTGTCGTTGCAGCTGTTATTACTATATGTTTATTCATATAGTATACGAACATGGATGGGCTGCTCACCAACACGCATTAGCCAGCGTGGTGAGTTTATTGGCTTTTTACCTCTGAGTTTAAGATCAAGAAACACCATGGTCTTTCTTCTCAGTGCCTGATAAGGCAGAATGAATGTTTGTGTAAATGATAAATATTTTTCCCAATTATACAATTATGACAGACAAAAATAAAGCATGGCCCTTAATCCCAGGAGGCTGTAAAGTCACCAACCAAGGCAGCGGTTGGTGGCCGAAGGCGGAGGGTGCTAAGAATATCCTGGAGGTGGACCCAGGCTGCCATTTGATGACGACTTTTTATTTAGGTACTTACAACTGCAGATCACTTTCAAGTGAAGGAAGATTGCAAGAATTAGAAGAAGAACTCTCTTATATTAAATGGGATATTATTGGACTTTGTGAAGTTAGAAGAAAAGGTGAAGAGACAATTGATTTAAAAAGTGGACATATGCTCTATTATAAAGGCACAAATATTGGAAATACAAGTGGAGTAGGATTCATTATAAATAAAAAGTGGAAGAACAATATTGTGGAGATTGATGGTGTATCAGACAGAGTGGCAAGATTAGTTATACAACTTAATAGCAGATATCAAATGCAGATAATTCAGGTTTATGCCCCAACAAGTTCTCACAGTGATGAAGTAGTAGAAGATTTTTATATGGATGTACAAAAGGCTTTTGATCAGAGTAAACAACATTTTAAAATTGTTATGGGAGATTTTAATGCTAGAATTGGTAAACAAATGAAATGAAAGTGTTGTAGGTAATTTTGGTTATGGTAATAGAAATGAGAGAGGACATAGACTTGTGGAGTTTGCAGAGAAGGAAAAACTTTATATTATGAATTCTTTTTTTGAGAAAAATGTTAGAAGGAAATGGACATGGAAGCATCCAAATGAAGGTACAGCAGAATTGGATTATATTTTGACTAACAGGAAATACATATTTCAAGATTGTAATGTTCTTAATAAATTTAACACAGGAAGTGATCATCGATTAGTAAGGGGTAAGATACATGTTAATGTAAAACTAGAGAGACAAAAATTATTAAGAAAAACTATATTTACAGTTGATATTCCTAATCTTCAGAAACATTCTAATGAATTTAAATTAGAACTTACAAATCGGTTTCAAGTATTAGTAGATTTTGAACATGATTCAGATTTGAATGAAATTAATATGAAAATAACTGATACACTTTTAAAAACTGCAACAAAGATAGCTGGTAGAAAAAAGCAGCAATTGACTAATAAAATTTCTACTGAGACTAGAGAACTTATGAAGAAAAGAAGGAATATGAAGATATGCAAGAATGATGCATTAAAAAGAATTGAATATCTCGAATTTTGTAAAATGGTGCGGAAAAGAGTTGAAAATGATATAAGAAAGTATAACTGTGAATTAGCAAGAAAAGCTGTAGAAGAAAATAAAAGTCTTAAGAATGTAAAACAACATTTTGGTATTGGTAGGAAATTTATATCTGCAATAAGGAAAAAAGATGGAATTATTACTAAAAAGAGGGATGACATTATGAAATTGGTAGAAGATTTTTATCGAGAATTATATTGTAATAAAGAACAAGTACCTCCTATATCTATTACATCTTCCGAATTGCCCAGAATTTTAAATGAAGAAGTGAGAAATGCAATTAAATGTATGAAAAAAGGAAAGGCTCCAGGTAATGATGGAATTATAATTGATGTATTAAAAGAAGCAGGTGAAGAAACAGAAAAAATATTAGCAAAGTTATATACCAAATGTCTAAATGATAAAGATGTACCGGATGATTGGAAGAATGCAGTAATAATATTAATATTTAAAAAAGGTGATAAAGAAGATATTAGAAATTACAGACCTATCAGCCTTTTATCAGTTTTATATAAAATTTTTACCAAGATAATTACAACTCGTCTACAGAGAACCTTGGATTTTCACCAACCAAGAGAACAAGCTGGATTTAAAAGTGGTTTTAGTACAGTAGATCATATTCAAGTATTGGGAGAAGTTATAGAAAGGACAAATGAATATGAGTTGTCATTATGTTTTGGATTTGTAGATTATGAAAAGGCATTTGATTCTATAAACATTTCTTCAGTGATTAAAGCATTGGATCATCAAGGTATAGATCCAGGATATTGTCATATTTTAAAGAATATTTATAAAAATGCAACAGCAACAATTAGATTACATAATGATACTGGGAAAGTCAACATTGAGAAAGGTGTAAGACAAGGTGACTCCATATCTCCAAAACTTTTTACAGCAGTGCTGCAAGAAGTATTTTGTGGATTAAAATGGGAAACTAAAGGAGTGAAAGTAAATGGAGATTATTTAAGTCATTTAGATTTCACAGATGATGTAGTTGTTTTTGCAAATAATGCTTCCGAGCTGCAGGAAATGTTGCAGGAGTTATCAGATGAAAGTAGGAAAGTAGGACTAAAGATAAATGTTAAAAAGACTAAAGTAATGTTTAATCGATTTGCTCAAAATATGAAAATAAAGATTGATTATGATGAATTAGAAGAAGTTAAGAGTTACAAATACCTTGGTCAGATTATTAATACAGATGGAAACATAATAGAGGAAATTAATCATAGAATTAAACTTGGTTGGAGTGCTTTTGGTAGAAATAACTTGATTTTAAAAGGACATATGCCTATGTCTTTGAAAAGAAAGGTTTTTAACAAATGTGTTTTACCAGTTCTTACTTATGGATCTGAGACTTGGACACTTAATAGAAGATCAATACAGAGACTTCAGACCACTCAAAGAAGTATGGAGAGATGTATGTTGGGAGTAACAAGAAGAGATCGAAAACGCAATGTATGGGTAAGAGAACAAACAGGTATTACTGACCTCATTGAAAAAATTAAAAGATTGAAGTGGAGTTGGGCTGGACATATTGCTAGAAGAGATTATAATAGATGGACAATTGAAATTTTAAACTGGATTCCAAGAGATTGTAAAAGACCTAGAAGGAGACCACATGTAAGATGGATGGATGAAATAAGAAAATGTGTAGGGGTGATGTGGAGAAGAGAAGCTAAAGATCGGAGAAGATGGATTAAACTTGGAGAGACCTTTATCCTGCAGTGGATTGATAATGGTTGATAATGATGATGATGATGATGTTTTTACATAAGTTTTTATATATAAGTTTTAATTATGTTTATATGGTCTATCTGAACCCTGCTAGGCTATTTAAACATGGATAAATTTACATTATATACCTATTTATTGATGTGTCTGGTGTAACAGTCGAAAAACCCACCAAAAGAACTGCAAGTCAGATCCAAACTCAGCTGAACCAAACTGAATTCAAATCCAACACAACAGCTCAGATTAGTAGAAATCTAAATCGATGGCACAGTGCTATGCACCAAAAAACTAGCTCAATGGTTGGTGAGAATGAGAGACCCCTGAACTGACACTAATATCGGATAATTAATTAACTTAAAATACTTTTAAATCGAATCATATGTATATGTTTGGGTTGCCAGCACAGACAGCGAGCATTAACATTAAAATAATTATGAATAAAAAGACTTAAGAAACCAAGTGTGTTTAGAAAATATTTAATAATAATAATTTATTTGGTTTGAATTTTAAATAAAGATTAAATTAATTAATTTTAGTCCTTAAACAAAGTTTATAATTATAATACGAGTGGTGGTCCTTATTATATGCCAATGAATATTACACAGTATTTGAAAGTCTATGTCTATGCCCCCAACAAGAAAATAAAAGGCAGATAAAGGTATTCATTAGTAAAAGGAAATTGTTACTCTAATTTTATAGGAAAGAATGTGAGATTTATATTCACATTTGCAAATCCATTCATGAAGAGCAAGATATGTATTTTAGGGCATAACTTTAATCTTTATTAGAAAACTTATTTTGAGATATAACGGAGACTTTGTTGGACTTTAATTTAAATCACTTCATCATGAATTATGAGCATCAGAGTGGGCTTTACTGGAACAGAGAGGTAATGGTGCTGACGAATTATGAGCTATAAAGTGAAATTGAAAGACGATGGCTAGTCGATAATCGAAGTCCTATGGCGGCTTGATCTGACAAGTCTTATGCCCTTTGACTAATATGAACAGGAGAGGAAGAGCTTTTTTCCTCGATAATTTAAAATAACAGAAATTATCACCGACCAGCCTAATGGAGTGGAAGATTGCCCTATGTCAGCAATGTTCGATGATGATGACTTGAGAGTCACCGTTTGAAGAATAAAACCCAATTATAGAATGCTCTACATGATGACTTGATCAATTTAATTAAAGTCAAATGAGCTTTTAATTAAAACTATTTTAACGCATTATAAAATTATATTCACTATGCCCAAATATCGTGCCCTTCCTGAATATTAATAGACAGTGAAAGTTAAATTAGAATATACTGATTTGATTCCTTTATCGGCCTTTTTGCAAAAACATTTTAAGATTATATATGAATAAATACACGTTGGTGAATACGAGAAAATAACTGGGGCATAGATTAGAAATGGAGCTAATAATTTATTATTAGCCAATTATAAAAATAGTAAACATGTAATAATTTCTTTCAACTCGATGATTGATAGAACTTATAAATTTAGTTCTAATAGGCGAGAACTACTATTAGAATTAATATTATATTATTTGCGTGAGGCAAATAGAACAAAGGAGCTCATTGAGTCGAGAGATTATTGGCATATAATTAAAAATAAACAGCATTAATAAATCACACAATATATATATATATATATATAGTATAGTAAATGAACCGCCATCGTAAGAAAGGAAAGTTAAAGACTAGAGGTTGAGAGAATTACGATATGATTTACAATAGCATAAATAAAGGGTTTAATAAAGATTATTACATTATAAATGAGAAGAGCTCTTAAAGGGAGTGTAAATTAAAGTTTGGAAACTGGCCAGAAAGCTTAAGGTTCATTATGAAAATATATTACCCATTTCTTCTGGGGCTGGTTCCCTTAGGTTACACTTCCGAGTTGGTAAAAAATGTAGGCATGCATTTAGTCGATTACTGGAACAGCATTTTAGTGGCTTTTCATAATTTTAGAAGCATGATTGGTCTGGAAAAGATTCAGCAGCTCCACTGAAGATTTTCAGGGGACATCAGGAACCGATAGTCAGATTCTTCACGTTTTAGCCCTTCACCATGATCGAAACACTATTTAATTTTATAATTTAAAAACACACAGAGTTGACTGCACTTCTCTACAACAAAGATGGCTTCTTTTTTTCCAAACTTTTCAGAGCTATATATACTACTGTATTTGATGCCTTCCGGCTAGCGCTTTTTTCATTATCAATGTTTTTAGATTTACTGGTTGTTTTTAGATACATTCCTTCAATAAGGCTTTCAAACTCATTAACTTGAATTCATTTTCTAATTAGAAAATGAATTCTTAAAATCAGAAAATGATTTTAATTAGGAAATCCTTATCTTTTTTTTCTAATTAATAAAACTTTAACTGTTGTTTTTGGAAAGGGAAAATCTGAAAGCTTATCGAAAGAATGTAGCTTTTAATCAATAAAACTTTGACAAATTATTTAAAAATAAAATCAAACATTCCCGACGCAATTAAACTTTTAAACAATTATATATATTTAAATATTTACAAATATATATGCACAATCCATGCAGTTATAATATATAAATTCATGAATAATTCTATCATGAATTCATTAATAGAATTGATCAATTTAAATCTGAAACTAATTAATTTTAATACGCATTTATGAAATAAGTTATTCTTTATGGAAATTAGCATGGATTGAATGTATAAAGCTTCATTGCATCGGAAATTTAAGGTTAGTTTTAGGGCTTGAAGTGGGCTTATGGCTAGATGTCATGAAGCTAGGATCGAACTCAGATCCGACTGCTTCACTGGCTTGAAACCATTTGGTACATTATTTATAATAGGATGTAGGATTTTGTATTCTAGAACCATATCACATTTAACTAATATTAAAGGAAAACATCATTTTTATTCTTTAGTTGTGAAAATAAAATTATCTTACAATTTTATTATTATATATAAGATTTTAATATCATAAATGCATTTTTAATAGTCTCATAGGTCTGACTAGCTCATGCTAACACAGTAGGTTTATCGGTGGCAATTCACTAAACCTTGAGTGGCATTTGATGATCTTCGATGGTAGTCATTATCTGTAATGGTGGCTCACAAATAATAAACAAATACAGGAAAATTATTATTCATATGGCCATTAAACATAAAATTTACAGACAAATTTATTATATAAGATTTTAATATCATAAATGCATTTTTAACATTCTCATAAGTCTGACTAGCTCATATTAAACACTATATGTTTATTGGTGGCAATTCACTAAACCTTGAGTGACATTTATGGCCATTAAACACATTTATTTAGATTATTGATTAGTAATATGATAATGATGATAATGATACTTCCAGCCACAGCTTTAGAGTTAACTCACAATATAAAATTTATCTTTTATCAACCTATAATTATTTACCAAAAACATCATTATATTTAAATTATGACTTAATGATTGATATTCATCAGTGATAATGATGGTCATAACTCATCTCATAAGACTATAATTAACTCTTAAGGAAGATAAACACCCTTTTTAATAAAAACAAATTAGCATTTATTACTGATCAATCATTAATAATACAGATAGAATATTTACATAATTAATAATGATAAATTGTTTACATTTAAATAATAATAATAATAATAATAATAATAATAATAATAATAATAATAATAATAATAATAATAATAATAATAATAATAATAATAATAATAATAATAATAATAATAATAATAATAATAATAATAATAATAATAATAATAATAATAATAATAATAATAATAATAATAATAATAATAATAATAATAATAATAATAATAATAATAATAATAATAATAATAATAATAATAATAATAATAATAATAATAATAATAATAATAATAATAATCAATTTCAATTCAATTTCAATTCAATTCAATTCAATTTATTCTATGAAATAAAACAAAGTACATCACAAATATTTAAAAACTCCAAACAAGAAAAATCTTGTGTGTGGAATTTACATGTAAAAATAAATTAAATAAAAATACAATCAAAAACTCAAAAGAACAGTTTAGGAAATAAATAAAATTAATTAAATAAATAAAATAAATGCCAAAATTAATACATACTACACAACCATTGACACAAATATTTTTTGAATGATATATAAGAAATATTATTCAGATCAATTGAACATTCATATACAAATTTATTAAACGACTTTGACCCAGAATAAACATATTGTCTTCTACTAGATTCCTTAAAAAATTTTGGTAAAGGTAATTGAAATTTATTAGAAAGACGAGTATTTAGAACATAAACTCTAGAATTCAGAAAAGGTTTAGCACAAAAAATATCAAAAATAACTCTATATTGATATAAGTGATTTACATCAAATAAACCAAATGCAATATAAATATCTCGAACAGAAGAGGAACGAGATCTACCAAAAATAATGCGCAAAGTATAATTTTGCAAAACACGCAAAGAAGATAAAATATGTGGAGAAGCATTACCCCAAATAATGATATTGTAAGATAAAATACTCTGATAACAGGCAATGTAAATAAAAATGAGAGCAGACCTAGGAAGAAATTTAACTAAATAATAAAACATATAGTTTAAATTACGTAACCGTTGACAAAGATAGGTAATGTGATTTGTCCAGGACAATCTGGAGTCAATATATATTCCCAAATAACAATAATTATCTACCAAAGGAATATTCTCACAAGTACATATACTATTATAATGCAAAATATACTTACAGCAAATTTTAATCTTAAGAGAAAAAAAGTACGCTTGTAAGAAAAAAGAATAGCTTTTGTTTTATCTAAATTGACCAACAATGAATTATATGCCAACCATTTACCAATTGAGTCCAAATCCTCATTCACTAATTTTTCAAGAAGATTATAAGAAACAGCATTGCAAGATAAAGCAATATCATCAGCAAAACCAAAAATCTTAGAATGTAACTTCAATGAAAATAAATCATTAATATAAATTAAAAACAATAGAGGACCAAGTACTGA
Organism: Epiperipatus broadwayi; assembly: GCA_028023455.1. Classification (NCBI taxonomy): domain Eukaryota; kingdom Metazoa; phylum Onychophora; class Udeonychophora; order Euonychophora; family Peripatidae; genus Epiperipatus; species Epiperipatus broadwayi. The sequence goes on along the minus strand of JAQFVV010000106.1, from coordinate 1,351,982 downwards.
ACCTTGCGGAACTCCAGAATTAATCAAGACAACATCACTGATAGTACCATAAATATTAGTAAACTGTTTCCTATCATTTAAATAACTCTCCAACCAACTACCAATAGATCCACGAAAACCATACAAGTAGCAACGCTTAATCAAAATATTATGATTAACAGAATCAAATGCTTTAGATAAATCAAGATAAATAGCCAATGTTTTAAGTTCCTGATCCAATGAAGATGTTAAATACTGAACATGATGTTTTAAAGCATCTAATGTACTTCTGCCAGGAAGAAAACCATATTGATAGTCAGATAAAATTTTATTTTTAAACAGAAATGACAACATTTGATCCCTAACAATCATTTCCAATAATTTAGAGAAAACAGAAATAATAGCAATTGGCCTATAATTGACCATAAGAGTAGAATCACCCTTTTTATAAACAGGAGTAATAACATTAACTTTCAGACATTCTGGAAATGATCCAGACTGCAAAGATAAATTAAATAAATGAACTAAAATAGGCAAAAATGCAACCTTATTTTCTTTAAGCATCTTAGGTGTTATACCATCTAGTCCAAAAGAAGTGACATTTTTTAAACTATCAATTGCTACAGACAACTGAGATTCAGAAACATCAGAATATAAAAAAGAATTCAAACTTGAATAAGAAGACAAAATCTGCTCAGGCACATCACGCATCGATAAATTTACAAAATACTCATTAAACCGATCAGCTAAATATTTTTCATTATTCTGTAACTCAATTAAACTTTCATTATATTTAATACATTTAATACGATCAGGAGAAGATTTTTTAATCAAAGAATTTATTGTTCTCCATTTCAAAGAAACATTTTTATCACTAAGAAATTCTTGATAATATCTAAACTTCAACTTTCAAATATCAGACTTAATTTCAACATTAAGTTTTTTTAAAACATCTGATGAGCCATCCAAAGATTTTAATACATTTCTCTGATTAATTTTACATACCAGCGCATCTGTCACCCAAAGAGATCTTCTTCTATTCTTACTTGTCAATTTTAAATGAAACTTTGCTTTAGCAATTAAATCTAAACAAATAGCTTGGAACCCCAAAAATGCATCATTTACATTATCTATCATAAAAATCTCATCCCAATTCTGAACAGATAATAAATAATTCAATTTAGAAAAAGATAATTTCTCAACATATGCACAAACATTAATATTATCCATACAATTCAATATTTTTAATTCAGTAGCAAAATGATCTGTAAGAAATAATTTAGAAAGAGACGAATCAGAAAATAAACTGCGGCTTAATCTAACAAAAATATGATCTAAAAGAGATTGAGATATAGCAGTAATACGCGTAGGAGAAAAAGCGTTTGACTAAATCCATAGCTATAAAGTAAATTTAAATAATCTATAGTAGACTTACAAGCATTATTTAACAAATCAATATTTAGATCACCCATTAAAACAGCAGATTCTGAACCCAAATCTAATAACAAAGAATCAAGTTCAGTAACAAAATCCAAAACTTTACTTGTACATGATCTATATATAGCCAAAATAGAAAGCACACATTTAGGGAGTCTCAAAGTTAATAAAATACATTCTGCAGTATTAAATGTTGGAATATTGAAAGAAAAGTCTAAACCGGTTTTTATAAAAACCATAACACCACCAGATCGTAAATGCATACGAGGAGAAAGTATACTCGTATAGCCATTCAAACTATATAAATTTTGTTCTTGTAAAGAAATCCAAGTTTCCGTTAAAATAATTATATCAAAATGAAATAAAGGAAAATTATTTAAATAAACTACAAGTTCATCAAAATGACATCTAATGCTACGTATGTTTAAATGAAATAATTTAAGTGAAGCAAAATCTTTTTCCTGAGAAATCAAATCAGAATTTATCATAATAAATAAATTTCAGAATGACTCCAAATCACTTTCATTTCTAATTTAAAATTTCTAATTATTATTATTATTATTATAATAATAATAATAATAATAATAATACCAAAGATCTTCCCCCTTTCTCTTAATGACATGTATTCAATGTTCATATCATATAGTGTGATGTGTATGCATTAATTTCTTTAGTGGATAAATAAAAAATCTCATACCCTAGAAACACTTTTATTTTAAAAATAAATACTATATGTATGCACATAATCACCTATAGCATATAACATATATTTTTACATTTATAAATTTAAACATAATATTAAAAAGAAAAATGAGTAGAGAAATGTTAATTAGATCATAGAGATAGCATTAAAAAAATTAGCTTCAAATTACCTATCTGACTTTTCACCAATCTAGATCATTAATTACTTTAAAAATCAATTTCTGCTAATGCTAAATTTTTACCGATTTTTAACATTCATGCTCAACAAATATACATGTAAGCATAATTATATTACTAGGTGTGTGTATATGTATCAATTCCCATTATGAATAAAAAAAACTATTAAACTCTTTTGACATACAATATAAATCAACATATTGAATCAATACACAATAAACACATTTTATAAAAATAAAATACACTTGTAAATGGTTACATGTAATAATCTAAGAATACATAATGCATCAATAGAGCAATATTTATTATTATTAAAAGTCTTCTCTACTTGATTCTCATTTTAAGATTTAAAGAAAGAGAGATATCTGGGTTTAGATTTGTTAATAGTCACTGATAAAAATTTAATTAAAATTTATATTACCAGTTATTCTTTTACTTTTGAAGCACAGACAGTTTCAAAGAGACCAAAGAATTTCACTTTAAAGTCAGCTTATTGAAGGTTGAAAATTTGGCAGCAGCCACAGACCAATAAGTAACACATGTAGATTTACCAATTACAGTGTCTTAATGAAACAGTCCAATTTTTGGATTGGGCTTGCAATTCTTTTTACTATGATGATGATGATGAAATAACTTGCTTCTATAGGAAAAATTTAGCACTGGAATGGGTTCTTCATTTCTTATGGGTATAATTACTTTTAATAGACTGATGGATATTTCTGCTTTATATATTAGCTTCATGCTGTAATTCAAATTTAGCAAATGGCATGGTTTTGCCAATTTCAGCATTTTACTTCAAGTAGCTTTCACATTGATTGAAACAGTGCAAGGTAAAATCATAAGTTTTATTTTTTTTATATTTAGCAATCAGTTATGTTTTATATAGTTTAGAATTAAACTCCTCCTGATGTGAATACATTTCTTGAGGCCAAAGGAATCTCTAACAAAATATCTTTCTAGCCTGCCATCAGGCTGTAGAAATCTTCAAGAAAATGTAGTTTCTGAAGAGCAATCTAGTTTATTCTTCTCTTCCCTCCTTATCATTGTATCCTATATATGTGCTTTGTCTGATGACATCACACATGTTTTTATTACTAAAAGCACCTTGTAAGTTGTCTGTTTTAAATATTTTCTATGAATTGACAATTTTTTTCTAAATTTATTGTCTAATAAAAAATCCAAAATGATCTAGTTTTATTGGTAATTTAGCTTTTTGGTCTGGACTCCATTATCTAAATAACAGACTAATTAATGATTCTTTGTCTTTATCCTTCCTCATGTCTCCCATGACTATGTCAACCTTGACCATTTGATCTCTTTCTCATTAACCTTTGACATCAGCCTGAAACTCATTTCTTTCAGAAAAAATAAAATCTATTGATCTTAAAAATATAACTGTTTTTAAACAATATAACTTTTTATAAAGATATAAAATGATCCAAATAAAACCTTTTCTTTTAATATATCTGTAACTGTCTCTAAGTTTATGCCTGGAAATAGAGGAACACACTCATCCATACAAATATATATATAACTTGCCTATAAAAATAATCTGAATGACCTAAAGTGTTATAAATTAAAATTCATAAAATAAATCAGAAAGACTATTAGAATCAAAGTATGATTAAAAAAAGAACATTAGAATCTATGAAATTATAAATTAGCTTTAAAGAAGGTTAATATGCAAAGTCTGAAAAATGAATAATTGAATAGTTTGTGACCAAATACAACTATTTATATGTGCCATAAAATTCTAACTTTTAAGTACAACTATTAAACAATTCAAAGTATATATTATGCTTTTTTACTAATGCAAAGATAGAGAGAGAAACAACTATTTATCCCACCCTTTAGTCTGAGGCTTTGGGTACTTGGTCATGTAGGGTTTGAACTCGGATGCCCTAAGTTTCCCCCTCTCATAAAAGAAAATGTGATGATTTTTTCTTGTTATTTTATGCACACACTATTGCAATTTAGTCACAGGCTAAATTAGAATGTGTACTATATATATATATATATATATATATATATATATATATATATATATATATATATATATATATATATATATATATATATATATATATATATCTACTTGCTGGGTTAAAGCGTTTGTTAGTTAATCAAAACAAATACACAGTATAACCCATAAAATATTTATTTATATCATACAACCATGAAAACCTTAAATATAATATATATGTAATACAAATAAAATTTCCATTAATTAAAAAACTATTATGCTAACAATAAAAATAATAAATGCAATGTTAATTAAATATTCCTTCATCCTCCTCTATTGCCATTAAATTAAAAACAAAAATGGAAGCAAGTATCACCAACTCAAATCCTATGAATGCAGAATTTAAATCTTAGCAGCTTTTCTATTAATTATATTCATTTATTTGTATTTATTCAAATTCCCTCCTGAATTTTTCTTTTATTATGACGATTTCTCTCTTCATCAAGAATCTTATCACATTCAATGTCAAATTTAAATTTATATTTACATGTTCTCTCATGATCCAAAAAAAAAGAAGCAGTCATTAAATCACTATTATTATTTTTACATTTCACATGCTTGTTTTACAAGTCATTCTCCTTTAATCTTTTCTCAATATTGCATCTCAATTCACCCACATATGATAACATATGTCTACAAAAAATATAATACATAATATTACTTTTCTGCTTGATAGATATGACATTTTTATAATTAATCACTATCTTCTTAATATTATTTGTAACCCAAAATGAAGCATTAAGCACATCCTTATATGTATACTTAAAAAATTTCACTTGAGCATCAAATGCTCAAATGAAGTTTTTAAGGATATACAAGGATTTGTTTAATGTTTTTTTTGTGTGTGTTTCAAATAATTTTGACAAGTTAGTGTATAATTCTAAAAATGTCATATCTGTCAAACAGAAAAGTAATATTGTGTATCATTTTTTGTGGATGTATGCTAGCATATATAGGTAAATTGAGATGCAGTATTGGAAAAAGATTAAAAGAGTATGAATTGTTATACAAGCATGTGAAAAGTAAAAATAATAATGATTTAATAATTGCTTCAGTTTTTTTGGATCATGAAGGGACATGTAAATATATATGTAAATTAGATATTGAAAATTTTAAGATTCTTCATGAAGAGAGAAACCAAAGTAAAAGAAAAATTAAGGTGGCAATTTTAATAAATAGAAATAAAATGAATATGATTAATAGACAAGTTGTTTGGATGTTAAAATATGACATCCATGGGATTTGAGTTGATGACATTTGCTTCCATTTTATTCTTTGAATTTAATCACAGTTGAGAAGGCATAAGGAATTAACGGAAAGTACTTCTGCAAATTTATAGCACGTATGTAGTACATAATTGCCATTATATTTATTGTTTCTATTGTTATATATATATATATATATATATATATATATATATATATATATATATATATATATATATATATATATGAAAAACAAAAACAAGTTTTAATCATGTTAACTTGCTGTGCTTGTATTTATGATCAATAAATGGCATTTTACCAAAAACGCTGACCAAGCGTACGTTTGTTTATATAAATGACAAAAGAGTCAGAATTAACTCTCTTTTTCATTTTTCCCACCCTCAGATCAGCCGATTTCAAGCTAATTTGCTATCATCAGTGAAGGATAGAGCCAGAAACTAGATCTAAATACTGACTCCAAGTGTTTATGCAAAAAGTTTCTATCAGTTTGCAAGCATGAAATTTTTCAGACCGGTAAAATCTTCAAACTCAGCCTAACAAGCTATATAGCTATATGGGTCTGATCTCAGTTCAGTTTCACCACATAGTCAAAGCCTCTGCAATATATATCATTGCAAAAACTTTTATAGGTACATTTATGAAAAACAAACACAAGTTTTAATCATGTTAACTTGCTGTCACTTGTATTTATGATCAATAGATGGTGTTTTACCAAAAACACCGACCAAGCATATGTTTGTTTACATAAATGACAAAATAGTCAGAATTAACTATGTATTTCATTTTTCCCACCCTCAGATCAGCTGATTTCAAGCTAATTTGCTATCATCAGTAAAGAATAGAGCCAGAAACTAGATCTAAACACTGACTCCAAGTGTTTATGCAAAAAGTTTCTATCAGTTTGCAAGCATGAAATTTTTCAGACCGGTAAAGTCTTTAAACTCAGCCTAGCAATCTAGATAGCAAAATGAAAGAGATAGTTAATTCTGACTCTTTTGTCGTTTATGTAAACAAATGTATGTTTGGTCGGTGTTTTTGGTAAAATGCCATCTATTGATCATAAATACAAGTGACAGCAAGTTAACGTGATTAAAACTTGTTTTTGTTTTTCATAAATGTACCTTTAAAGGTTTTGGCAGTGATATATATTGCAGAGGCTTTGACTATGTGGTGAAACTGAACTTAGATCAGACCCATATAGCTATCTAGCTTGTTAGGCTGAGTTTGAAGACTTTACTGGTCTGAAAAATTTCATGCTTGCACACTGATAGAAACTTTTTGCATAAACACTTGGAATCAGTGTTTAGATCTAGTTTCTGGCTCTATCCTTCACTGATGATAGCAAATTAGCTTGAAATCAGCTGATCTGAGGGTGGGCAAAATGAAAGAGATAGTTAATTCTGATTCTTTTGTCATTTATGTAAACAAACATATGCTTGGTCGGGGTTTTTTGTAAAATGCCATCTATTGATATATATATAATCTTGTAACTGAATATTTATAAATACAGTAATTAGATATATGTAAAGTATACCTTTATACATTTTATCCACTTAAGAGCACTTTTGTCTACCATTGTAGTTTTTGTCAACTAACACTATGAATGGCCAACATCCCACAATTCCGTGATCTTAATGTTTGCTACCTGTCTGTTAATTAAGTCTTGTTTGTATTTGTATATTAGTATAGCTTCTTTTATTTTCTTTTTGTTGTTATTTTTTTTAATTTGCAATATTTTTACAATAGAATAATTGAAATTAAAACCATAATAAATACATGACTTATTATGGCCATAAAAATGGATGCTGAAACATTATTATTTACTTTGCCATTTTATTTCATTTTTTGAACCCTTTTTAATAATAGCAAGTGCTATTTAATTTTTTTTCCATTGTGTATCTCAATTCCCCTATATATCCACTACCACACCTACATATCCATTTATAAATGATGCAATTTTTATTTATAAACAAGGTTTTATCTTTAGAGTTATTTATTAATTTGTTTAATGTAAGCAGTGTGTAATATGCTATGTCACATATCCCTTTATAATTTTTTTTATAAAATTTACTTGATCATTCAAAATATATGGTAGTGATATCCATATTTTTTATTAGCAGGAGAATCAATATTATTATTAATATTTTTATTCATATATTTCATAGTAAAATTGCTAACATTATATATATATTTATATATATATGTGTGTGTGTGTGTTTGACATGACATTTTAAGGACCTTCTATATTAAACAAATTAATAAATAACTCTAATGATAAAATCTTATTTATAAATAAAAATGGCATGATTTATAAATGGATATGTATGGGTGATAGTGAATATATAGAGGAATCAAGGTACACATTGGAAATAAAAAACTAAAAAGCACTTACTGTTATCAAAACGGGTTCAGACACTGAACAAAATTGCAAAGTAAATAATAATATTTCAGCATTCATTTTTTTACGACCATAATAAGTCACATATTTATGGTTTTAACTTCAATTATAATAATGTACAAATATTGCAAATTGCAAAAAAATAGCAAAGAAAAGAAAATAAAGGAAGCCATTCTAATATACAAATACAAACATGGCTTAATTAACAGACAGGCAGCAAATGTTAAGATCATGGAATTGTGAAAAGGTTAGCCTTTCAAAGCTCCTAAGTGGATAATTTTTTTAAAGTTATACTTTACATATATCTAATTACTGTTTGTTATAAATATTCAATGATGACATTACGTATATTGATTTGAAAAAATACAGACATCGAATTATAATATTATTACGAATATATATATAACTTAAATAATTAACGGTAAATAAAATATTATATTTTAAATTCTTTAGAAGCACTTTCAATTAAGTAGTAATCCTCGTCAGCTTTAACTGAATTTCAATTTTTTTTTCACTTAATGCTACATGAATTTCTATAAGCTGTGTATGGCTGTATTTGCTACTTGCCTATTAATAACATTATCTTTATATTTATCTATTAAAATTGCCTCTTTACTTTTCCTTTTTTTATGATTCCTTTCTTCCATTAATATTTTTACTTTATTAATATTAAATGTAAACCTATAATTATAACTTTTTTCATGGTCAAGAATACTGAAGCTGTATTAAATTGACTATTTACATTATTTTTAATCCGATTATATAATAATTGATGTTCCTTCAATCTTTTTTCCACTGAACATCTCAATTCATCGATATACATTTCTGACATCCACATGAAATCTGATAAATTATATTACTTCTTTGCAATTTAGTAATTATACTCTTAGAATTATTAATCAATCAATTCACATTTGGAGGAACACAAAATGAAATATTATACTTTTCTTTAAATATATTCTTAATAAATTTAGATTGCACATTATTTACAAATGGCATAGATATCCATTTTTTATTATCTAAGATAACATTGCAAATCCCCTTCTTATTATAAAATAAATTTACTGTGTGCAAAATTTGGTTTTTATCATAACCAACTTTTAAAAATTCATTAGCAAAGAGTTCAATATTTAAAATTTTATCACTCTTATATTTACATAATTTATCATTGTGATGCAAAAATGATTTAGGAATTTCCATTTTATGTATCAATGGAATACATGATTTAAAATGAATATATCCTCTTTCTCCAATCGTTTTAAAAATTAATTTATAATTTAAATCAGTAGCATCTCTAAATATTTGTATGTCCAAAAATTTTATTTTTTCCATTTTGTTCATTCTCAATAATCCATTTTAAATTGTTTAAATTATTCAGTTTATATAAAAGAACATCGTTAATGTCTTGAGGACCACAAACAAAAATGTCATCAACATATATAGTATAAATTTTAATATATTCAAAATTATAAGAATTAAATATAATATCTTCATATTTTGACAATGTAAAATTACAAATTTGTGCAACAATAGATAATTCCATTGGCCATCCTTTACCCATTTTATAAAATTTATTATTATATGGTGTAATAATATTATCACTTATAAATTTTAGTGATTTAATAATAAAATATATCAAATGTTTATTTACAGACATATTAATTAGTTCAATTTCAATTAAACTTATAGATTCAAGATGATCAATTGATCCATATAATTCCGTTACATCCAATGAAGCTAACAAATCATTATTTTAATTCTATCAATAAATTCATAAGAAGGTACAATTGTATATCTTCCAAAACCCAACATATATTATAACAATTTACCAATATATTTAGCTGATTTATACATAAATGATCTACCAAAATCGATCGTCAATCTAAGAGGATTTCCTACTTTTTGAAGTTTAATACTAGCAAATATTCTTGGGCATATAAACGTAGATGGATATATATCATAATACGTACAACTATTTAGAAAATGACTTTTAGCTTTCTTTAAAATACTATTTATAATTTTCATACATTAGCCCTTCATGTTATAACCATCAATAATATCAAATCCTAAGAGTATTTGCTCGTCTGGTTTAAGTTACAAATTTGAGCTAATTTTTGGCTATTTTATTATCTAATTAACTTTAGGTTTTTAATATATATATATATTTATGGTTATGTGTATCAGTTGTATAAGGAGTAAATAGCTATAGGGAGTTTAAAAGTCTGAGTTCAAATCTTTTATAAATTACATTAAGTTCAACATAGACAATATACTTGTATTTAAATGTTTTGTATATATATATATATTGTAACCTTCTAGATAGGCACAGAAATATTGATTGTAATTATACAGCACTGTTTCAGTAACAGCTTATAGCATCTTACTAGAAAAATGAAATAACCTGAAATTTTTAAATTTGTTTTATTAATGACCTAAAACTATATTTGAAAGTACTTATAGATATAATTTAAAGGTTTTTAGATGTTTAATATTTTTTAGTGAGTAATTAATAATAGAAAAGGGGTGGCTTGTCACAGAAGTTATTAGTTTAGTTTAAGTTGCTCCAAGTTTGTTTTATTTGTCTGCAGAACAGTATTAAGATTGTTTAGATGATTGTCTGGTTTATTTGCCTACAATATTTCAATCCATAGTGTAAATAGTACATTATATTTCACTCATCATCATAGAAACTTTCATTTCAGTCAGGTTGGTTTAGTACTGTGCTATGGTTTAGTACCTGTAGCACAGTATTTGTAAATGCTCATGTATGCTTGTACCATCTTTCATCTTCATTTTTCATTCATATACTTCATTAAACCACCAAATATCATTTCTCATAGCAAAATATTTGATTTCATAACCAAGAGCTTGAATAACGAGCTTAAATACATTTTAAATGAATCAATGGATCACTGGACCAATGAATTATTAAACAACAATTATACTATTAAATATTTTATTTGCTAAAACAATTATCATTAGTTTTATTTTGTTACTTTAGAAATGTAAAATATTTTATTCTTAGTTCAATTTAATTTTTTTTAAAGTCAAAATGATTTTTTTCCCTTTCTTTCTTTTTCAAGATAAAAAATTTTCTTGCATATTTTTTTGCTAATTAATTTCAGTGCAATGGGTGAATAAATTCTGTTTCTAGAGACCTTTGAACTTTTAAATAACCTTGGATTATTGGAAGAACAGATACTTGGGTAATGATTTGAGATATAAAAAGGAAATATTTTTTCAAAAAGTTGATTTTACTTCACTTTACTTTATTTTGCTTTCTGATTTCATCATTTATCTCCCAATAAAAGTATTTATTAGTACAATTTCGTTTCTACCAGTTTATTCTTCCATGGTCCAAAGTCTAAAATAAAGGTTATTATTGATTTTCTGGATGAAAAATAGCTCAGAACATTACTGGGAAAAATAAGGAAGTAATATGAAGGTTTAAACAATGGTCAATAAGGTATATCACTTGCTTATAATTGAATAGTTTAAATTCTAGAGTCATCACTTGAAATGTGTATGAGTGCCTATATTATAAACTATTTTAAGTTTAATTTTTAATATTAAAAAAGTAATGGAAATTTATGTTTATATTTCAAAAATATTTTAATTAAATCTTAATTATAATATTAAAGAAGTAACTGGAATGGATGGATTCTATTATACTGGAAAATTTATTAAACACTTCAGGTATTCTTTATTAATAATTTTTGCTAACTATAAATGAATGAAGTTTAAACAGAAAGTGTGTATGGATAATTTATTCTAACCTGTTTATTATTACTGTTAAAACATTTACCTAACCATTTGTATCTGAAAATAAAGAACAAATGCATAACATATAATTTAATGGACTATTTATTAACTTATCTTTAAATGTGCAGATAAAAGGAATGGGTGGAAGAACATGAAATCAGATGTGAATTTCTATTATTTTATTGTTCTCCTCATTTGCAGTTGAATTTTCTTATTAAAATACATTATCAAAAAACTGACATGAATTTAAATGGATTTTATAAACTGATTAGTTATGTGCTTGTGAATCGTTTTAAAAAAACTTAGAACAAATGCTTGAACATATCTAATAAATTAAGTAATAGATTATTGCTCTACCTATGTTGTAATAAATATGTATTGCCATAATAAAAAATTCTCATATGTAATATTGCCAGCATCTCATTAGCTATTGCTAAAAACTTTGAAATGCTGCTAAATTGGATCCAAGTTAATATTATTTATCTCCCTGCAGGAACTTATTATGTGTTCATCAATATTTATACTTATACCAATTATCATCATCACTTAGTACATGACTAAGATATGTCACATACAGACTATAAATAAACTTTTATTTCAACCAAAAGAAAAAAAAAGCTTTTAATAATTATTATTTTGTTAGCATTTGATAGATAGATAGATTTAAAAATTTATCTTATGATTTTCTTTTATTATTATTATTATTATTATTATTATTATTATTATTATTATTATTATTATTATTATTATTATTATTATTATTATTATTATTATTATTATTATTATTATTATTATTATTATTATTATTATTATTATTATTATTATTATTATTATTATTATTAGATTATTATTATTATTATTATTATTATTATTATTATTATTATTATTATTATTATTATTATTATTATTATTATTATTATTATTATTATTATTATTATTATTATTATTATTATTATTATTATTATTATTATTATTATTATTATTATTATTATTATTATTATTGCTTTCTCCAAGATTGTCTCAAAAGTATAATATGGAAAAATATTATACGGGGTAATTAGTATTATTTTAATATAGTTTTTATTGTGTGCTTATATTCCTATATGCGCATGTTAGCAATAGAAATATCTATTCACTGTTAAGGGGTGAACAGCCCATTTTTGAAAAGAGCTCATAATGTAAAATTTATTGTTTCATTGTATTTTCAAGAAGTTATAAATTTTCTTTCTTAATAATTATTTAACTCAAAATTTAAAGATTTATTGTTTATCCTAAGCCATACTTTTATTTTAATTATGTGCTAATGCCAAATGCATTAAAAAAGTATTTTGTCTTTGCTTGCTAGAAGTTATTTTGCCTTGTTTCTTTAATAATAATTAGTATATTTCCATGTTAAAATACTAAATTTGTTAGAAATAAGAGATTTATTCATTATTATCTTTACAATTTATTAATTAATGTTGTCACAGTAGTTCTTATCAACTGTGATTTGAAATTGCCTGTGTGTTATTATGCTTTTATTTACATGTTCGTTATTTAATCTAGCTATAATAATATTTGAATTGAAAGTGGAAATAATTTAGTTCCCATCAGTTTCAGACGATGAAATGTGCCAAGATAGGTAGAAAGTTTAGAGAATTCTTTAAGCGTAAATTTATTATTTCTTTATTATGCTTAGATTAAAATGTATTTAGTGGCTATGCAGAATGAAAGCATTTATGTTATATAGTATATTGTTAGGGATAGAAATAAGCTCTTCCTTAATTTATTTGAGTGTTTGCCATGAGTGGATTATGTAGTATATTGTATGGGATAGTGATAATCTCTCTCTTAATTTACTGGAGTATTTTCCATGAGTGGATTATATAGTATATTGTCAGGATTGAGAAAGCTCTCCTTTACCTTGTTGAAATATTTGTTAGGAGTAGATTATATCCTTCAGATTAAGTAGTTGTATTTTATGAATTATAGTATAAGAAGCCAAATAGTGTATTTCTCTTATTTTTGATGATGAGACTATGTCCACACCAGTTTGTTTTACATCTCGGAAGTTAGACTTGAGAGCTATTGTGTATAGTTATTTAAATGATTAGAGTTATTAAAGTCTTTTATCCCTCATGCAGTTGTGTGGAAGGTATTCCATCTTTTATTCATAGCCAAATGTAAGATAGTTTGCTGATAAAAGAGGAAAATAAAGGTAGAATTGATTTTTCTCACAGAACAACTGAAGTAGAATTAGTATTAAAGCTTGGTTGGCCAATGTCATCATACATATTATATTTCTTCCAATTTCATAAGTAAACTGATTGGATTTAGTTATATTAATTATTTTGTACCAGATATTATAATTCAGATGCATGCATAAAATAGTATTAATTTGGAAGGTATGGAGAAAGTGTCAAATCATATCATATTAATTATTTATATTTTATACCATCAACTCTCATAATGTTTCATCCTCATTTGAATGAGCAGGCAAAAGGAAGAAAATGTAGCTAATTAATAGAATTACTTATTTGGCTTGTGAAGGATAGCTTGATCTCTTACTCTTAGATTTAAACCCCTTTAATATTATTTTGATGTGCATTTGAAGTAAAATGCCAAGAACTTTAGTTTTACTTTATAATTTTAATGCCAGTGTTTAACAGAATTTTATTTTCCATGAGCACATCAGAAGTGATTGATAGCTTGAGTGTACTAAAAATAAATTACCAAATATAGAGTAAATGTATATTTAATTATCTTAGTGTAGCATTATAATGTTTCTGAGTCATATGTTTATCACAAGTGGCTGATAGATTGAGCAAATTTTGCAAGTAAAATATCAAGAAGTTTACTTTGTGTTATCATTTTAATAATAACATTATTCTGTTTCTTTTATAAGTCTATCAGAATGCACTGATAGCTGGCATATGTTAAAATACAATACAGAAAGTTATCTTTATGTTATTTGTTCTTATGTAGATCATTTAATCATTAATGTTAGAAACATCCAAAACATGTATATGCGTAAATTATAAAACCAAATGTTTGTTTAAATTATATTGTAAATAAATGTTTTATTTATTTAAAGTTGTGTTCAGAATTCTTGTTTGACATGCATTTGTATTTTATATTTCCACACATGCACACATATTTACACATCTAATATGATATGATCACACTATTCCATAATTTAGTGATAAATATGTCCAGATCTGATGATGTTGCTTTTTTGATCCAAACACTGTATGAAATGTTTGATTATTTAATGATTCTCTGAAAATTTTATCATTCAGTTATTATTTAGATGATGACTTGAAATCAAAATGCACCCTATTTCTTTCATTATCTAACTACCATTATTTTATTAGGATATTGCTTAATTTGTATCATTATTTTTATAATAGTAATTAGTAGTTGTTGGAAAATATAGATTTAAAATTAAGCCATGCAATAAATTAATTCCCTGAGATATTCACTTATTATTTAGATTAGACATTAATTCAGTAACTTAGTTTAAATTATTGTACAATTAAAAGTTAAGTAATGTTAAATTTTATTTGTATTTAATTCTAACTTACCATGCAGTATAGTCGATCAGCATTAGATCTTTATTTTATTTTATTTTATCACACAGTAGAGGTTTTCAATGCATGTGGATGATGGGAGAAGATGAGATATAGGCTATATCTTGTCAATTTAAATGATAAAACTTTACCAATTTTAATTCTTTGTTTATTTTAGAACTTAATAGATGTTTTGTTCCTATTAATCATAATGGTTTTTTCCATATTTAATATACATTTTACACCCTATAGTCCTCTGTAGCCCCCAACTGAGCTAAGCTAAGATAGGACAGTATTTCAATAGTCTCATTAATGATTTTAAAATGAGATCAGATTAGTAGTTTATTCTATGATCAATAGAATTGGTGCCCCGAGGTATCTGTTGTTAGTAAAGGTAGGAGAAGTGTTGAGAGAGTATATATATTGTAACCGACGGTATTGTCGATTGCTGTGATCCATTCAAATCTAACAAAAGAAGGCCCAAAATATTGGTGCCAATTTGCAACTGATTAAATCGATGGATGAAGGTGATGGTTAGGATGATCAATCTGATCTGATAAAATTCTAAAATCCAATATAAATTAATCTGGTCTAGCTCAATCGGGTCGCCATTATATAATAAACCATCATAAAGCACAAATAATCTCTCTTAAAGTTTAATTTACTTAAGTTATATGAAAAATGAAGAAATAATGAGACTATCTGCTCCAGCCATCAACAAATCCGTCAACTACAATATAAATTGCATAGAGCGGTGAAATCAACTACTATTGCCCTATACAATAATATAGGATTAGGCTAACACTTGATTGGCAATCTAATCAAAACCAATCCAATTAATAACTAACCTAGATTCCAATATATATATTTTATTAGCCTGTTACTGTTATAGTACTTTAACTCCACTTTATTATTTAAAGGTACTGTCTTTATAACTTAATGGATAATTTTCTAAGTACCTGTAATAGCACTTTACAAAACATTGGTTTGCATACAGACATTATTTAAACGACAAAACAAAATAATACCTGAACCCAAATATGCACATATCCATGTTAGCAAACGCTAAATATAAAGATAAACACTCGAAAATTTATACACTCATTTAAATGTTTAAACAAATTAATAGACGTCGATAGATTATCAATAAGTTACAAAATAATTTATAAATATCTCTCAATAAAATGATACTTAATTAATGCTTCGTTTAGGTTTTAAACTAAAATACTTCACTGGAGTTTAATATCAATACTCTATTAGCTCATTTCTAATTTTACAATGTCCAACTAACTATATTAACTAAAAATATATCGAGCTTCTCTTGGATGTTTATTCACTTGTGAATATTAATACAACTTGTTTGAAAACTTTAAATAACTGAATAAAAAATTTTGATTGGCAACAATTAAAACACATGATTATATTTGATATTTCTATAAATGAAAATAATATTCAATTAAATCGGTCAATGAAGTTTATTCTCTTCATTTTATAGGAGTTTAAGAAATATTCAAACGAACTACTCCAAACCGAACGATAAAGTATAATCTATTTAGATTTTTATTACGGAATCAGACAAACATGAAATGATTGACTTTGTAATATTAATGAAGAGACATAATAATATGGATATATAATATTCGAATGCAAATATAACTATGAAATTTATATAGAAACAAAATAAAATATTAATAAGCAAAATATACCTTATCTTCTATTTCAATTCGCTTACCAAGCTGAGTTTGAATTCTGTTACCTAAGTTGCTCCGCCGTCTTACGCAATCCAAATAAAACAAAATAAGTAAACTAGTCTTGATATTTAAATTAACTCAATTTATTTAATTATAAAAAAGAAGATTGACAATATTAATGATAGTATACATCCGAAATGTCTTTATATTTTAAATTGGTGGACCAAATAAAATAATCATGTTGCTATATGTATCTCTATATACGTGTTGCAAGAACGTTAACGACACATACAAAAAAAATGAATGAATAAATGATGGGAAAGGTTCTTAGATATTTTACTAAAAAAAAATAAAAATTTACATATACCCTATACCAAAATGTGCAATAAGAGGGTATCAAAGTCTATTCGTTTATCAAAAATAATTACGGATAAATGAATATGAAATAATAACTATATTTGAGTCTTTCCGATCATTTTCATTTAATAATTATATTTCTTTAGATAATAAAAAAAAAAACATCATATAGTATTACATATAAAAAAAAATTAACACACATATTTTTCATAAAAAAAAAATAATCATACCATATATATAAATCTGTCCATTCACTGTTTATTAGTCTATCGATTGCCTTCATTTATAGTGTAAAGAGGATTTTCTCCGTCCGAAATAGTAATTGTAAACTTTGCAATACTCATTAAAAAGTTTCCTTTTTCTCTTTCCATTCTGTAGAGGTGAGTGTATTTCGACGATCCAGGTTATGAGGTGAATTGATCCATTTGGTTAGTCGGGAGACGATGTCTATGCAAATCCATTTTTCTTTTCTTTATTTATAAAGCATTTTTTTTTTTTTTTTCATAGGTTTCTTTTTTTTTTTTTTTTTTTACATTGCGGCCGCTCTTCGGGAACACTTCAATTTGCCCGCCCGAATGATTGAACGGGCAGATAATCCTGCTACTACTCCATGTTTTATAGTTTTACAAACCAACAATTTTAATATTGAAAAGGTTCATTTTCTTAAGATACAACAAATAGATTTGTCCTTTACCATACAAAGTGATAATAAGTGTGTGCGTGCTTGAGTGAGTGACTGAGAATGACTGACCGATCTGACCTCTTTTATCTTCTGTCACGTCATTTTTATAGATTCTCTTTCTGACGTTTTTTTTTTTTTATCTTTGCGGCCACACACGGTCATAGATAATAAGAGATAATAAGACGGTCATAGATAAGAAGACACACCGAAGATCACATTTAAATTCGATTACAATTTTTTTCTTAAAATAATATTTTACAAACCAAAAATATAAAATTGATATAATAACCTTTTTTTTTTTTTTAATAACAATATTTTTTTTTTTTAAATATTTTACAAATAAAATATACACAACATAAAAAACATTAAACTGTATGTAATATTGTTACTATGGTGATTGCATTTATATATGAAATGTATAAAATAATATTAATCCTATTTCGTTAAATTTATTATGCTGAATTGCTTACTATGTTATTTTTTTTTTTTATATATGTATGTGGATCATCAATTTGAACACTCACAACATCTCCCCTCCACGAAGAAAAAAAAAATAACGACACCTTTTTCCTTCCCTCTCTAAAATCATTAAGCGTTTTAATTTCCGTCTAGAGAAACGTCTACCATTTCTATCTGTCTTGATTTTAATATCATTTGAAATGTTAAAAAAAAAATTTAAAATATCTTATTATTATAGAAGCAATGTGGAATTCGTTCATTCCATTTATGTTTGACTAATTAGTTCACCTATACGTGTATATATATTTTCCTTCCTTTTTCACAATCAAATCATTACATCTGTATATTCCTCTCTGCAACTTTCTGGATAACAATGCTCTAAAATTAGAGTCAAATAAGAAAATCATTTAGTATTTGCTTCATACAAGCCAAATATTTATAAGCCAAATATTATTAGTTACTTTCTAATAATCATATGTTTTCATTGCATTGTTAAAATATATACATATTCACGGTTTTATTTTCTTAAAACTCAACAATAGCTTTGATTATTATTTTCTTTAGACATATTGTCATAAAGTGAGAATGTAACTTTAGTTACTTAATATCTTATATTTATTCAATTCCTGCTTTGGACATTGAAAATATCAACTTTTAAAGTCACTTTTCCTATAAAATAATCTAAGCAAATGAAACTTAACTCATACAGTGAGCTGGAGATTCAAAACAACAGAGATATGCCATTTTTAAACCACTTCTAATACTAAAGTAAACCGATTAAATGTCAATTAAATCTAATTTTAATTTCTGGAGGATCTGATAACTACTTTACAAACTAAGCTGTGCTCTATCTTGATGCTAATCAGGGACATTTATGTTTGAATAGCTTTATTTTATACAGGTTAGGGAAACTACTAAACATTTCTCTTTGAAATTATAACTCATATTAAGAGCTAAATCCTGCCATCAAGGATTTCTTCCTACCTGCCAACGAATAATAATAAGTCTGGGACATTTGTCGACTTCAGACCTCAATATCATTTTATATAGAGTTATGAGCCACAACATACATCTATAGTTCTGTCAACTTCCTCAAAGAAAAGACTTAACCATACAAATATTTACAATTCACAAATAGCACAGACATCAAAATCTTACACTCTATATCTCTAATGCATTAAATAACACATTCACCATCATCAGTCAATTCCACAAGGTTTACTTTTAAACAGTACTTGCATACTATACAAAGAAAATTTTCAAAAGTGCTTTAACTATAAATATTTCTCACTCTATATATATATATATATTTTTTCATATGTGTATCTACACTATTGCTAATGACTTTTGGTCATAATAATAAGTATCATAAGACATACTAATAAAGTTACTTTTAGTGAATGTCTTTTTATTTAATCGGGTGGTGCTGCTGGTTTTAAGCTTCGGGCATTGAAGGTACCTTTTTCACCTTCTGGGGTTTCTATGAGAAATGCATTCTCCCCCACTTTTCTTTTTATTCGGAATGGTCCCTCATATACATTCAAAAACTTTTTGAATTTATAATTCTGCGGGTCACTGATTTGGCTCTACTTCAAATAAATATGTTCCTATATAAATTCTTTTATCTTTCAGTCATACACAAATTCATTATACTATGAGGCTCCCGCAGTGAGGAACATTCCAACGAGGCCATATTTAATTTAAAGGATTAGTCTTAGGCCTAGCCCCTAGCATTTTCACAGGTGTGTTCTGCGATATGCTGACAGGATAACTTCCTGCTGCACATGCACCCTTTTCTACTCTTTCATAACCTTTGGGATTGGCCCTGTTTGTATTTACTGGTGCTAAAGATTGGGCATATTTAGTGCCTCTATAATACCTATCCCTTCTATTATCTAAGGCCCTTCTATTTCTATAACATTTAATGGGAGAAACATTGTAAGTAGGATCATTTCTGTGGTATTTATGACCACTTCCTGTAGGTGCTTCACTTGCCTCAAGTGATCCCAGTATATCGGACACCTCTTCAACAGTATGCCTATCGGCAGCAATCAGAGTTTGCTCAATATGGCGTGGCAGGTTTCTCCTAATGATACGAATTATTTGATTTTCCGACAATGGATATGCGGTCAGCATTTTCAATTTTGCTGTCTGCATCCGGAAAAATTGAGTCAAGCTACCCTTGCTAACACTATATTTATCTTGGCTAATCTGGTGCCTAATATTGTCCTGTTTATCTTCGCCCCAAAAACCATTCAACAACAGATATTTAAAATCCCCGTATGTTTCGGGCTTATTAAACAAGGACTTCCACCAATGTTTGGCAGATGCACTCAAATGATTACTAGCCACTGACAATTTTTCCATTTCACTTAGTCTACTTAATGAGAACAGCTCTTCTAGTGCGCTTAGATACTCTATAGGGTTTTCACTATAATCACCCTTGAAGACTTTGAGCTGAATAAATCTTGCTATGTTTCCATCTATCCTTTCTCTCTTAACTTCTTCTGGACTATGCATTAATTTATTATTTTCATCCCCATACATTGATAGTATATCCTGATCATTTCTATTTAACTTATTTTCTGTGGCCAAATATTGATATGGCTTATCCATTAGACTATCATTACCCTTTACCATAGTATCCTTTATTCCTACTATTTTATCTTCCAACATTATAGATATCCTATGATTGAGATTTATTTCCTGTTCCTCCAAATGCCTGTCTATCTCTTGTTTCAGTATTCTGCTATTATCTTTCATTTCATTATAAACCTCATCTTGATTTTTAACATGCTCTTCTAACTGTTGCAATGATGATTGGTGACTATCTAGTCTATCCTTTAAATCATCTAACTCTCTTGCCTTCCCTTGCTCAATGTTGCTTAACTCTTCTTGGACACCTAGTAGACTATTCTGCGATTCTGTACACACTTTCTGTAATTTCTTTATTTCATTATCAGCCTTATTATGTTTCTTGCACACCTCTTTATATTCAACTTTCATCTGGCTTTGAAGATCCTTAACTTCTAGCTTAAGATTGTTTACTTCTACTTTTGAAGCCTCTTGACCATCCTTGTAAGCTTTCTCAAATTTTGTGTACTTTTTCTCTAATTCTTTGTACCCAACTTTACAATTTTTAACTTCTTCATTCAAGTTTTCAAATCTGTTTTCTAATCTTTCTTGTGATTTATTTAACTGGTCCCTTAACTCATTAAATCTGCTATCACATTTACTATCAGATTTTTTTAACTGAGCATCTAAGTCATATTTTAATTCCTCAAACTTTGCATTAGTAGCATTTAGCTCTATTTTGCATAAGCCAATTGTAATATTTACCTCCTCTCTAAATTCTTTATTTTCTTTAATCATATCACCCAGTTTATTATTCATGTCACTAAATTTATCATTTATTTCACCACTTATATCTTCTCTTAACTTATTATTATCTCTGCTCATATCACTAAACATATCATTTATACCTTCGAATTTATTATTCATGTCACTTTTCATATCATTCATATTTTCCATTAATTCCTTTAGAATTGGATACAAATCTCCTTCAGGTTTTGATAATTTTTCTTTCTTATGGCTTTCCATTTTTATTTTCTATTTATGTTAAATATAATATTTCTATTTTAAATAACCTGCAAAATATTTTACTTTTATTTATCCTTACATAAAACATATCCATCCGTTCAATCCTGCATCTGCGAACAAAATCCAAAATCCCCAAAGAACGACAACCACAAGTATTTTAATATCTTACTTAAACCTATGATCTAATATAATCAACTACATAACTCCACCAATGCATATAAAAATAATACTATGTTTTAACATCTATATGAGACTCAAACTTGGGTCTTTAATTGGTTATTTCGGCCCGAGTTGGCGCGCCATTTTTGTAACCGACGGTATTGTCGATTGCTGTGATCCATTCAAATCTAACAAAAGAAGGCCCAAAATATTGGTGCCAATTTGCAACTGATTAAATCGATGGATGAAGGTGATGGTTAGGATGATCAATCTGATCTGATAAAATTCTAAAATCCAATATAAATTAATCTGGTCTAGCTCAATCGGGTCGCCATTATATAATAAACCATCATAAAGCACAAATAATCTCTCTTAAAGTTTAATTTACTTAAGTTATATGAAAAATGAAGAAATAATGAGATTATCTGCTCCAGCCATCAACAAATCCGTCAACTACAATATAAATTGCATAGAGCGGTGAAATCAACTACTATTGCCCTATACAATAATATAGGATTAGGCTAACACTTGATTGGCAATCTAATCAAAACCAATCCAATTAATAACTAACCTAGATTCCAATATATATATTTTATTAGCCTGTTACTGTTATAGTACTTTAACTCCACTTTATTATTTAAAGGTACTGTCTTTATAACTTAATGGATAATTTTCTAAGTACCTGTAATAGCACTTTACAAAACATTGGTTTGCATACAGACATTATTTAAACGACAAAACAAAATAATAACTGAACCCCAAATATGCATATATCCATGTTAGCAAACGCTAAATATAAAGATAAACACTCGAAAATTTATACACTCATTTAAATGTTTAAACAAATTAATAGACGTCGATAGATTATCAATAAGTTACAAAATAATTTATAAATATCTCTCAATAAAATGATACTTAATTAATGCTTCGTTTAGGTTTTAAACTAAAATACTTCACTGGAGTTTAATATCAATACTCTATTAGCTCATTTCTAATTTTACAATGTCCAACTAACTATATTAACTAAAAATATATCGAGCTTCTCTTGGATGTTTATTCACTTGTGAATATTAATACAACTTGTTTGAAAACTTTAAATAACTGAATAAAAAATTTTGATTGGCAACAATTAAAACACATGATTATATTTGATATTTCTATAAATGAAAATAATATTCAATTAAATCGGTCAATGAAGTTTATTCTCTTCATTTTATAGGAGTTTAAGAAATATTCAAACGAACTACTCCAAACCGAACGATAAAGTATAATCTATTTAGATTTTTATTACGGAATCAGACAAACATGAAATGATTGACTTTGTAATATTAATTAAGAGACATAATAATATGGATATATAATATTCGAATGCAAATATAACTATGAAATTTATATAGAAACAAAATAAAATATTAATAAGCAAAATATACCTTATCTTCTATTTCGATTCGCTTACCAAGCTGAGTTTGAATTCTGTTACCTAAGTTGCTCCGCCGTCTTACGTAATCCAAATAAAACAAAATAAGTAAACTAGTCTTGATATTTAAATTAACTCAATTTATTTAATTATAAAAAAGAAGATTGACAATATTAATGATAGTATACATCCGAAATGTCTTTATATTTTAAATTGGTGGACCAAATAAAATAATCATGTTGCTATATGTATCTCTATATACGTGTTGCAAGAACGTTAACGACACATACAAAAAAATGAATGAATAAATGATGGGAAAGGTTCTTAGATATTTTACTAAAAAAAAATAAAAATTTACATATACCCTATACCAAAATGTGCAATAAGAGGGTATCAAAGTCTATTCGTTTATCAAAAATAATTACGGATAAATGAATATGAAATAATAACTATATTTGAGTCTTTCCGATCATTTTCATTTAATAATTATATTTCTTTAGATAATAAATAAAAAAAAAAAAACATCATATAGTATTACATATAAAAAAAATTAACACACATATTTTTCATAAAAAAAAAATAATCATACCATATATATAAATCTGTCCATTCACTGTTTATTAGTCTATCGATTGCCTTCATTTATAGTGTAAAGAGGATTTTCTCCGTCCGAAATAGTAATTGTAAACTTTGCAATACTCATTAAAAAGTTTCCTTTTTCTCTTTCCATTCTGTAGAGGTGAGTGTATTTCGACGATCCAGGTTATGAGGTGAATTGATCCATTTGGTTAGTCGGGAGACGATGTCTATGCAAATCCATTTGTCTTTTCTTTATTTATAAAGCATTTTTTTTTTTTTCATAGGTTTCTTTTTTTTTTTTTTTTTTTACATTGCGGCCGCTCTTCGGGAACACTTCAATTTGTCCGCCCGAATGATTGAACGGGCAGATAATTCTGCTACTACTCCATGTTTTATAGTTTTACAAACCAACAATTTTAATATTGAAAAGGTTCATTTTCTTAAGATACAACAAATAGATTTGTCCTTTACCATACAAAGTGATAATAAGTGTGTGCGTGCTTGAGTGAGTGACTGAGAATGACTGACCGATCTGACCCCTTTTATCTTCTGTCACGTCATTTTTATAGATTCTCTTTCTGACGTTTTTTTTTTATCTTTGCGGCCACACACGGTCATAGATAATAAGAGATAATAAGACGGTCATAGATAAGAAGACACACCGAAGATCACATTTAAATTCGATTACAATTTTTTTCTTAAAATAATATTTTACAAACCAAAAATATAAAATTGATATAATAACCTTTTTTTTAATAACAATATTTTTTTTTTTTTTTAAATATTTTACAAATAAAATATACACAACATAAAAAACATTAAACTGTATGTAATATTGTTACTATGGTGATTGCATTTATATATGAAATGTATAAAATAATATTAATCCTATTTCGTTAAATTTATTATGCTGAATTGCTTACTATGTTATTTTTTTTTTTTATATATGTATGTGGATCATCAATTTGAACACTCATAATATATATATATTGGGACCATCTGAATGGGCACAAGGGATTGACATACTTTGTATCTGCATTGAATAATTATATTATATTAAAAAAAATGAAATAGCCTTAGAATTTTAAAATTCTTTGCTGGAGATTGTTTAAAGCTTGGATATGGATCACTTATGCAGTTGATTGCCCACTTTATAAGTATTTGTTATTATTGTTGTGGTTAGTGAAGCATTTAATGCCAGAGAGGGGAGTTGTTATTATAGGAATTGGTATATTTGGGCAGGAAAATGCAAGGTTATTTTGTATTAGTTTAATATTTAGGTTGCAGTACCTATGCATGCATGTATATCTGTGTTGTGTGTTTCATTTCATTCTCATCTTTAATAACAGCAAACAATAGTATATGCATAATAAAAACATTTAAATTACAGTAGTTATCTTAAATAATTTAACAGATATATATTTCTTTCCAATGATTAATAGATAGTTGAATCAATAGATTATTTTACAAAATAAATAAATTATTAATCATTTTTATTTAATAGTTAATTAATATTCATTTTTCTTTCAAGTTTATAAAAGCTATTTATTTTATTATTATTTTTATCTTGATTTTAATTCTAGAAATCAAAGTCTTTTTTTTTTTTTTTTGAAAAGATTTTTTTTTTGAATATGTAATTAGCTGAGTGAGAAGAAAAGCGTGGGAGTAACCTTGTGAAGAAAAAAATGACCTTTTTGCTAAAGAGAGTTTTTTAACAAAGATCTCCAGTGAAAAATTTGCATATTATGTAACATAATGGTAGCCAGAAAACAGTGGCTCATTTTTTTTTATTGTGAAAATTAAAAACCAGTTGCTGAAGTCAAATTGATTTTAAAAAGACTTTGGAATAAAAAATCAGAAGGATTTTAAGAATTCATTATGGGAATTGGTTAACTAAGATGGAATTCTAAATTTTCAAAAGGGACACAGTTACTTTACTCTCCTCAATTTAAACGTTTTTAAAATAATCCTTTCATAATTATTGCTCTTTTAAAAATGTATGTTGATAACGTCCAGTCTACACTACTCCATTTACTTGTCATTTTAAACAGGAATAAATTGTATGAATATTATTGTTGTATCACTAACCAACGTGCGTATTTTAATATATCTGGGAAACACATGCAGAACTATTTTACAGAATGTATTTTAATTCTTCATTATTTTCCATATTGTGTTTTTGTGAGGATGAAACATAGAATTAAGAATACGCATATGTGGATAAATCATGCCATGTTCAAATTTACCATAAAGAGATAACACTATTCATTTATCTGGAGTTTCTGGAAATAATACATGTTTTAAATGAAGGAAATAAAATGTGAGTTCCTTCAAATTAAGTATTTGCTGAGATCGAATGGAAGAATAGAAATGCAGGTAATTTCTGTTCTCTTCGATAAAGATGGAAAATAAAACAAAATATTATTAGTTGAAAAATTACTAGGGAAACACGGTATCTTAATGGACAATATTTAAGATGAACCAGGCATATAATAAATCATAAGCGTTACATGCTATTCAAGAAACAACTAAAATAATTACGTATTTAATTTAGAACTACAACGGAATAAGTGAGATAATTCCTGTCCAACAGTAGTTAAGAATTTATTATGTTCTCATCATAATAGAAGACAAATTGATTGCTTATGGATGATACAGTAACTTAAATAACTTTGTTATGAACATTGAAGATGCTGAGTCCTATTAAGTATGATTATATTTGTTTGGTTATCCTGCAGCAGTTTATTTTAATTTAAATTCAGTTTGGAATGTGTCCCATATTGTTTCATAAGCCCGGAGCAGATCTTTGCAAGTGAATTTTTATTTTTAAGTTACAAAACTAATAACCTTTGTTTCTTTATCTTTTTTATTGCTTGTCATAATTAATGTATATGATAGGTAGATAGGCTTATTTATTATTATGTTCATTTATAATTTGGGTTATTTTGATCTTCAAGACCGTCTCTGAAACGTATCCGAATGAGAAATACGCTGGTAAAAATTGATTGTGTTCAAATAGGTCTTATTGTTCTTTTACGAAGGTAAAAGAAAGAAATATTTTTTTGTTTAAATATATTATTAGAGAGGTTTATATTTATATTGCATACTTTATTATTTCAAAGTGAGAATTTTTTTTATTTTTGAATCAACGAACTTATAATAGAAATAATTTGCAAGATATGAAAGAGAGTTCGTTCATAATAATTTTAAATATTAAATTTTAAAAGTAACCTAAAGTTTATTTTGAATTAAAAGTTATATCTTGATGCAATATTTAATTACCATGTTGCCTGCATAGTGTGTAATTTAGAGTTAATTTTATATATATTTTTTATTCGCGGGTGTGTGTCTGTTTTGCACAATTATGACATTTGTTTGATAAAGTTCAGTTTGTGAATATTTTTATGTATAAATTTCAGATGCTGTTGTATTCTACTGAATGGAATGGATTAGTATGTTATCTGTATGTATTTATCTGCCAGCGTGTATTTATAATGTTCGATATTTGATTGCGTTATAATGTTTGTAGGGATAAAAGATTTTGCTTATTTAGTATATGTTTTTCCATGAGTAGAGCCTAGTTTGTATTATATGCGTATGATTAAATGATATTTTTTGAAGTTGAGTGATGTTTTGTTAGAGCCCTGGTGATGAGTAAAAGATTCCCCACCAATAGTATATTTAGAAGTAGATGAATTATTGTTGAAGTATGATTAAATGATGTTTAGGAAGTTATGTAACATTTTTCTTATATTCTTGGTGACGAGGAAAGAGGTTCCCCACCAACACTGTATTTAGAAGCAGATGAATTATTGTAGAAGTGTTCAGTAAGAGTTATCTGCTCCTCATGTAGATTCCCTTATAACGTATAGTATGTGTAATCATGAAAATATAGCTCTATGTGTTAATTAAAATGTAGCCAGATAAATTGTGAGATTAATTCTTGATGTAATATTAGTGTCTTATTTTATTGATGAATTACGACATTGTCCGAAATAAAGTAATTATATATTTTCTTAATGAGTGGAGAATTTGTAGAAAAGATTATTTTCTATCATTGTTGCTTGACACACGCACACACACACGTAATATAAATAATATCGCGTATAGAAAGTATAGAGTTATTGAGATTAAAATGAAAAATAAATGTTTTGAAATACATTACATTCATTTAAATAGAAGTATAAAGTTATTGAGATTAAAACGGGAAATAAATATTTTAAACTACAGTGTATTTGTTTAAATAGGGGTTATAAATCATCAAATCATCAGAATGAACATGATTTTGTTGCTATGCGTAAAAGGTATTCGTAATTGAAAGTGATTATTTTGTCAATTAGAAAAAGTTGCTTGGTTGAGAGCCAAATATAATTAATTTGATTTATTTTACTAATCAATGGTAATATCCTCTCAAAAGTATTTTTTTTGTGTGTGTGTTAATAATATAACATGTTGTTTATTTAGCGTCATGTAGATGAAACATGTAAGCATGTGTTCGAAGTCAGAATATTTAAGTTTGTTGTTAATTTTCTTTGATAATAGGGATAATCCCAAACTGATGCTTAAAGTTTATTTCATAATTTAAAAATCTGTAGGACAAGTAGTCCAATTGTAAATATGTTAAACCAAATTTATTTTTATTATAATAAATGATTTATTTTATTTGTTTAAAATCTTAAAATTGTGTCTGGAGTTATTATTGTATACATTCATGTTTTCCATTTCCACATCTCCACATTTCATAAATCTATCATAAAATAGATATATTATTTTAGAGTTATAATATTAAATCTACTGGTGTCTGAAAATATTGTTTCTACTTAATCCAAACATTATAAGTAACATTTGCCACTGGATAAACGTATTAGAAAGGTTACCAAGTTAGTATATTTGTTAGATGATGATATGAAATTAAAATACCCTATTTCTGTCATTATCTTATCATTGAAACACAGTAAAATATTTTAGTCAATTTGTTTCATTGCATTTTTATCATACTTTACAATTATAACTTATGGGCCAATGTAGTTTATTTAATTCAACTGTGTTTGTTAGATTCCCTGAGATCTTATTGTTTATTTCTTGATTGGCATTAAAGTAGATGTTTAGATTGTGATATGCCAAGTCATAGAATTGTTTAGTATTATAATTATAGCAAGCTGATATATGTTATATTTGGATGAAGGAGGAAATTAAGTTAAAAGTATATTTTAAATTTTAATAGACTGTACCAAATAAACATTATGATTCTTTATCATATAATTAATTAACAAAGGAATTTACATTATGTTAAATGTTTTGTAATATTTCTTCTTTTATTCATTTATTATCATATATCTTATGAACTGCCTATAGCCTCCCACTGAGCTAAGCTGAACATAAACTTAAATATAGAGTCTCAATAATAATTGCATATTATATATCTTGTTATATTGTTCTATTCATTAATAGAACTGGCGCCTGGGCATTTCGTTCATGTAATGTATATGAGCGGTGTTGGGAGTGTAGGTTATAATATACAGTAAGTGCCAAATTAAGAAAAATATAAAAAGGTGAATAAATAAATAAATTTTGGGAATAGTTAAGTGTATCATAAAAGATCATTTTAATAAAATCAAAATTATTATTGAGTATTACACATTTCAATTTCTGTTATTACAATCACAATACCAAAACATATTATAAAATTAAATTTGTTATAGTAATAATAATATGACATCTTTTATCCGTGAAAACATTAGAATTAATATATATATATTGCATTTTGTTTATATGTAATATATGGAAAAATATTATTAAGAACATATGAAAAACATTTATATTCATTATAATGTATTTAAATTGTGTAATATGAATTATTTATTTTGGTTTAAAATGTACAATAATACCAAACATACAAACATAACTTTATTTTCATGTTATCCAATTCTTTTAATATCTCTATTTCACTTACTAATTGGAGGCAAATTTTTTTAAACATATTTTTACATCATTTGGTGAGATTTGAATGATTTTCAACAGTTGTCATGACAACAGTAGTGACATCAATACTATATTATAAATAGAATGAAAATAAAGGCAAAACTCTCCATACAGTAGTGCCACCCTGTGATGTTTAGAATAAAAATATTGTAACTTGAGTTGTTTTACTTTTGTCATTGCCTAAAATGAAAATATTTATATCTGTGTTTAAAAAAATTTCAAATTTCATTGTTTAAATGGTTACTTTCTAAAACTATGGACGAATAAAAGTTTTAATTATCTCCCCATTCAATGGGAGCCAGTTCATTGTTGAACTTCCTGAGAATTTGGAAAAATGTAAAACAACAAAACAAAACCATCAAAATGTGCAAATTGGCTATAAAAATATTCTGTTATCAAAAATCTAGAATTCCATCTATTTATTCATGATGGGTGCAAATCCTAGTTACATGTATATGGATATCATATTTCAGATCAATTGATTTCACAAAATCGATCAACTTATCTCATGGATAATATCATGCAATCTAAATTTCACTTTATTAATCTATTTATACTAATACAAATAATTATGGGTAATTTTGAGCATATAAACTAGAAGCAATGTTACATGTATATGAGACAGCTTGTTAAATGTATGTTTTATTACATCTTTTAATTAAGTAGGCTTACCTAATAAATAAAACAGTTTGATCTTCTTTTGATTGCTGGAATCGCATACCAACATAAATGACAACAAAGATGCTTGGTGAAACTAATTAATAAATGGCAGGAATAATAATTTAAACAACAACTGTAAGAATAATAGCAGTATTCACATTAATAATAAAAAGAATTAAATTTAGTTTACATGTTAAAAATATATACAATAAAAAATTTCTTAAAACAATATTACAAACTTAAATTATTTATTTATCTTCAATAATATTTTAATATCCATAGTTCTAAGTCTTTTTTATATTTAGTTCTATATATGCTTTGGTAATATAATTATTACATAACGATGTACTTTTTTCTAGAAGAATTTTTAAAATTTACTGAAAAATTTTGGCCAATAATATACAACTTATATCAATGAATATGTTCATTTTTGATACTTGCATTTCCGATCATTAAAAGTATCAAAATTAAAAATTCTTGCAAAGATAGTGGATTTGGTATAATGTCCATAAAACACTCTATTGGTCTTTTATTTTAAAAAATGTCAGTGGTAATTTTTTCCCATTCATAATTTTTTACTTCATTGTCGAAAGTATCTAATTTATTGTGCCACAAAATGTTCTTTCTTAGTTAAATGAAGACTAGGTTATCTAGACAAGATAACCAAAAATGGAGTGTGTAATCTGACAGATATAATACATCCTGATATTGTATATAAAATTTATTCATTTCTATCAATTTAACACAATTTGCTTCTATTTTTTCTATTAAATTCCTTTTAAAAATATTTGATGATGGCTTGATAATTGCATGTCTTTCATAATAGAAATCTTAGGTAAATATTTCATTCAATGTGGACACTAGTGTAATTAAAAAATATTTTGCTATGATGAAGATTAATAAATTTGTTTTTACTCTTTTTGATGGGTATATATTTTATTATAAAGAAGTTAGTGAGGGGTTCACTAATACAACTTAAAGTCATTCCCTTGTAGCTATCTGTATTGTTTGTCCATCAATTTAACATCCATTTGATGGCAAAACCTATAATTCAAACATATTGATTTATTAATTTTAAAAAAAATCTCTAGATACCATTATTATACATAAAATCAAATACTAAAGACCAGAAGTTGTCAGCTTTTTTTGTTCTCAATATAGTCATTATGTTTGTTCAAGCTTAATATATTCATATCTTGAAAATGAAAGACATGCATATATTTTCTGCAATTTATATGATTTGTTTCACAAAATATTTGTAAAATATTTATTTTTAGATAATAATATAATGATTATATTCAGATTTTATTCAATAATATTTCTTTTGTAATACCAATCAGGAGAAATGTAATCATTGCTATTATATTTTTAATATTTTAAAAATAATTATAAGGAAATTTTTAAATAAATAGACTTTAAATATATATATATATATTTTAAATACATTTTAATTATTAATAGCAAAATAACAGAAGCTATTGTTTTCATTATGAATTTCAGTTTTTTTTTCTATATATGATAAATTGAAATATTATTTTTAAGAATGTTTTTTTCATATTCAATCTGATATTTCTCAGTAATAATTTTAAATTGGGAAAATATAATAAACAGTAAAGATTTATTTGTTAAAATAAAAAGTTGAAAATATAATCCAAAGAGGCTGTTAGAAGCTATCAGGGCATGCAGTATGAAATAGCTTTGAACTATAACTCATTTCACCAGACAAAATGCTATATTTTCAAGCTTTTTTTAAAAAATAATTAAACTATTTGATCTTAATTTAGATGGCAAAGTCTAATGCTATTTTCCAAATATAGTAGATCTTCCAGTACTGCATTACTTCTGAATTATCTTTGCATAATTTATGTGGGGTCGACTGCAGCAACAAGATTTATTTGTAACAATTTTGGAAGCCATTAAGGATTATATGCCACTGACATGAATAAATTGTAAATATTGTATTTATATAAATGATTCATTTTTGTAGATATAATTAACACATCTTAGGGAGATTGTAGGCCCTTCACTCACTTTTTGTAAATGTAACTAACACCTGTTTGGGAGAATGTAGGTCATCCACTTCATTTTTTTCAGTAAATAAGTAAAAAAAAAATGAAATAAAGATTAAGAAATTTATCTGAACTTTTTTATTTTTTTTTAAAATTTAACATTAATCTTATAAATGCCAGAAAACTGTTAATGAAATTTATTAAAAATACAGGATGCCATCTTGATATGCCTTTGAATCTGTATATTTAACATATTTTATCAAAAATAGAGACTGACTATCTTGGTAGTTCTATAAACTCACATGCACCATTTTTGATAGCTGGAATATAGTTGTAATTAATGCGGAAATACTGAAAAACCACTGGGAGCTATGTATAAACTAACTGTATAAAACCTCAAGTATAGAATAAGTTTCCCTCCAAAAACTTATGATGATGTTCAATTTATTACTGTTATAATTTCGTAAATAAACGTCATGTTTTAATTAGTACTTATTTCATTTAATAAAACAATATTTTGAAGTAATAGTTTAAAATATCAAATCGAATTTTTAAAAAAGTGTATACTAAATTAAGTAATAATTCGAAACAATATAGGGAGCCAAGGACTCCAGATTACTCTGTGTTCTGGCCCCCATGTTTGAGTCCTATTATCCTAGTTTAGGGAATAGGATTGGTTTAAAAGTATATCAAGTTAAAAGGTGAATACATGTTTATTGTTTCATCATCTTTAAAAGAAAGTTTAAATTGATTTTCATCCAAGAATAACTGATTTTTTGTAACGTTCCGTTTTACGCAAATGGTTGCAGTTGGAAAAGACAAAAGCTTAAATAATTAATTCCCAAAAAGCTATGGTGTAACATAAGATTTTGAAAAGGATTTGAAATGAAACAAATTGATCAAAAAATGAAAATAGCCACTAGAAATCTTATTTTTCAGTAACAGAACAAGTTGAGAAATGATTTGGAAGTTAAACTCCATTGAAAACGTTAAAGAAATAAAAATAAAAAAAAGTGCTTTGCAAAGATAGTTTAAAGAATTTCACTGTAACATCTGTTTTGTTACATGAAATCAAAGAGATTGATAAAAAGTTTTGTAATAAATGCCTTGTGGACCTAACCTGGTTACTAATTGATATTAAGCAAATATCCCCTGACTAGAATAAAGACTACAGTTTAATAAAACTGGATAATTATTAATGACAATTTGCTGCTAAAATTATATGAAGTAGAACATTAAGACCATATATTGGGAAAAGTGAGATAAAGCTAGAGATACCATCGATGTTAACTTAATGACTTTCAGGAGTAATTAATATGAATTTTATTGCAATTTAAATATTAACGGATAAATTTTATGCATTCTGAATAATGTTATATCAATGTAAAACTAATTGAACTTCTATATACATGTAAACTTGAACTCAATTGACAAAGTGTATGCTTTCAGCATAATTCTGTATTTGTGTTAAAATAATTGTATTCCATTTTACGTTCCACTTTTAACTTTGCTAGCTTTAATTTTAATGTATATTATTGATAAGCTTAATGTATACTAGAAATTCATATGTATAGTTTGATAATACACAAGGAGAGTGAATAAAATAATATTTTGAAAATATATTTATTGAGAACAGATAAATAATAATGCTTACATTATATGTATATGTTTACTTATATTAATATTTTAATAGGATTTAATATTTAATGCAAGCGAAAAAATATAATTTATATATATGTTAATATAAGTCTGTGTGTACATGCATATATGTAAGAATGTCTATAAAACAATGTACTTTACTCACACCAGCCAATAAGATAAAGAAGTCTTAAATGTTTGAGTTCTCTAAAAGCAGCCGCAATGATCATGTGAAGATACAATCCTTCACAAAACATCCAAGTATACGAGCATAGTCTGAAATATTCAGTAATGCTGTGCACTGTTTTACAAATAATCTGAAATAATAGATAAAAAGCTATATATATATATTAACAAAGGCGAGAATGAATATAATAAAATATGCTCACTTATACAAAAAACTTTTTTACTATATATATGCGTATGTGATTGTGAATATTATGTCTGTACATAAAATTTTTGAAAAAATAAATAAATTTCTTCACTAAAAATTAAGTAATTATAATAATCTTTATAGTAGAATATTATTGAGTGAAACCGTTTTGCTTACATTTTACTTACAAAATATATATTTTCAATAATTTTTGACATTTTAAACTTATTAGATCATTTCACTTCTACAGTTTTATCTTTCGTATTTTTGTATTATTTTATATTTTATGTTTCTTCTCCACGATGTCAATAGCATCATGGGTGTCAAATGGAAAAAGACAGTTCTAAACAAATTTATCAATATTTCCTACAATTTCACGAAGGTCATCTCCAAATTTATGTTTCATTCAATGCTCTATTTAAATTTTTTGCCATTATCTTTTATCATAATTTAGTTAATTTTGCGTATATATCCAGTCCATTTTTTTTTTTTTTTGCTTTCTTTTCATTTTCCGTTTCTTTCCAATTTCTTCGCGGGTGTAACTCTTTAAATACTGTTTCTTCCGAAGCTCTCGATATATTTATTTTTTTCCCGTTATTTTTAATTGTCCAAATCACCTTTATTTGTAATGATACTATCATTACATTTAATGTTATATAGTAGTGATATATATATATATTTATACAGTATTGTTTAGTATTTTTTAAAAGTAATTAAGATTTGCTAATGAAAGTCAATATCTTTAACATTTAATTGTAGTTACTGTAAATTATTGGCGGATTGCTCCTCAACATTCAAATATGTCTATTTTACATAAAAACTTGTCAAGATTTTAAAATCGCTTTACATTCTTAACATTATATTCGTCTAATCTAAAACATTTTTCATTGAATGTTGGCTAGAAGAGCATTTGAAATTTGAACATTAATTATTAATTCAAAAGTATCACTCTGTGAATCATACTACGATTAGACAAAAATAAAACAATCATCAAGATCCAGTGAATCTAAAAACTAAAATATATATGTTTTATAGATCGAAAAATGATTTCACTATCAAATGCTATACATCTTATTTACCTATTTTCTAAAACCATGTATAACCATTTCTAACACGACACTTGATAAGCTACCTCCAATTTTACTTCAGGTGTAAAATGCTTTCTGTTATTCAGTTATATAAAAGCTGTATAATATTAATCATTTTTAGTGGATAACCAGTTAATTTCTAATATTGAAGCAAATAATTTTGATATTTGAAGTCAACTCAATAAAATGATTATATTTAAAAAATGGAATTTCTACTATTAACTCTTTCAGTTTAATTTTCAGGAAGAAAACTCTGTGCCAGTAATACTTATTAATATTATTTGAACAAATAATAAGTTTTAGGCAAGTATTTATTCAACAAAATACGTGAAATTATTGAAATTATTAAAAGCACACAACAATGAGATTTCAGTAACAAATGCTAAAACCTGTTTTATAGTCCTCATATTAATAAATTGAAGTAAAAAATCATTTTAAGAATATATAGGAAAAAAAAAAATTAAGGACATACTCTTATCATTGTTATTTTTCTTAGTATCACTATATAATATATCATCATCATTTCATTTTGATTTTTTCAAAATATGGACCTATCCTGAGTCTATATATTGATGATCCAAAGTCTTCTTGGTTTACTTAAAAAAACATTAAAAGAACATCAAAGTTGAACCATCTTAAGGAAAGTTGCATATATGTATAATAAAGAGAATTTGAACTCAGACTTTCAATTCAATCAACCTTCAACTATCCACATTATATCATATACTACTGATACACATGACCACACATGTGGTCATGTGTATCAGTAGTATGAGATAGTGTAGATAGTTCAAGGTTGCTTGAAAGTCTGAGTTCAAACATCCCATATTTATAATTAAGTTCTAGGTATAAGAATGCCTGTATTTCAAATCTTATATGTGTATAATGTATGTAATTCCTAATGCGAAGATATTTACATGTAAAGACATATATTCCCTTATATGTCAATATAATTAGCAAGATAATATAATTTGTGTAATGATTATACAATGTCGTCCAATGTGGGTTCTTATGTGCTACAATGGCAGCTCAGATGTAGGGTTTGAATCTCATAACCTGAGAGTAAGAGTAAGAAGTTAAGAACAATAAATTTTGAAATATAATATAAAAATTGTTTTGTTAAAACCGTAGTAATGTCCAGAATATATTATGTATCTTCATTGCACAGACATTGCAGTGGATTTTATTCAAATGAAAAAATTCATAATTATTCAAAAGTGTCAAAATTATTTTAACTCTTATTTGCAACGTATAGGCTATCAAAAATGAATGTTTAAATCTAAAAAAATTAAGTGATTATAATTATTGAATTTTCAGAATTTCGATAAAGAAAATTTAATCTTTATGTTAGTTTACTTGTTGAGTTTTTGAAAAAATAAGAATTACTCTTATATATTAAAAACATCAAATTATAACATTTAGGTGCAACAAATTTCATCATTATACTAGCTACAAATATATCTTTCTTTCTAGCGATATATATATATTTCAATATGTGTTTCAAAATATCAAAAATTTAAAGTGGATGCCTGAAAACTTTACTCTCTGTGACAAATTATAAAGATACTAATTTATTAAATAAGATATGAAATGCATTTGTCCGTATGAATTTGTATAAATAAATTTTTAGTAACAGTAAAATACTAAATATCTCTATAAAAATCATGATATTGTCAGGAAGAAACACTAAATTTAAAAATGTATTTTCCTGGTGTCAGAGTCTTTAAAAAAATTACTTATATTGTTTAAATACTGTACTGCCATAACGTTATAGTAGTAACTATAAATAAAATACAAATTCATATACTAGTCAAAAAACAAACTATTACTAAAATCTTCCACAACCATGATTTCCTCTTTGAACAAATAGACCTTTTTTTTTTCTCATGTGTCATAGCACCAGCTGGGAAGTGAACCCGCTAACCTGGTACAACTGCTTGTAAAGCAGACGTCGCTGACCTCTTGACCACCAATGCTTAACTATTATACTCACTTTTTATTTACTACCAGACCACTATTAATATTTTTTCTCATGTGTCATAGCACCAGCTGGGAAGCGAACCCACTAACCTGGAACAACTGCTTGTAAAGCAGACGTCGCTGACCTCTCGACCACTAATGCTTGACTATTATACTCACTTTTTATTTACTACCAGACCACTATTAATATTTTTTTTCTCATGTGGCATAGCATCAGCCTGGAAGCGAACCCACTAACTTGGACCAACTGCTTGTAAAGCAGCTGCGCTGACCTCTTGACCACCAATGCTTGACAACAAATGGATCTTTTCAAGTAAAATTCAATTAAACACACACACACACACATATATATATATACAAAATTAAATAGTTTTCCGATCATTCACTACACAAACCAATTTCCTTTAACGCCAAAGAATATTTTTATGAAATTGATGGTCTCAGATATTTGATGTTAAAAAAAGTTGTTTTTCAAGTAAATGATGGGGGGAAAAATTGTTTCCTATATATGTTGCATTTTATTTGAAAAGATGTATTTGTTAATAGATTAAATCATGGTTGAGGAAGAATTTTGGCAAAATTTTATTTTTGGCTGGTATTGTAAAGGTATATGAATTTCTTCTATTTTATATTATTGTTTACATGGTCATGCACTAAGAGTGAAAACATTTGAGCAATAATTATCAATTCATAAAGCACAGGAAAAATTATAATGAAATTATTTTAATTGTGACTGATTTATTCTTATATAAACTGATAAAAGAACCCACTAGATAATATTAATACAACAACAAGAAAGTAACTTTAGTTGCCAAAACTTTAAGATAACAAAATCAAAAAAATATTCAGATACACATGTGGCAAGACTGCATCTATCAATATTTCACACTTAACTTATCTATGTTTTTTTTAAATCAAAGTAAATAGGTGACAGATTTTTTTCCTCAATAAATGAATGGCTTAGTGAAAATTTTAGCATGGGGTTTTTGATACTAGTCAAGTATAAGACTTAAGAATTGGGCAATGTTGAGTATTACTGTTGTTGAAAAAAATGCATATTAAATGCTTATTATAAAATTCTTTATAAAGATAATAATTGGAAACGTATAGAACAATAAGCATTATTTTATCACAAGTGTATCGATTGTATGAGAAAATGTGGATAGCTGAAGGGAGTGTGAAAGTCTGTGTTCAAATCCTATATATATATATATATCAATTAATTAAAAGAACTATGACACAATCTTAATTCCATTTTATGAATAAATTAGGTTATTAATACATAACAGAATTAACATAATTAGCTCAGAGAGCAAGTGTATATGCACACACATCAATTTTCCAATCATAAGTATTTTTTTGGTTTTGAAAATTTAAGTTGAACTTAATATGTTCTTGACTTAAAGACATATAATCAAAAATAGAGGCGTTATAAATTTTCATTTCATTTTTAGATAATATCATAGTTGTAATAGCTATTTCATTGATTGAAGTCATACTTTTTGTTTGCTTTATATTTTCTATATTTACAGTAGTTATACGATTGTTGATGGAATTTTTTAGTTGTAAACTAATATTTTTATATTCAGAACCAGACAAAACGTAATTAAATTAATATATAATGGTTGCTGTTAAAATAGAATATATTGTGCCGGTTTTAAATGAAAGTTTAGGAAGTGTCACTCTTTGTATAACTTTGCAATTTATTAAAATATTCTTCATCAAACAATTTATTCACTAAATATTGGTCTTCCAAAATCTATTATTTTATTAACAAATGATCTACATTTAGTAATATAACTGTTATTTCATTTTAAATGAAAGTGTAAAATCTTATAATAAATTATATAAAAACGATAGAAAATATCTGTGAAATCATTTATTTGTTGAAAATACGAAAAAAACTCTTTACTACATCCAGTTTTGTCACTATAACTTTAACACTTTTCATGGCTGAGTTCTGTTTAGACAATTTACCAAAATTTAAGATTTTATCCCCAATATCATCATTTTTAATCGTTATTTATCCGCTGCAGAAAGAATGTGTTTCCAAGTTTTTTTTTTCCCCTCATATGTCATAGCATCGGCCGGGACGCGAACCCAGAACCGTCTGCAACCAACTATTTGCTTGCAAGGCGGATGCGATGACCTCTCGGCTAACAACGCCTGACATGTGTTTCCAAGTTTAATCCAATTTGTCAAATCCATAGTCTGTTTTCTTTACAACACACCATAAAATTTAATATTTTATCAATCTATCTCACATGAAGTCTTTTTCTAGGTTTGTTAACATCTCTAGATATCTAATTTTAAAATTTCAACTGGGCGTGTTTCACTTCTTCTAGAAATATGTCTATTTCAGCTTCATTTCAAATAACTTAATTCTATCGATGATGCCAGAGATACGTTTTGTTTTTAATATTCTCTTTTTCTTAACATATATCTCTGCACATATTGAAATATAATGTTAAATTATTATTATTATAAGTGTTAAATTTTCCAAACATCCTTAATTTAATGAGAGCCAAGAGTTTCAGAAATGGAAATAATCTGAAAACTTCACATCCCTGATTATGAGACTCTACCCCTGCATCAAATAATGATCAGTTTAATAATTTTATGAATAATTCCACCCATTATGTTTTGATTTGTATTAGTAATCTGACAAAGGTATTTATAGTTATTAACGTCTAATTGGTTAATATCATTTATTGTCTACTTCTGAAAAAAAAAACTGAAACCGTCAATAGTGGGTTGTAAAAAAGCATAGTAAAAAATAATAAAGAACGTAAATGATATTAAGATCATTAATTTACTTTTTTAGCATTTATCTTTAATGTTACTTTTTTTTACTTTTTTTCTGCTAGCTTTTGTAACATTTACTGATGCACTGAAATTTTATTTGCAACATTTAAATGACTTACTTTTTATTTACTTTTATTCTCTTATTGTCCCATTTTAATCCACAAAATACACTTTAGAATACTGTTGCAAAAAACTTTGTGAGATATACAAACATCCTTTCTTGCACTCTTCTCACAATTAATCTTCACGACATCAGCATATAAAGTCATTGTTGTTGTATTTTCATAAATTTTCTTCAGACTATTCAAGAATGTAGTCATCTTAGAAACGCTTATACAATCAAATGCTTGTCATAATTTAATATTCCTGAACATAAAACTAACACATATTCACTGATCCATTCTGTTAAAATCATATTTTATATCCAGATTGTTTTTTTTTTTGTTTTTTGATTAGTTTAAAATCCAAAATCCCATGAATTATCTGGGTAAAGATTGGTAATAGAAAACTTATAGATCTATAATTTCTACACCTTTATCTCCTTTTTTAAATAGCATTATTGCTTTTACATTTTTCTAATCCATTGTTAAATCGTTAATATTTAGATATTCAATATATAACTTCACCAATGATTTTTCAATGTTTTCACCTGCTTTTTTAAACATATCTCATTTCATAGAACTTTTTCCTTCTTCATGGATTTACTTGCATATTTTACTGTTTCATTTAAGATTCTAGGCAATTCAGTAGATGTAATAACTCTAAACTATATTTTATATATATATATATGATGTCACTTCTTATTTTTCATAATAGTTCCTTTTTTTTTTATTTTATTAATAGTTTTCTTCCAGTACCAAGATGATGTTTTACACTTTTGAAACCTTTATTCGCTTCTATAGCTTTGCTTATTAAGTCACAATTATATTTTCTTACCATTATTTACACTTCTTCATACCATTTTACAAAGCTCTAAATATTCAATTTTTTTTAAACAAACTATTAAAAAAATTTTCATATTTCATTTTTTCTTCATACATTGTCTTGTCTCAATACAAAAATTATTAATATATTGTTTTTTCTTCTACCAGCTATTTTTTTTTTTGTAATTTTTGATAGAGTATCAATATTTTTTATTGATTTCTGTCAAGTCTGTGCAAGTTGTAATTTAAATCAATTTGAATATTTCAGAAATCTAGGATAATAATTTTAAAAACTGGTCTTCATTAATAATATTTCTCTCTCTCTAGATATGCGTTAACACATATCTTACAACGTGGTAGTGTAGCATAATTTAATATATCAAGCACAGAGTTGGACTTTTTTTTTTTTTTTACATGAGTATAGTCATACAAAAAACAAGTTTTAAAAAGAAGGAGTTAGTGTGTTTTATTTCTGTTTTGTAGTGTAGAATCTAGTAAGAATATTACGATTTTTAAATACATAGCCTCTTTTTGAAGAAATACAGTTTCATGTGTCTATACTTTCATTTGTGTGCTTCCATTTCGTTTCTTATTAACATTTTTTCTCCAAGAAAGACTTCATAATATACTTTTTTTCTGCAACTCCACAAGCATGCGTCCTCTCTCATATTTCCCATCATAAACAAAATTATAGCAGTATTTTTATAATTCAATTTTTTACCAATTCTAGCATTAATGATAATTCTAAAATGTTGTTAATCTGATGAAAAGATTTTTTAATATTTATCTATAAATCATCTATTTCTCCATTAAAATAAAAACCTGAGGTATAAACCTGAATTACCTGACTTGATATTTTCCATTAATCTGAATAACTAACTTTGCTACTCTTTCTAATATATCAACAATCTCCACAATATTGCTATCTATTATTTATTTATAATGAATAGCACTCCATTTGTACTTCCAAAAAGTATATCTTTGTCTTAACATAAATGCTCACTTTTGAAATCAATTGTGTCTTCATTTTTTTTAACTTCATAGATTCTATTAATATCCATTTAATATTAGACAATACTTGATCATATTTGGAAAATCTTGCAACTGAAAGTGATCTACAGTTGTAGATATCTAAATAAAATATTGTTTTCCAATTGCAGATTCGGTCTATATTCAGCGAATTCCTAGTACCCTTGGCCTTTAACTGACAATTTCTAACTTGACTGGTAACGTTACTATTATTGTGGAATAAGGACAAAAAATTAGCTTTATTTGTTATGATTGTAGTTTCGAAACAAATTACCATTCATACACACATTAATTCAGCATTTCAGAAAACTCAACTGATATTTAATTGAGAACTATTAGTTATAAAAAATAAATTCCATAATACTTCTAGATCTTAAACCCAGAGATTAAAAGTAAATAAACATGACCATACTGCCTCAGTTGTGTTGATGAGTAGCCTACTCATGTTCATTTAGCAAATTAATAATCACATAGTAATAATGAGTGCAAGCAAATATAAATTCCCCATGTTTGGTTATTTTAAGATGTCCGTAAATAATCTTAGGGTCTGTGCCCCTAATAACAAGCTTTTTTTCTGCAGCCCATACTCGTATAATATAATAACTTTAATTATAATAATAATAATAATAAAAAGTAATCTACCTCAGTTCTTGAATCCAATTCTTTAAGAATGAGTTCAATGTTTTGAATGTACCAAACTCCAAATGCTACCCTCATAACACCATGGCACAATAAAGATAATAAAAAGTTTTTGTGAATTCTAAGATGATGCACTCTTAATTTTCTGCAAATGAAAAAAAATCATCAATTCGCAATTCCTTAGAAAAAGTTTTGTTATATATAAACACACTGTTACTGAAAATATATATATACTTACTTAAAATATACAAAAATAAATATAGAAGGTATGATAGCTATAATGCTAATCA
Organism: Epiperipatus broadwayi; assembly: GCA_028023455.1. Lineage (NCBI taxonomy): Eukaryota > Metazoa > Onychophora > Udeonychophora > Euonychophora > Peripatidae > Epiperipatus > Epiperipatus broadwayi. The sequence continues at coordinate 1,308,370 of JAQFVV010000106.1, read as the reverse complement.
AGTGGCAGCCAATATTAAATAACATTCTGCGAGTCAAGTCCTTAAAAAAATTAATAAGTTATATATATATATTGATACGAAGATTTTCATGGGTTGCATATATAAAAGTCATATTTTGCAGATTCATCTGTGTTAAAAAATTTAAATATTAAAATACCGATGTTTCAACTTCATCACACAAGTCATCTACTGGGTGATAAAAGGTAGAAAGATGGTTGTAGAGGCGCTAAAATCACTGATTTAAAAAAAACAATAAGTTTCACCAATAGCAAAACTGTTAAATTAAGAATGTTTTTTTTTTTAAAAAATATTTCCAAATAGGAGAAAGTTTGCATGTATTATCTCGCTTATTGATACAATCTGGCCTTTTAAGTATTTCAATGGCTTCTCTAATTTTGCACTGATAGAGATTATCACATCATCGCAATGGCTTCTCTAATTTTGCACTGGTAGAGATTATCACATCATATTCAGATGCGATAATCTTTACCAGTACAAAATTAGAGAAATCATTGAAATACTTAAAAGGTCAAATTGTATCAGTAAGCGAGATGATACATGCAAACTTCCTCCTATTTGGAAAGAACATTTTTGCTACTGCTGGAATGAATATTAACATTTTTCTTATTTTAAAATCAGTGATTGTAGTACCTCTACAACCATCTTTCTGCCTTTTATCACCCAGTAGATAACTTGTGTGATCAAGTCGAAACATCCGGTATTTTAAAATTTAAATTTTTTATATATATATATATATATATATATATATATATATATATATATATATATATATATATTTCACAATGATGGCATTACAAAATATATATATATATATATTAGGGATATGCTTAATAAATAATAACAGTTTATTAATTAACAAATCTAATAATAGTAATTATAATAATCAAATGGATTTATTGCTCTAGAGTTCACAAGAAATTCTAGCATGCAAGTGTAAGTACTGGTATTGATGCAAAAACTTTTTACTCCAGTCTCTGACACTATCACTGTGTTAAAGCATCCATGACAACTAATATAATGATGAACATGGATACAAAAAATAACTTAGTCTTATTTCTGTTAACAATAATATCTGTCATTTATAAGATTCTATTTTAATAGTGATGAAATGAAGTCATACATCACCTGACTTAATTTTTTTTGCTTGAATTTACAAATATAATAAACATACTAATAACTCTAAACAAGCTGTTTCAATAAATGCTGCTAGAGAAATCATTTAAAATCTTTATCTAGAATTATCCCTATCCCCAACTGTTTTTAAGTTTGTATTTTGGATCTAGTATTCGAATATCCTAGTGCCTCACTGATGAGAACCATCAGCTCAAAACCACTTTGGGAATAGGGATAATTCTAGATAGAGATTTTAAATACTTTCTTTTGCAGCATTTCTTAAAAGAGCTCGTTAAGAGCCATTATGATGCTCATTATATTACATAAGACTTTACTTTCTATAGCAGAAAAATAATTAGTTATTAAAATATTTGTGTAATATATTTTTCAGTATTCAGTTACAGTATGTTTTTAAGATGCCATCATTTTTTTTACTGCCCAACAGCTTTTTTCTGCATTAGTAATGTTGTTGAATAATTCTTTCCAATTATAATTTGCCTATAGACCTAAAAATATTTTCTACAATTGTGTCATTTTCTTCTAGTGTTTTTTTTTTTACTTTAAAAAAAAAAACATCCAAAGCAAATTAATAGTTTTATCAATATCTTCTGGATTTTATTATTGGAAAAATATTGTGAAGAAATAGTTAGGAATTCTGCTTCTATAAATGTTTTTTCCTAGATCTATTAATCTTGAGCTTACAAGTCTGATATAGAGATTGGCCATTTCATTTACAATAATAATGGTAATTCTGTTAAAGTTGATTTATACTTAATAGGTGAACATAAAAATGATCATTATTTTCTCCATATTTCTATCATCTTCCAAAAATGCTATAAATTTTTTATCAACTGCATTATCTGTAGTACAAAAATAATGACTATAAAAACATTTCAAGTTTGTATTCAGCATAAAATAGATTTTCTGATATTCACAATAGTTGGACTCCTTAAGAGTTCTTCATATTAAATTCATTAACCTATCACACCAGAGAAGTAATGTGCATGATACTATAAATACTTTGTTTCATTAATAATACATAGATTATATGGTGGTGAAACTGTAATAAGAATAGGAAATGTAAGCATTATATATTTATGAAGAGAAAATAAAACTGATTAATATATACATTTTCAAAACATGTTACACGAAAAAGAAATAACTTTCAGTATAGATCCAACAACATTAGAGTTGAACCTATTAAAACAACAATTAATTACCTATTGGAAAGCAATATTATTGAGTTTGTAATTTTAGCTTATTGAGGCAAGTTATGTTTTTTCCAAAGTTGAAAAAATATGAATTATTTTCCAAAATATAAAAATAGAGATATATTGAAAGATTGTGCAATAGGCAATAAAAATTATAAATTTCAGAAGTACAGTTCTGAATGATTAAGAGTTAGCATTACTTAATATGAAGTTCATTTGTATATTAAATAGGATTAGCTCATTAAAAGCAAATTCAACATTTTTTTTTTGGTATGATAATTAATAGTTTTTTTGTTAGTTTATACATAAAGTTATTAGTAAGAATGTCTTTATTTTTTCTAAGTAATAATGAAGTTGTTTATTTTTTTCAGCAATTTTATAATACCATTGATTTATCTAGCACTAATGTTATGATTTTTTATTATTATTACCAAGTAGATTGATTGGGTTTAATCTTTGTAGCATGATGTCAGTTAACAGCAGTCAATTGGTTGAAATTTTGTCTTTTTTAAAGTTCATAAAAAACATAAACATGATGTCACCAGAAATCCTATCATTGCTGCTTGAATCCATCTTTAAAATGATGTATCACGAAAAATATCAAATAAAATTTGAATTTTTTATTCATTTTTATTTTAATAGGCACATTTATTTTTTTTATATTTTGGTCAATTTTCTAGTTTACCTGAGGGCGATAAAAACAGAAAAATTTTATGGGCCTCATTATCTAACTCAAATGGATTAAAAATATGATGATATTTGCATTCAAGGCCTACCTTGGGATGTAAACGTAATCATGGAATATCATAAGTATACAATTTTAATTTTCTATTTTATTATTTTTTTTTTTAAATTTTTTTGATAAATGGTGAAATTTATTAATTTGTTTGCATTTGTATTTTCACATCTGTGTACTATATATAATATAAAATCATTTACACTCTTTATTAAACAATGTATAAATTTGTATACAAAAATTACAAAAGTAGTTTTTGTACAATGTAATTTTGTGTCTCTGATCCAAATTTGAGACAAACTTATTTTATAGACATAATGATTCTCAAAAGATTTAATAATTTATTACTATGTTTATATTTGTATTGGTGTGTTTGTGTTTTCTTCCACGTTTGTATAACAAGTAATGATTTACATATATAGAGCAGTGCAATGTAAATTTTAAAAACTGATAATCAAATATACAGAAAGGGTGTTGCAGATTGCAGTTGATAAAGCAATCACAAAATTTACTGGGCATAGTATCATGTGAAAATATAAACACTTAAAACTAATAAAGAGAGATTTCAAATAGTGTGTGTGTAGTGGTAGCCACAGTGATCATGCACAAGCCACATGGAATTATAATGCAAGCAAGAATCAAATTCTGATTATTGCCTGTGCCTTGATACTTATGCTGTGGAGTCAGTAGTTTTGCCACATCTTGCATCAAATTACTTTCAAGTCTATAATTAGCAAATGAGCTATATAAAAATAAATTATATCTATGTGGGACAATAAATATAACAAGGTAGCATCACTGGTGTGCATAAAGAATATAAGCATCACTGATACTCACAAAAAATATAAAATGAAGAGATGAAACTCATTTTATTAGTGATACATACAGTAACCTACAATTTCTAGATTTATATAGACAATAAGCCATTTGCTATGATGACAAATGCATAACCATCTTCTGAAAATGATTTGTTTCATATCTTTTATTATGATAAATCTTTTTCTTATAGATGCCTTTGAGATTTGATAACTTTTGGGGTACAAAATAAAAATGAATTCATATGCAACTTGTTTTGCAGATTCTGAAGCTATATATTATCTTAAGTAAAAAGGATTAGACATGGATTGAAAGATAATTTTGTGAGGAATAGAAAGAAATTATCAATGAAGATGTAGTTTAAACTTAGTTCAAGATAAATTAGAAATTATGGACAAACAATAAAGTAATAATTATGTTGGATATTGAAATTTCTTTTTTCTCTATTTTTTGAATGGTAATCGCTCTTTGTCTTAGCCTTATTGTTTTCTCGATTTTGTCTAGTTTCTATCAATGTAAAGATTTTTGCACTAACATTATTAATCCTGAAGGTATTGTGAAAATTGTATCTCAGGTCAGGTTTTTTTAAAAATTAATATGGCACTTCGAGAATCAACCAAATAATTATAAGAGAAATCTTATTTAAAGAATAACTGATCCATCCTGCTTGGTTGACTTTCAACTCCTAACGAAATGGATAAATCGTAATTAAAAATGGATATTTTTTTTTGCTTTAACACAGTAATACAATGATTTATACTGAACTATAGTGATAAAAAATATTTTAATAACTATTTTAAAACAAATAAAAATATTGATTAGAAAAATAAAGTTTTATTTTTTAAAAAGTAATAAAAATAAAAATGAGTTGTGAATTCATAAACAACAAAATATTTCCAATATACATTGTTGAAAAATATAAACATGAAAGCCACATGTTAACTAATTTGTTTTGCTTTTTTTTTTTTTTAAAAAAAAAAAAAAAAACGTTTTATCGTTATTGATTTTGTCTTGATATAGTGATCATGTGATGTTTAGTTGATATTTGAAATGACATTTAAAATGAGATTATTTTTTTGACCTAATTTTTGTCGTTTCATTAAATCTTAAACTAATTTGTAATAAAGATATGGCACAATTTTCTAAAGTTTAATTAATATAAACTAAAAATATCTTTTACATTTTTAATATTCAATAGATAGAAAATCTATGTTAGGCATGTTGTTAATATTTTAATTAAAAAACTCCTCAAAATCAATCTTCACTCCCTTCCCACAAATCAATTTTTGGTCAACCTTAGGGGTTTCACCAAGATCTCTCCCATATGCCAGCTCTGTAAAACTGACAATGAAACCCTCCAGAACTTCCTAATTAAATGTCCCTTTTTGCTTGGCATGAGAAATGTCATCAACTCCTGCCTTTCCTCACACAGAAATACCATCTTCAACCTCTAATAATCCATAGAAACAGGGTCTTCACAGCTATTAGACTATCAGTTTTCCTCATCTATGCTCTCTGGTTGCTCCAATGTGCCATTATCTTTGACCAGAGAGTACACTCAGTCAATCAAAAGCTCTTGGACCTAATTCACTCTCTCAAAACCAAAGATACCAAACTAGTCCCACCTCCACTCCTCACAGATACTTGGGCAATCCTCCAACTCCCATCCTCTCAGCCTATGTCATAGAACTCAATCACAAAGACATGCATTTCAGACTGGCCTGGGCTACACACCATTTCCCCTTTCCACTTCCCATTCTCTTTTCACATGAATCCTTCCCCTCTCACCATGTTGCTCCTGAAATTTCAATTTATATTATAATCACTCCCTTGTAAACCTTTTCTAACTGTATTTGTTTTGTTTATGAATAAACGTTCATCACAGGAAAAAAACAGACATTTTTAAAGTTTATTTTCCATCATTTTATACTTAAAAATTTGTTTTAAAATGTAATCACATCAGATGTTTGCATCATCATTTTCTTAAATATTTTTGTTTTTAAATATAATTTGCTCTCAGATAAATACTAATCAGTTGTTAAATAAGTCTACACAGTTTGTTTGATAGTGTTTTCTAATTGCAAGTGATGTCTATATTTTTGATAACTTTAATATATTCCAAATTTATAAAAAAAAAAAGTAAAAAAACCATTCGCTATAATAATTGTTTTCAAAGATTTTTTACGACAATAATAAGGATGGTTATTTTAATTTTTAAGAGTTGTACATGTTTTGTAAACTTGTGCTTTGCGAAAGGTTATGTTTTGAGCTTATAAAAAAAAAGCAATTATCCATCATTTTATAATTATGCAATTGTTGCAAGAGTATCTGATGGAATAAAGAAAGTAGGCCTAAAGGTAAACCTTTAAAAAGACTAAAGTAACGTTCAATGAATTTTCCCATAAGAAATAAATGAAGATTGATAATAATGACTTAGAAGTTAGCAATTATAAATACAGATTATTACTATAAATGTAAATAAAATTAATCATAAAATTAAACTTAGTTGTAGTGCTTCTTAAATTGTAGATTGTTCAAAGTTTTTATAGAAAATGTAAACAATCTACAATTTAATTTAAGAAACTATTGTTTTTTATAATCAAAATAAACCCATTATTTTCAGAAAATTGTTTAAAAAATACAATCTCAGACTTTTATAAATATACATTTATATAAAGTAGATGAAACTATAATGGACATTCAACTCAGTACAGCTGATTTTATAATAATCATACTAACTATTAAGTAATTAGTATGTAGTAAATAAAAATTATTCCAAATGCAATAATACTAAATAATGGATCTTATTACAGTTTGAATTATATAAGAACTTCATTTATTTATCAGACAAACAACTTCTAAACTGAAGAACCAATATTGAAATGTCCAGAACTGAAATTTTATTCAACCAAAATAATATTGGGCATTATATAAATAATTGCAGAATTTCCAACCATCAACTGATTTAATTTTTTTTGTTAAAGGTATGATATCAATGAAGTATTATTGATGCATAAATTATATGTGACTCACAATAATCATTCTTATTCATCCATGTGGATGGATCATAATGATAAAATTGGCTACCACAAATCACATTATTCATTTTAAGGATAAGAATGATTTTACATTTGTTGATGTTATCTGTCTATTCTTTATTATTTTTTTAGATATTAGTTATTTTCTAAGTTATTTCTGGTATGGAACAAATTGTGAACACTATAAAAGCTTTTTGTTATAATTAAATGACCTAGAATCCCTTGCATAAGTAAACAAACTACCATGAAATCAAGTAGAAAATATAATAAGAATGAAATCTGAATTACATCCAAATCATGGGTTTCCTTCCAAAAGTAATACACTATACTATTTTTATGTGTTAGGTACATATTCAAAACAGTGTGCCTATTTTCATATAATTCTGGCTATGTTTAATACATTATTTACCTCCCACCTGATGTTATCAAGTTTATATGCACAAATGCATAACATCATTTGATAAAAATGGCACAATTTGATAGACTTCTGATTAAAATAAGAAATATATTTTATTTACATTTTATGATAAAACATAATCATTAAAAATATATCAATAAAATTGCAAATTATATAATTTTTATAAGAGAATATATATATAATTATAAAAACTTATCTATTATTAGGTAAATGTTAGTATGTTGGATAATTTTAGTTAACTAGGATATAAATGACGTAAAGACCTTATTGACTTTTAATGAAGCTATTCTTATACTCTCATATTTTCATCTATGTTTAGACTTATTTTTTCTCATTTTTAATTTAGTTTTGTATTATTGTCCATGGTTTAATTTTAATATACCTTTTTGACAGTAATCCAAATAATTATTTTATTAACAAATTAATCTTTAGAATTAAAAAAAAATTTTCTATGTCTTAAATTTTCCTCAGCTTTTTTTCCCTATTAGTAGTTTTTCTGAATGTTATATCTTTAAAGTTTAATTTTCTTAATTTATCTTATTTTTATTTCAATATATTCACTGATTTTTATATTGTTACAGTTCTTTGCATGGTATACAGGCTATTGGTTTAAGAATACAGTTTACATTGTAAGGTGATGACTAGGCAAATTATAAGACACTTTTTCATATTTACATTTATTTTTTTCCAGGGATTACATTTTCAATAGTGATGACAACTCAACTAAATTTGGTATATATCAAATCATTTTATAAATAGTGCGATTAATACATTTTTATAAATGCAATTGAAAAGTAGTAATGATAATTTATCATTCTTCTGTGTTGGATTAATTTGTTTTTTAAATGAATGAGATGACTTTTTGTTTCTTATAGGGACATTTGCTATTTGTTGAGCATATCTTTTTATTCTAATGTTTTCAAATATCGGCTAAAAGAAATAAATTTTATATTCACATGATTTACTTGCTGAGGCAATTGGATATAGCCAAAGAACAACAAACTTTTCATTTCTTATATACTTTTCCTACTAGCAGATGTCCTTTCATGTGACAAATATTGCTTACTAAATTTAAAAGCGAGCACAAGTAAACTTATTTACAGAATCAAATGATGTATATGTTTTTGATCACTGTATGGTCAATGACTCATTAATTAATAAATTGATTACAAAAGAAATAATTTAATTAAAATATTTTTATGTGTTAATGATTTTATATCATTATATATTTCAATCAAAAAATATTTATCGTACAAACAAAAAAAATATTTCTAAATTTCCACACTTCAATTTATACATTAATTTCAATTATGTTTCATTATACAAATAGTATCTTAATAAGTTTGATTTTATGACTAACAGTTTTTTTTCACTACTAAATATACTATATGACAAATACTTTTTCATAGTGTACTAAATACTAATCTCAGTATTGTTTGACCATTTTCTAATTATTTTTACTAAATTGTAATCAAAAGAAAATGTTGGATTTAAATCTTTAAAATTAGTCAAATAATTCAAAATTTAAAAAAAAAAACTCAAATATTAGACGACACTTTTTTTAAACTTGACTGTATACTTGGTAATGTTATTGTTTTTAATATTACAAAGCCATACTTCATAACTTCAGCTATTATATAAAATCTTTAATAGCTTAATATACCCCCCCCCCATTCAATCCTTTTTTTTTCCTTGTTCAATCCGTTTTTTTTAATATTTCAATTTTATTATATTTTTTTTTTTTATTATTAAACTGTATGACCAGTTTGTTCTAATCTTTTTCTGATTAGTAACTTATATAATAATATTACTATGATATATATCTAAACAATTTTATAAAAATATTTTAAAATAAATTATGTGAAAATAAATTTTATAACGTTTATATAAAAGTCCCAGATAATAATACTATCCCTTGTGAAGACAATATTTAGTGTTTTTGAAGTAAAAAAAATCTGTCATTTTTTTAAAAATTATTATTTTTAAAATGTAACTATTTTAAAATATATTTATATGATAGAAACAACTTTAACAATTATGTTATTATAATAAAAAATGAATTTCAGTTAAAAAATATTATTTAACTAAAATTAAAATTTTTATAATATCCTTTAATAGATTTTTTTATTCATTTTTTACAGTGCTGCAGCAATTTTATTTACTTCTTGATAATATTTTATAGGCTTACTTCTCAACATTTCAACAATTTTTTTATCTTATCTATACTTCTTAGCCATATTGTTTATTTCAAGATATTTCCCAATCTACATTATTGGTTCAATTTTCAAGTTATTTATATCTTCTGCATTCATTCAATGGTGTGTATAATATCTACTTTTGCGAATGTAACTGTTGGAATTTTTTCAATATTCTTCAGAAATTAATATCTTGGTCTTTGTCTTAATATTTTAAGCCTTTAAAATTCTTATAGAGGCATATATTTTTCATATAATCTACAGATCCAATGCATGTATATACTCGTTAGCCCTTTCAGTATTATATTTTAATACTTCTATTAAATTATATTTAACTTTAAATCCAGATTTTTGTTATTTTGATTTTCTGTAACCTAGTTGTGAGTTGTAGTAATATTAGTGAAGAATTGATTGAAGAGGACAGCATTCAACTTTTTGATTCATACTTATGAATTATAGTTATAACATTATTTTAATCTATTTCATTTTTGTTGTTGTTTTAAAGTAATCTTGAATGATTCTGCTTCAAACTTTATAAAATTAAATTGCATATCTCTTTCTTCATTTAAAAACTTAATAAATATATTGAACGGGATGCTCGAGCTGATTCAATGGTTTCATTGTCAAAAATAAAAACTTTTATTTCCATTAAATCTCTAAAGATAAAAAAAATTTAAAACTATTTAAAAGTTTATTTATAAAGAGTATGTGTATTAATACACATATTCAGTTATGTTTAAAATAAGTCATTTTATTTTTTTTATAAAATTGATTTCTAAAATAGTTTTCTTTGACCACTTGTTTTTACTTTTTTTTATCAAATTAATTAAAAGCAAGCAAACTTTTTAATTACATTTCTGTTTCTTTTATTTTAATTATAATATAATTTTAGTTTAATTTTAAAAGCAGATATTTAATTTTGTGTTGTTGTTTTTATATAAAATAATTCCTGGTTAAAATTTTTAATTAAGTTGAGCAGGAGATGGAGATTTGCCCTGGCCTATGGCTTAGAATTGAACAACAAGAAAGTTTACATGGGAGATTGGAGAGAGTATAAATAACTCCGAAAAAAATTCTGTGGACATTAAAGATTATTCTTGGTTTGACTAAGCTAATTCAGTTTATCTGTGATTCATTCAGCATCTTATATTTTCACTCTTCACAGTTATATTAGCTTGTTGAGATTTGTACTGCACTGGCAGGTTGGACATTTAATTTGTTTTTAAAATTTGCTGTCCCAAGATGTCAAAATTCACTGCTATATATATGCTAACCTACAACATGCCTTGATAATTGAATTAAGGACAGACCTCTAATTCCATGCTGTTCTTTCATCATGCCATGAAAGTCTGAAGTAGGAAGGATCCCGAAATATGCCTCTACACTTGCCATTGTAAAGAAATGGAACACCTGAAACTTGGAACTTAAAAATAAAAGTGTGCACTCCTCAAAAAACAACATAAACTCTGCTTTACCATAATGTCAAATTTTTCTTATTCTTTACAGGGTAAATATTTTTTTAATTAAATCTCTGCTGAATCTAAAATAAGTGTGATGTATAAAGTTTTATTAATTATTTAATCTAATATTTTTTATGTTTTTTTTTTTGCTTTTCTTTGTATTTCTAGTGTGCCTTAGAATTTTAGTTTTAAAATTTCCAAGTTTGCAATATTACTTATTTGAGAATGTATAGTGAGTGATATTTTATATGCTTAATGTTTTTTTCTGTTCTATGATTAACTCTTGATAAATACTCAGGCCAATCTTAGTAGTTTTCTTTTACTCACCTGTCCTTTTTGTTTGTTTTTTGTCATTAAACTTAATCAAACTTGGTTTGCATTTTCTGCAGCCCCTGATCTTTTGGCTGGAATTTTATTGAGTATAATGTTTTGCTTTTCTTGGTAGAGATTTTATTTTCTATAGTTCATATTATGTAGTGCATAATCTTCCATTTTCTTTTGTGAGACTAATTGTGGCTGGTTTAAACATACCTGACCATGAATGTTTTGCAGAATTATGACATTTTTACTTCAAATGTTTCTTTTCCAGGCTAAGAAAAACTCATCTGCACTGTTCCATTGGTTCTCCACATGCATCCATCTTTCTAAATCTCTATAGAAAAAATGAAATTGTTTCAGGTGAACTGCTAGTAGGAAGATATAAGTCTCTCTTATGTTATAGGCAAGAAATGAACTTATCTGTCTAGGTATTTAATGTATTAATGTTTATATATGCTCTCTGATGAATTAGAGTATAAAAATATAGATTAAACATTAGTATTGTGTTGGCTAGATTTATTTGCTTTTTTAATTTTTTTGCTTTAAAGTTATTTGTCAGAATGTGTACTGAGAATTTAGTGTAAAGTTATTTGTATTTTAATTATTTCATTTTCATTCTTTATGCTTGGGCAGACATAAATGATTTTCTAATTTCTTACATATCTCCTATTGAGACTTTTATTTATTATATCTCAGCTCGGTTTTGGCCAGTAATTTGCTTGGTGATTTACCCATATTATATGTCAGTCTTCCTGAAATTAGATATTTAATGTTTTCTTCAATTTTACATCATTTATGCTGGAGTATTTTTTAATTTTACTATTTCATTAAACTGGAGATTTCAGTTTTCCCCTGTTTTATAATCTATATACTCCATCATATTCATTTACTATTTGTAGTGTCCTTGAATTGTAATCAACCATGGAAATCTTAAACATGATTTATCTATGCAGTAGTTCTACGGACATTATGACATCATTAATCCATAAGCTGGTGAGTGCTTGCCCATGCTGCTTCGTTGATTCATGCAATAAACTTTTCTTACTTTTTATTTTAGAACTTTAAAAAGAAAACCTGAATTGCTTAGGTGAATTGCCAGCTGATGGAATTATCCCCTCCTTTTAATTCTTTATTGGAAAATTAGTCTTTCTTCCAATGCATTGATGTTTAGTTTTTGTTAGTACATGCCTGACAGAAACATATTTATTGTGTGCAAATCTCTCCTTTAAAATTTCATATTTCTCTTAATAAAATGTTAAAATTATTTAAACTTATTTTAGCTGACATTTGACTTAGTGCTTTTATTTCTCAATTGTCTGAACAATATTCACAAGCTCTTGCTATCTCCCTGGCTCTAGTCAGCGTAAACCATCATCACCCTCTACTTTTGATCATGGTAAACAAATTTTCCAGATATGCAGTGATCTGGTGATGCCCTTCATGATTAAAAGGGAATCGAGTGTCCTGTACAATAAATTAAGGTCTCCTAGTGCAGTAGTAAATTAAAATTTTTGCAATCTGCATAAAAATGAATAAACTTGATGTATTGTAGTAAGTTTTTATTTATTATATTATTCTATTTACAATGTACATATATTTTTGGTAAATGAATATGTAGCCATTATTAATTAAAAACAAAATCAAAATCTCTGTTCAAATCTGTATCACCCAAAAATTGTCCAGTCTATTGAGTATTGTCTTTGCATTTCTGAGGAGTTGTTAGAAAGGCTTTTTTTTCCTGCATGAAACCAAAATTTGAAGATTTCTTCATGAAAACTTCATATGCACATATATAGGTGAGCAGTTGTCTCAACAGAAAAAAAGAATCTATATAATCTCTTTAATGGTCTGTTTTCTTTTTTTTTAAGTGTCATAGCATTGACTGGGGCGTGAACCCGCAACCTGAGCAACTTCCTGCAAGTGCAAGGCAGTCACGCTGACCTCTCGACCACCAATGCAAGACTGGTCTGTTTTCTTTGCAAATTAATATATGCATTTAACCACATTTATAAAATAATAATTATTTGCTCATTTATACGTAAACTTTTTTTAATCTCCCATATTTTCATTGTCTGTAAGTGTAAACAAAAAATTGAAATAGCTTCTATCAACCATTGAGAAAACTGCTTAGATAAAGCTATGAATTACATAGTTTTTAATTACAATAGTTGGTTTAGTAATATCTTGTGGCAGGCATTAATTATCAAGTGGCATTTAAATGTATTTTTTGGAAAACTAATTATCAATAATGATTCATTACAAAGGAATCTTAAAGATTTCATGGAGATATAATAATTATTGTGTTTTATCAAATTCTTCAATGTTATCCACTCATATGTATGCTTTTATTAAAGCAAGATCAAACTTCCTCTTTCACTCCTACATACAAGTATTTGTATACATATTCACAATGTAAATATTATTCCAAAAGAGTATTACGCCATTGATAATTAATACACCATGAGAAATTTTAAAGTGTGAAACCAAACTTTTGATACAATGAATCATTATCAAAACTAGATTAAATTTTATTATATCAAACTTTAATATATATATTGAAACAGATATGCTGTTTCTCATATAAATATTCAAAAGACCCCCCCCCATTTAAAAACGTCTAGCGTGATTCAGTTTAATTGGGAACGCAATAAATTTTGATTTGTTTAAAAAAAATCATATTTTTAATTTTGTGACTGATGGATTTGAATAAAATGTTATGTCATCTTATTTTTTTTATCTGTCTCAATAAAAAGAAAAGAAATTAATTATCCAATCATTAAAAAGAAAAAAAAAGATACTTGAGTTAAACTGAGGCATTATTCAAATTAGGCACGTCGTCGGAAGAAAAGAACTTTTTTTTTCTCTCTCTCGTTTTACACAGAGAGGCAGAACATATTAAATTTTCTTTTTAAAAAAAAGTGTATTACTTAATTCTTTTGACATATTAAAGTATAACTTTAACAAAACATGAAAATGGAAAAAGAAAGCTTTACTAGAGGAATTTTAGTGACAATGGAGTAATTTAGCGGCTTCACTCTCTCCACGCTGTGCCATGACTTTCCATAGATGAAATAACCTGCCTTCTTTAGAGTAAACTAGACTGTAAAACTGGAAGGTAATTATGTTATAGGAATGTTTAGACATCTTTACCATAAATTATAAATTGACATCATGAAATATCTACATAAAAATTATTTTTATAAAATATTAAAACATATTTATCATATGTTATGAAGTGAATTTATGAAACGGTTGCATACGTTTTGTTTAATAAAATATTAAGACATCTTTATCATACGTTATAAAGTGAAGTTATGAAATAATTACATAGAATTTGTTTTATAAAATATTAAAACATTTTTATCATATGTTATAAAGTGAAGTTATGAAATAATTATGTAGAATTTATTTTGTAAAATTTTAGAACATGTTTATCATACATTATAAAATGAAGTTATGAAATAGTTACATGCAAATTTATTTATAAAAATATTTGAACGTATTTTTTTTAGAACATGTTTATCATACGTTATAAAATGAAGTTATGAAATAGTTACGCACAAATTTATTTATAAAAATATTTGAACGTATTTACTATATGAATTAGAAATGCTTTAATTGCATATTACTTCTATCTGGGTAATGTAACAGAATTTATGTATATGAATATACTTTTATATTTGACTAAATTATAAATGCTCTACAAGCCAAACAGAGTTTATGTGATGAATATACCTTTATATTTGACTAAATTATAAATGCTCTACAAGCCAAACAGAGTTTATGTGTATGAATATACCTTTATATTTGACTAAATTAGAAATGCTCTAATTACTAAATGATAAATGCTCCACAAGCCAAACAGAGTTTATGTGTATGAAGATACTTTTATATTTGACTAAATTAGAAATGCTCTAATTACTAAATGATAAATGCTCCACAAGCCAAACAGAGTTTATGTGTATGAAGATACTTTTATATTTGACTAAATTAGAAATGCTTCAATTACTAAATGATAAATGCTCCACAAGCCAAACAGAGTTTATGTGTATGAAGATACTTTTATATTTGACTGAATTATAAATGCTTCGGTTACCAAATGATAAATGCTCCACAAACCAAGAATTGCTAAGTTTAAATGTTTACCAATCAATAATGATTCATAAAATAATGAAATGCTATATAAACCATAAATGCTTGACTGCTTCTAAGGTTCTTACCTTAAATGAATTTAAAATGAATTATTGTATAAACCATAAATGCTTGACTGCTTCAAAATGAATTATTGTATAAACCATAAATGCTTGACTGCTTCAAAATGAATTATTGTATAAACCATAAATGCTTGACTGCTTCCAAGCTTCTCATAAATGAATCCAAATGAACTATTGTTGAATCAGAATATTCCAAGCTTCTCATAAATGAATCCAAATGAACTATTGTTGAATCAGAATATTCCAAGCTTCTCATAAATGAATCCAAATGAACTATTGTTGAATCAGAATATTCCCAAGCTTCTTCTCATAAATGAATCCAAATGAACTATTGTTGAATTAGAATATTTCTAAGCTTCTTCTCATAAAGGAATTCAAAAATGAACTATTGATGAATTAGACTGTTTCCAAACTCCTTCTCATAAGTGAATTTGTAAATAAACTATTGATAAAAAAAACTACTTCTAACTCTTTCATAAGTAAAATGAAAATGAATTATCATGTGGATAGAAATGAACTTTGTTAGAAATTGCAAATTAATTGTTATTTAATAATTTTTTTTTTGTTACTAAAAATTAAATTGGTTATCCAGTTGTCCAATTCTGTTTTGTTTTATTGCATCACTCATCAGTTATAGCACTGGTTCATGAGAATCTCATGCCCTTCTGAGCTACGTCTGACATAACTAGACCTAGGCCAGTCAGGTTGTAGTGAGATGGAACTCTAATGGCGCTCTTTGGGAAACCAAACATAGAAATATTTAGATGTTTCCAGTCTCTATTGTACTACATCCTCTGATGAGCAGGAAATATTGTTGTAGGAAGCATTAACATCTGCATTAGGAATGTCAATTGATAGTTCCTTCCTACAGCATGCTCATCAGAAAATTATTACAACTGACGTAATAAAACGGTTGTACGCGGGTCCGGTTACATTTGTCGTCCAACTGTGAGGCTTTATCCAGCTAGCCTAACCATAGGCACCTATTACATTGTCATCCAACTGTGAGGCTTTACCTGGCTAACCTACCTATAGGCTCCGGTTACATTTGGCGCCGAACTGTGAGGCCTTATCTGGCTAGCATACTCATAGGCCGGTTAATTTGCCACCCTACTGTGAGGTCCGATCTAGCTAGCCTACTCATAGACATAAGCAGATGACGATTCTGTGATATAAACAGTGCATATGATGTAGTGATGTAATTTGTTCAGGAAGGATGGAAAAATAAAAGTCTAAAAGAAAAACACAAAATGAATGGCATAAAGAATGAAACAGGCATTTCAAAGAAGATGGAGTAAAGTCATGGTATGGGTGGAGAGAAAAGCTTACTAAGTCAGAAAACAAAGGAAAAATGGTGAACATAGAAACTCAAGGAAACAGAAAAGATAGCCATGTTAAGGCAGCTATTAGATATGGTGAAAGAACGAATAGAAAAAGAGGACAAACAAAGAGAAGAATATAACAAGCAAGCAATAGAAGCAAACCAAAGAATAGAAAAACGAATTAAAGAGGCAGTGGAAAAACAGAATGAAAAGTTCAACCAGTTAATGAAAAAAATAACTCAGTCTAAAAAATTGGATGAGGAGAAAACTTTGGAATTCCCAACCAAAGATATTTTAAAGGAATCACAAATTGAATATCCTATTACTGATGAAGCAAAATTTGAGATTGTTAAAAAGGAAGAAATTGAAATTACAAAGAGTGATCTTGAAATTGTCAGTCTACCTTCAGGAAAACTTCTGACTATGGAATATAACTCTAAAATTGAAAATAAAGAAACAGCATATACAGAAGCTGAGAATGAAATTGTATCAAATACAGTAAAAGAGTTTCAAATGGATAAAAATGAATCTAATAAAGCAAGATTAAAATCTTCTGATCTTCAAGAAGATGAAAAACGTGAAAATGAACATAATCAAAATATAACAATGGGACTGTCCAATATAGAAGAAAATGTTTCAGAAAAATTGTCTGATATATGCTATGAAATTGTAAAGGAGATAGAGAAAGAAACCATAAAATGGAAAGAAAAGTGTGTTAGTCCTCAGCCATATATAAAAATTATAAACAAAAGCTTAATAAACTCAAATCAAAAATTGAGTACAGAAAAAAAATATATAAAGACAGTTATTAAAAATATAGTTGCTTACGCAGGAAAAGACACCAAAAGGGAATCTGAAAACTCAGGATTTATAAGTGTGAAAAAAATTAAGCAACAAGAAACTTTTATAAATACTAAAAAAATAATTATTATGGCAGAAGAACCATTTAAAAATAAACTTTTATGTAAAAATGAAATACCACCATGGAAGAGGAACAGGAGAAAATTCACAGATGGTGTTCATGGTCCATATCGGACACGTATAATTAGAAGATCAAACAGTAATAAGGATCTCCAAAGAAAATACAGAAATGAAGAAGCAAGACACCACAGTAATGTTAAACATGATAAATTTTCGACAAAAAGACAATCCAGAAGTATGTCGCCTCATAATATAAAAGAGGACTATAGGAGAACTGATCATGATCCTCAGTCTCCCCAAACCAAGTTGCAGTTATAATTCAGAATAAAATAGAGATAGCTGATGGGAAAAGTTTGTGAGTGTGGTGTAGTGATGCATGAACTTGTGTTTTTCATGTTGAGATGGTGGATGATTGAGCGGAGCTGCTTGGATGCATTGTGTTATGATGCTCCGAAGTATATGCTCGGCACTATCCAGACCTGGATGTTGTGCTCCAAGAGTAAGTCCAGCAGTGTGTATATATAGGTCTCATGGATAGGCCTTGGTCTCATGGATAGGCCAAATGATAGCCCCTAAGACTCACCAAAGCTGAGCAGGGTTGGCTGAGTGCCAAATTGTTTTTTTTCTCTGGCTCCTATTCTTGGTTGGATGATACTTCTAGGTACAAGAGAGGTAGTGCTTAAAAATGAGGTATTTTCTCGTGACGTCATGAGGCGGTGTGTACTGGTAGTTTGTGCTTGGCCGTCTACTTATCCTGGCATTGGAGGCTATGGTTCATGTATTCACTTTTCCAGCTCATCTTACCCATTCATCAGCATATCTAAAACCAAGCAGTACTGAGAAATAATGTGTATAGTATATGGAATGAAATCGTACTTCCAGGCGATTTCATCCCAAAACTTGGTGAGGGGTAATGAAACAGATATGCTGTTTCTCATATAAATATTCAAAAGACCCCCCCCATTTAAAAACGTCTAGCGTGATTCAGTTTAATTGGGAACGCAATAAATTTTGATTTGTTTTAAAAAAATCATATTTTTAATTTTGTGACTGATGGATTTGAATAAAATGTTATGTCATCTTATTTTTTTTTATCTGTCTCAATAAAAAGAAAAGAAATTAATTATCCAATCATTAAAAAGAAAAAAAAAGATACTTGAGTTAAACTGAGGCATTATTCAAATTAGGCACGTCGTCGGAAGAAAAGAACTTTTTTTTTCTCTCTCACGTTTTACACAGAGAGGCAGAACATATTAAATTTTCTTTTTAAAAAAAAAGTGTATTACTTAATTCTTTTGACATATTAAAGTATAACTTTAACAAAACATGAAAATGGAAAAAGAAAGCTTTACTAGAGGAATTTTAGTGACAATGGAGTAATTTAGCGGCTTCACTCTCTCCACGCTGTGCCATGACTTTCCATAGATGAAATAACCTGCCTTCTTTAGAGTAAACTAGACTGTAAAACTGGAAGGTAATTATGTTATAGGAATGTTTAGACATCTTTACCATAAATTATAAATTGACATCATGAAATATCTACATAAAAATTATTTTTATAAAATATTAAAACATATTTATCATATGTTATGAAGTGAATTTATGAAACGGTTGCATACGTTTTGTTTAATAAAATATTAAGACATCTTTATCATATGTTATAAAGTGAAGTTATGAAATAATTACATAGAATTTGTTTTATAAAATATTAAAACATCTTTATCATATGTTATAAAGTGAAGTTATGAAATAATTACGTAGAATTTATTTTGTAAAATTTTAGAACATGTTTATCATACGTTATAAAATGAAGTTATGAAATAGTTACACGCAAATTTATTTATAAAAATATTTGAACGTATTTTTTTTAGAACATGTTTATCATACATTATAAAATGAAGTTATGAAATAGTTACACGCAAATTTATTTATAAAAATATTTGAACGTATTTACTATATGAATTAGAAATGCTTTAATTGCATATTACTTCTATCTGGGTAATGTAACAGAATTTATGTATATGAATATACTTTTATATTTGACTAAATTATAAATGCTCTACAAGCCAAACAGAGTTTATGTGATGAATATACCTTTATATTTGACTAAATTATAAATGCTCTACAAGCCAAACAGAGTTTATGTGTATGAATATACCTTTATATTTGACTAAATTAGAAATGCTCTAATTACTAAATGATAAATGCTCCACAAGCCAAACAGAGTTTATGTGTATGAAGATACTTTTATATTTGACTAAATTAGAAATGCTCTAATTACTAAATGATAAATGCTCCACAAGCCAAACAGAGTTTATGTGTATGAAGATACTTTTATATTTGACTAAATTAGAAATGCTTCAATTACTAAATGATAAATGCTCCACAAGCCAAACAGAGTTTATGTGTATGAAGATACTTTTATATTTGACTAAATTAGAAATGCTTCAATTACTAAATGATAAATGCTCCACAAGCCAAACAGAGTTTATGTGTATGAAGATACTTTTATATTTGACTGAATTATAAATGCTTCGGTTACCAAATGATAAATGCTCCACAAACCAAGAATTGCTAAGTTTAAATGTTTACCAATCAATAATGATTCATAAAATAATGAAATGCTATATAAACCATAAATGCTTGACTGCTTCTAAGGTTCTTACCTTAAATGAATTTAAAATGAATTATTGTATAAACCATAAATGCTTGACTGCTTCAAAATGAATTATTGTATAAACCATAAATGATTGACTGCTACAAGCTTCTCATAAATGAATCCAAATGAACTATTGTTGAATCAGAATATTCCAAGCTTCTCATAAATGAATCCAAATGAACTATTGTTGAATCAGAATATTCCAAGCTTCTCATAAATGAATCCAAATGAACTATTGTTGAATCAGAATATTCCCAAGCTTCTTCTCATAAATGAATCCAAATGAACTATTGTTGAATTAGAATATTTCTAAGCTTCTTCTCATAAATGAATTCAAAATGAACTATTGTTGAATTAGAATATTTCCAAACTTCTTCTCATAAAGGAATTCAAAAATGAACTATTGATGAATTAGACTGTTTCCAAACTCCTTCTCATAAATGAATTTGTAAATAAACTATTGATAAAAAAAAAACTACTTCTAACTCTTTCATAAGTAAAATGAAAATGAGTTATCATGTGGATAGAAATGAACTTTGTTAGAAATTGCAAATTAATTGTTATTTAATAAATTTTTTTTGTTACTAAAAATTAAATTGGTTATCCAGTTGTCCAATTCTGTTTTGTTTTATTGCATCACTCATCAGTTATAGCACTGGTTCATGAGAATCTCATGCCCTTCTGAGCTACGTCTGGCATAACTAGACCTAGGCCAGTCAGGTTGTAGTGAGATGGAACTCTAATGGCGCTCTTTGGGAAACCAAACATAGAAATATTTAGATGTTTCCAGTCTCTATTGTACTACATCCTCTGATGAGCAGGAAATATTGTTGTAGGAAGCATTAACATCTGCATTAGGAATGTCAATTGATAGTTCCTTCCTACAGCATGCTCATCAGAAAATTGTTACAACTGACGTAATAAAACGGTTGTACGCGGGTCCAGTTACAATATATATATATCATTAATTAAAATACAAGTTCTGGCTTCTTACATTTGTAGAAAACTTTGCATTATATATTTTTCCAAGCTTAATTTATTTTACATTTTTAATTATTTCTCTTCAGACAAATAATATTGACATTACTAAGTTTAAATATATAACTGTTTCATTCACATGTTGGAAAAAAATGCAGATATGTATTATCATTTATATCAAATTACTAATACATAGTAGGCCTAAGAGTAATCAATGGACATTGTTTGATAGTGTTGAATATAATAAAAGCATTTGTGGAAAAAGTAATAAAAACATTAAAAATTAAAATTTAATTGGGCAGTTCATTATTGCAAAACATGTTATTAATATTAAAGAAAACAGCATTTTCTTTAATCACAATTGGTATTGCAACAGGTCAGATATGTAGAGCCAGAAACACTAGTCATATCAACCAAGCAATGATAACTAACTCACATGTGGTTGTAACATCTTTATAAACATTACCATAGACAAAGCAAAGTCAAAACCTGTTACCTATATTCCACAAACAATTTTCTCATAATTGCTGCATCATGTTAACATATATGCCATTTTCTCTTATAGTCTGCTGAGGTCAAAATGATGCAAGAAACCTTTAAGAACTAAAATGTTAATTGTGGTAAACAAGATACAAATGTGAGAGGTAATGAGAATATATATATATAATAAATTTAATATATATATATATATAATAAAGTAAAAAAAAGTTCATATATGAATCTATTCTTAGGACTAAGTTTGAACCTAAAAGTTTTTATTGTGTTATCTTACAGGTCTGTAATGAATTAATGAATATAAGGCTCATGATGATTAAACAACATTATTATCAAGGACTTTTCTTAAAATAAAAGTCTATATGTTTCAGATATTTCAATAACCTCCAGGCTGGATGTTCAGCAATGGTCTAGCTAAAAATTAATTCATAATTAAAGCAGAGTGAAGTTTAGAGCATTCATTTACATACATTGCAATCACAGTTATTAATAACTAATTGCAAATGGCTAAAGAATATGACTTTCCACATGACTGTCATTTCAGATCCTAAGCTACATTAAAGAAATAACTTAAGATAGTGGTAGGCCATATTAAAAACAGAAGTTTGCCCAATGATGAATGATATAGAATATTAAGATATGTCCACACAAGTGTGGTCATACCCAAGAAGTTCATAGGATTAGTTAGACATATAAAACATGAAAGAACATTCTGCTTATATAACTGGTATAAAAACTTATCACTGTCAAACAGGAAAATTAATCTTCATTAATAATAATATTGTAGTAACAAAGTGTACCTGAGGATGAACAATGTATATAATTTATAAGAGATATATATATCCAGCTAGCATGACCATATATAGAAAATACACAAACAATTTATTTCTATAAAACGGGAAACTATTATCTACATATTGAATGAATACACAAATTTATTACATAGAAAAAATAACAAATGACATAGTAACAAAAATTCACATAATTATTAAAACCTGGAAATTATGTTTATCATAGTTTTAAACATGTGTAAGCACTTTATATGGTTGCATAGGTGGTAATATATCACAGTGTCTGATGTGTTACATGTCATTGGCTCAATCAATCTCAATGCTTACAGGATAAAAAAATATTCTATAAACCACTAATTAATTAAAATCTACCACAAAAAATTTATTCATACATATTACTTATATAGATAAATATATATGCAATAGCTCAAGAGGCATCTGACATTTAAACATTTTAACCATAATTAAACCTATATTTAAAAATATTGATATTAAGTTATCTTGGCTAATATATCTTTAATGATATATATATATATATATATATATATATATATATATCTAATAAATATACAGAAATATATATATATATATATATATATATATTTCTGTATTTTCTTAAACTAGTTTTCCTGAACTTGACAATTTTATTAAGAACAAACTTTTAAATTAAATACTTCAACAAATATTCTATTGCTTATGCTCTGTGAGTGCCATGGGAGCTTTTTGAGTGCTCATTGGATGACATGTTGTATTCTTTCTTTACTGATGTAAAAAGTATAAGCATGATATCAACCAACATATGGGCATTTGATAGCTCAATGATGTAGCTTTCCAACAATCTCTACATCAAAAACATCGGTTGAAATTGAGATTTTTGGCAGTAGTTTTAATCGACCACAGTATTTAATTCTTTTGTTTTTGATAATTTTTGTATAAACATCACTGATGTACACAAAAAAATATAAAATTAAGAGATAAAACTCATTTTATCAGTGATATAGACAGTAGCCTACAATTTCTAGTTTTAGATAGACAAGAAGCCAATTGCTATGATGATTTCTTTTGTATCTTTTATTAGAATGAATCTTTTTCTTTATAGATGCTTTTGACCTTTGAAACTGTTGGGGTACAAGATAAAAATGAAGCTTTTATAACCAACTTCTTTTGGACATTGTGAAGCTATGGATTATCTCAGGTAAGACATGTTATACATGTTTGGAAAGATAATGTCGTGAGGTATATAAATAACTTATCACTGAAAATATAATTTGAATTTTAGTTCATGTTAATTTCCAAATTATGAACAAACAATAAAATAATAATTATTTTGAATGTGAAAATTTCTTTTTTCCTTATTTTTTATATAGTTATCACTACTTATTTTATGCTTATTGTTTTCCTTAGTTTTTCTAGTTTCTAACAATGTAATTGTTTTTGCTCTAACATAATTAAACCTGAAGTTATTGTGAAAATTGTGTCTCAGGCCAATATTTTAAAAAATTCAATATGACAGCTTAGTCCCAAGCAGTTAAAAAGATCAAAATCTTTGAATAGGGTGAAGATGAGGGATTGATTCATTTCTCTGTTTCTTAATTAGCTTTCTTATGTTAGAGAGATATGATTCTTGTAATTTAAAAAAAAACATATTTACATAATAGCCCTTTCATCATCTGATTGCTCAATAGCCAATATAACAAAATGATCACATACAGCACCACATACTCAACCACTCTTTAAAATAAGTTAGTTCAATTTAAACATATATTGACAAGATTAGGTAATATAAAAAATGTAATATAAAAAATAATAAATAAGATGGGAAACACAAATAAATATGAATTGTTTAAATTTTACCAGTATTTGTGGACTACATGGATCTCCTAGCAAGAGTTCAACAGTTCTGTATTTACCTTCATGAAGGACTTGGAACATTACTGTGTATGAAGAGCCACATGTAGGTGTAATAATGCAATGTTTTTCTTGGTAAGAAATTCATATTCCATTTGATAAACTGGCAGCACATTCTCATCTATTAGAATATAACTAATATTCAGAAAACAGGCAGGTTATTTGGGTTAACAAAAAATAGTGGGTGGCATAATTTACTAATTGAGTTTAATATATTTATTACTCAAATGGAAGCATAGCTGGTCAGCAGGGTAACATATTCATCTATCATTTCAGGAATATTATCTTATAGGCATTGTTGGAAAGAGACTTAGATGGTAGTAATTCAAAGACTATATTGAAATTCAAACCAGAACTCCTCTGGGATAGAAGGGAAGTGGAAACTAGATTCTGTACTCAATAGTTTCCATTGGGTATAGCTTCCAGCTACAGGATGATTGAAAATCTTGAAAAATTTGTTGAAAGAGTTCGATTATACATTTTCATAGGTTATTATATTGTTTGTAAACAAAAGGCATTCATATTTAGCTCTTAAAAATGTGTAGGCTGATAAATTATTTTTATCAGCTTATCTTGAATTTATTGATATTTTTATTAATAGAAATTTTTTTAATATATATAGAATACCTTTTGCTTACTTCTAATTTAAGTATTAATCAACATCTTTTTATCACATGACCAAACATTGCAAACCTAAATCTTTTAATATACAATACTTTTTTTTTCACTAATTACATATCTTTTTGTAATACCCCAATTAAATCTATTCGGGTGGTCTGCAGTTTCCATCTGTAACTAATTGTATTTCCTACCTTTACAAATCCACTAATCATTTATCTAATATTGGAAAATGTTGATATATTTGTTAATTTACATTAACTCATTATTTGTAAAAGAATATTCTCTAACCCTTTATACAGTTATATATTTTTAAATAAATTTATGTTTGATTGTATAAATCTATTAAGCATTTATATAATGTCAAGGATTTTTAAAATAGATTTTATTAATTTAAATTAATTGTTTTCTGATCATTTATAGCCACCACTCCCCACACACGTAGATGTTTGAATGCTATTCAATAAGCATTTAAAAGTATTTTAATAAAAATACATTTTGTCATTCTTATAATAGAATTTTTAAAACATTTTGGAAAATTCAACATATATATATATATTTTGTAACAATTATTTATAAATTGCCATTTGTAACAATATTTTATAAATTAATATAAATATGTATTATTTAGATATTTGAAATTATTAAATTAATATAAAAGATATGTATTTGTAACTATAATAAATATTTAGATAGGGGAAATTATTAATTATTAGATATGTGCCTATCCAATCTGTACCATTTGTAACTATATTAATTCATCATAGCATAGATAAAGAAATTACAGAATCACTGTGCCACTTGAAAATATCAGCATTAAAGATTCTTGGTATTTATTTATATATTGGGGCAGTCATCTGAACAATAAAACAGACTGGCCATTGTCATCTAATGAAATACTATTAAATATAGCAACTGAATAAAAGTACCCACTGTGAGATTCCTGGAGTGCCTTATGCTTATCTCCAATACAAGGTTCTTCTAACAAAGAATCCTTCCTATCCTTCTTTCCAAATATATAAGACCATTCATGGTCATATGCACACACGGGTGCTATTCATGACAACTTATAAAAATATATTTTATAAAACTAATATTATGAAGTTGGAAAGGGATGATATCACTCTTTATTCAGTTTAGCTAAGTACATGTGTTTTCCCATGAGCGCCACTAGATTGTTTTCAATCTAGATAAGTATCTATTTATAGTGTACTTGAGTTCAAACTCATTCAGTACATATTTATTACACATGACTTGGATGACTATTGAACAAAATGACATTCTTACATTTTATCTATATTGATAAAATTACAGGATCCCAATATTACCAAAGTTTATACTATAGATCAAAGATTCTTATAGACATTGCTAGCTCATTAGCGTATATTGATGAACAGACATGTATAATCATATTAATGGCTTCCAAATAAGCATGTGAAGACCATTATTGATATTGATGGCCATTTAATTAGATTATTTATCACAATAAAGGTAATAATGATGATGATGATAATAATATCATAATAATGATTATAATAGTGATATCATAATAATGATTATAATAGTGATGATGATACCAGCCATGGCTTATCAATAAACTCACAACAATAAATTCATCTTTATAAACTTATAGGCATCTATTAAAATTATCCTATTTTCATACTGGGATTTAATAATACTAATGGTGATGATTGATCACCATGAATCTCTTTGCATAATATTCCACTTTATATAAACCCCTATTTACTAAAACATATTCATTACGCTAAACATTAAATTTAATGATTATAATTTATTAATGATGATTGATGGCGATCATAACTTTTATATAGTATTATTTGAAACATTTTTTAACTAATAACATGATATCCATCTTTGATGAGGATGATCTAAATTCATGGACACAACACAATTTTAGCTTTCTATGTTGAACTATAATTATCAAAATTTGGTTATTCTCAAGCATAATCCTTAAATACTTAAATATCAACATTCTAGTTTACCTATTATTTTGCGGACGCTTAATATTTGCAAGTGATTGCTCAATATATATACGAATGGTAATACTTAATAACTGCGAGCAATGATGCTGAATTAAAATGATAGAATTAAGACAAAAAAAAAAAACAATATTCTTAATAATAACTCGGAAACCAATTAAGATATATAATTATATTTTATTAACACTACTACTCTTTCTTTCCTTCTTTAAAGTCAAATCGACAATTAAATAAATGGTTTATTAATATAAAAATTTATATAAAATTAATAAAAAAAATTTATATAAGTATAAGCAAATAAACTTAATATATAGGTTTGTCATCTTTCTTGATATCTCAAAATAAGCTGACTTAAATCAATATTAAAAAAAAATACATATTCTATAAATGCTTATTTAAGAATTTTCTTACTTATCATATCATAAAATAAATTTCAGGTGAAATTTGTATATGTTATTTCATTTCCATTCAAATGTAATGCCCTACTTTTTAATTTACTATTTTAAACTAATCATATATAACCTATTCTTTGATGTGTGTGGATAAGCATTTACACATTCACGCATTCGGTAATGTTAACATATATGTTTAAAATGTATACCCAAAAATTACATATATAAAATTATCTTTTTCTTTTGCAACCTTATATCGAAATAAAACAAAATACATATATCAATTTTTAATATGCAACAAGATAAAATAAAAATAAAAAACATTATAAATGCATATATCTATAGGTTGCTCATTATCATTAACATCTGAAGAACAATTAAAAAAAAAAACATTTCAACATTACAATATATAATAAAAAAAATAATGAAAAATTTAAGTTCAAAGATTTAAACTATGTTTGTGCTATGTTGTGAGATATTGCAAATAACTATAGATAAACAAGTCTTTAATGTTTTTGTATCAAAAAAGAAAATTGCTTTGACCAGTAAATTAAGGTTTACTTTTAATAAGTAAAAGAATAAAATCGGTTAAAGAAAGTTCATATTTACCCGTCTACTTTTTACTTCTTATTAATGTCCTGAATTTGAATTTTAGACTGCTTTTCTTTGCTCACCAACAACAAAAAAAAAAAAAAAAGTTATTGCAGATACTTTTAAGATAATGCTGAATCAATTGACTTTGCTTGTTTCTTCAATTCCATTATTATTCACTGTTGATTGGCTTCCTTCTACCATTTAAAAAAAAAATTATTATAAGTACTTTGAATAAGTGGGTACCGGTGGATTTGCTTGTTTCTCTTCTTTAAAAAAAATAATTGCTGTCAACACTTTAGATGATTGAGGTAAATCAACAAAAATTTGATTTATGGCTTCAAACTTGGTTCTACATGGATGTTATAAATTTTCTTTTTCTTCTATTTCCTCTTCTCCATTCATTGGAAGGTAATGAGCTTTTAATAAGCCAGGAAATAGAAATAAAGCATTCCATATAGCTTGTGTGGTTAGCTTCAAAATCTATCCTTTTGTTAGTTATTACTGGATACATGACTTCATAGACAGATCAGCAGTTTTGACTCTTTCTGTATTAACCAGGAAGCAGAAAAAATGGTTTAGCAATGCAGAGGCATAGTCTTATGCATAACCAAATATGTTAATATCATTTTTATAATTATTACTAGCTTATAATAAATTCAATCTTGTTCCATTTCTCTCCTCTTCTTTAATATTGCTGGAAATTGCTTTATATCAATGCACATTTCATTTGCTCTTTTTTTTTTTCAACTTTCAAAGAGTGAGAAAAAAAAATTAAAGCGTTCACTCTCTTTTTTTTTTTAAAAAAAAAAAATTTCGAGCTTACATTTCTGCTTAAGAATAATAACAAGGAAGGACCAACTGAGTTGAGTCTCAAAATAATAATAATAATTTAACTGATCATCTCTCTCTAAAAAATTTATGACTGACTGATCATCTCTCTAAAAAAAATTTATGATTAACTCTTTAAAAAAATTGTTTTAATCGTTTATATCGCGAATTTCAACCAAAGAAAGAAAAAACATCTGGAAATCTTTATCTTAAAAAAAAATCAAAGCTTCACAAGTTTGACGGTCACAATCAATGACAACTTATAATTGACCGCTATCGCTATCTACATCGAAGCACCTCCTTTGTAAAAATAATCTTAAGATACAGATAACAACAAAGCTGGCCATCTACAGCCATCAGAAATAAGTGTAAAAGCATCTTTGTGTTTGTACAGATCTATTCATTGTTTCACACGTGTACAATTTTTATCTCCTAATCTAACAATTTTACACCTTTCTGATTTACTCTATTTTAACAAAATGAAAGTTAAATAAATTTAACACATATTATTTAATAAAAAAAATATTATATAATAAATCACAAAAAAGAACTGCTTATTCATAATAATAAATCTATACATATAAATCTCTGTATGTATAAAAGAATAAAAAATTTTTTTTTTTTTTTAAATGATTGAATACTATATATATATATCTACAATATATATATATAGCTTCATATCGCTGCATCCCAATAAGAACGCTCTTACTTGTCTATGTGATTAATATGCTCATCTCCAGTTAATATAATGTTAAAATATACAAAAAAAAACTATATTAGTAACAATAATTAGAGAATAAAAAATATGTTCATACAAAATAATAGGGACACAGAAAGACTTTTTTAAATGTATTTTCACTCATGCCTCCTTAAGTCTGGTTGTCTATCTGGTATGGATTGAGGCACCTAGCATTATAAGTTCCCTTAATGCCTTGATATCGTTCTAGAACAAAAATATTATTACTGCACTTTCTCCAGAAAACAAAGTAATCATCATGGTGATGGAATAACTTTTTGTATTTGTTCATCACAAGATTATTTAACTGTCACATTCAAAAGAAAACATGGTCAACCATGCTCAATTGGTGTAAATGTAAGGTCTTTTGTCTTCTTTATTTTGGCCATACATTACAAATGTGAATGGGCCCTGGCCTGGTATCTTTGTTTTTGAAAATTTCTTCTGGGTCCATGGGGGGGGGGTTGATTAGTAAAGGGCTATGCTTCCCAAAATGTAGTTCATAATCATCATCAACCATTATTAATCCATTGCAGGATGAAGGTCTCTCCAAGTTCAATTCATCTTCTCTAATCTTTATCTTCTCTTCTCCATATCATCTCTGCACACATTCTTATTTTATCCATCCATCTCACATGTGGTCTTTTTCTGGGTCATTTACAATCTCTTGGAAACCAGTTTAAGATTTCAATTGTCCACATATTATCATCTATTCTATAAATATGTTCAGCCCAACTCCACTTCAGTCTTTTAATTTTTTCAATGAGGTCAGTAATAACTGTTTGTTCTCTTACCCATATATTGCAATTTCAATCTCTTCATGTTACTCCTAACATGCATCTCACCATATTTCTTTGATTTGAAAGTCTCTGTATTGATCTTCTATTAAGTGTCCAAATCTTAGCTCCATACATAAGAACTGATAAAACACATTTATTAAAAACCTTCCTTTTCAAACACTTATGCATATTTCCTTTTAGTATCAAGTTATTTCTAACAAAAGCACTTCAACTAAGTTTAATTCTATGATTAATTTTATCCATTATGTTTCCATCTGTATTAAAAATCTGACCAAGATATTTGTAGCTGTTAACGTTTTCTAACTCATCATAAATAATCTTTATTTTCATATTTTGAGAAAATCTATTGAACATTACTTTAGTTTTTTAACATTTATATTTAGTTCTACATTTCTATTTTCATCTGATAACTCCTGCAACATTTCCTGCAGCTCTAAATAATTATTTGCAAAAACAACTACATAATCTGCAAATTCTAAATGATTTAAATAATTTCCATTTACTTACATCCCTTTAGCTTTCCATTTTAATCCACAAAATATTTTTTGGAGCGCTGCTGTAAAAACTTTTGGAGATATGGAGTTACCCTATTTTACACTCTTCTCAATGTTGACTTTCCTTGTTTTATTATGTAATCTAATTGTTGCTATTGCATTTTTATACAAGGGCATAAATCTGTTTGCCTCATTAACTGTCCAATTGATATATTTCACTACTGCTTTATGTGGTTTACTCATCTCCAGTGTTTTTATCCTATGTTCAAACAAAACAATCAGTTTAAATCCACCATGACCCAAATACAGGTTTGCAAGTTTCTTGTGGAAGTCAGGATATGACAAATTTCATTTTTTTCCAACCATATCTTACATTCCTTCCACATGAATGAAGATATGTAATCCACGTTTAGAGGATGTTCATTTTTATTTGACATTCAAAAAAAAGTAATATACTTGTCAAAATTTGTTAATATTATAAAATACTTAGTTTTTGATGAGAATATATTTATATTAATATTTTACTTAAAAATATTTAGATATCTTGAGTAAAACAATTCAACCAAAATGCAGTAAGATAAATAAGAAATCTGTGATTGTCTGAAAAGAATGTTTTTGTAATCACCGAAAACATTTTTTGTCATTTTTTTAATAATAGTAAATGAAATTTATTCATCATATAATTCCACTGCTTTATATAATCTTGAAAAAATTATACAGAATTTAGAAATGGAGTTCAAATAAAAATCGCTTCATTAAAAAAAATGTTTTATCAACAATTCCTAATGACAAAACTCATTCTTATTATATATTAGAGATTAGGACTTTTTTCTATATATATATACTTAGTTAAAATATTATATTTTAAAATTTTATTCATTTTCAAACTTAAATTTCTAAGAATTAAATTAAAAATTGTAGAAATATGTTTAATAATAAAAGATTAATCATTAAAATAAATAACTAAAAATTTAATGCAAACAATTACTTGAGCATGGCAAACATTTCTATGTGAAAAAAATGGTTTGTTATAATAAATTTAATCTAGCATTGAGAAAGAAGAGATGTCCCAAAAGCTTAGCTTGATGGTGTTATATTTTAATAACTTACTACTAATTATTTGTTCATAAAATCTTATGAAATATAATTTTACATTTAATTGTGGATTATATACTTTAGTTATATATATAAATTCTGAGATATAATACATACCGTTATGGAAGTACATTTAGTGTAATCTGTCCATTCAAGATTGTCTTTAGCACTCCAGTTTCCATCTTGAAGACAGGTTTTATGAGAATATTCTAAAATGTCAGTTATGATAATAAATTATTTTTTGTAATAAAAATAATTATTGTAAATTTCAAATAAAACATTATTAAATCCATAAGCATAAACATTATTACACAAAAATGTGCAAATACATTATATATATATATATAATCCCAGTGCATAACGCTATACTGAAATGAATATACCAATATTAAGCAATTAAATCATCCCATATGATTAAGAAATCCAGTACTGCCCTCTGTGAACTAATATATAAATACATTAGAGTTCGTATTTCAAAATAGCCAGGTCAAAATGGTATCCACTTTGACCTGTCTGCTATCAGATGTTATATATTGAAATACGGTCAAACTCAAACAAAGAACTTGAAAATTAGCAAACAATGATCTTAAATTTTGCTACATCAAACATGTTTTTACTATTATTATATAAAGACAAACTAAACTTTAGTAATTTTAATCTTTAAACCACCTAACACAAATGTATAGAAAATAATCCCAGTGCATAATGCTATACTGAAATGAATATACAAATATTAAGCAATTAAATCATCCCACATGATTAAGAAATCCAGTACTGCCCTCTGTGAACTACTATAGCTCACAGAGGGCAGTACTGGATTTTTTAATCATGTGGGATGATTTAATTGCTTAGTATATATATATATATATATAATTGAATATTTGTAAATACAGTAATTAAATAATTAAAAATTTTATCCACTTAGGAACACTTTCGATTATTCTAGTAATCTTTGTCAACTAAAACTTTGAAAGGCTAACCTTCCCACAATTCTGTGATTTAATGTTTGCTGCCTGCTGTTAATTAAGTTATGTTTATATTTGTATGTTAGCATAGCTTCCTTTATTTTTCTTTCATTATTATTTTTTTCAATTTGCAATATTTTTACATTATTAAAATTGAAGTGAACAACTATAAATACATGAATTATTATGGTCATAAAAAACAGATGCTAAAATATTATCTACTTTACAATTTTGTTTCAATTTCTGAACCTGCTTTAATAATAGCAAGTACTCTTTAGTTCTTTTTTCCAACATACATCTCGATTCACCTATATATCCACTGCCACACCATATAAATGACACAGTTTTTTATTTTGAATGAGGTTTTATATTTGGAGTTATTTATTAATTTACTTAATGTAGGAGATGTGTAAAATGCAATATCACATATATCTTTATAAATTTTCCTAATAAAATTTACTTGATCACTTGAAATATATGGTATTGATATCCATATTTTTTATTAGCAGTAGAATCAATATTATTAAAATTTTTATTCTTATATTTTGTATTAAAATCTCTAATAATATTATATATATGTATATATGATTATAACTGTACCCAACATTTAACAATTCATTCAAATATATTTCAATATTTTTGCCTTTATCTGATGAATATTTGCAAAGACTATTATTTCTAAACAAGAAGGACCTCAAACCTGCCATTTTGTGTGACATTGGCATTTTTGATATATATGGAAAATATTTTACTATTGGTTTAATGGTCATACAGTAATCCAGCATACATTGATTTCTAATTATTTTAAAATCAAGAAACTGAATGCACATTAAATTTTCAACAGTTTTTGTCCATTTTAGGCCTTATAAAACAATTAATTCTTTAAACAACTCATTAATTTATTTGGTTTGCCACATACAAAAACATCATCAACATATCAATAATATACAATAATATTTTCTCAATAATATTTCTTTTTCAAAATATTTTCTTCATATGTAAAAATTACAAAATTACATATTTGAGCAACAGTAGGTACATCCATTGGCCAGTCATTGCACATTTTATAAAATCCTTCTTAAAAACTGCATAAATATTTTTATTAATAAAGCCTTTCAAAGTTTTAGTTGACAAAGATTACTAGGATAATCGAATGCACTCTGAAGTGGATACATTTTTAATTATTTCATTACTGTATATTAAGTATTTTGCTTTGAAAAAATACAGACATTAAATAATAATATTATTACATATAATATATATTTAAATACAAGTATACTGAAATGCGATCTCCATATATATATATATATATATATGGTAATTAATAGAATTTCTTTCCTGTATCATCTATAAGTGAACTTTTTTGTAAACAAAAGAAGAATATGTCTATTATTTTTTACATTTTATGTAAATACAGAATATAGAAACATAGGAGGAATAATATCACAATATAAAAGACAGTGATCACATTGGATTACCATAAAACTAAAGCTTAGCATGAAACATGATGGCTTAAATTATAGAATTGATCATCAACCACATTTTTAAATAAATATATCAACTGGACATGATATAAACTTTAAAGTAAGCATATGTAGTACTTACATTAATAATACAAACAACTCAACAATATATTTTATAGTTCAGATATTACACATGCATTAGATCTTAGACCATATAATGACTAAATTATAAAGGTACTACATAATTTAGAGCAGAATTGAAAATGATTTTATTTGACTCTATCAAGGATCACTATATGTTTCTTCTTTTAATATAGATACAATATTAGGTTTGTTTTTTATTATTAAAATGAAAAACTTTGATACATATTGTTTAACTGTCTTGTGGACTGTCAAGTTTAATAGATATACTTCATTTACTTAAAATTAGCAATAACAGCTGTATTGATAACACCATGTTAGAAATGGGAATTTTTAAACTTTTACATCAAACAAAATAAATTAATTATAAGACTTAATATAAATTCTGTCTTTCTTAATCCATATCAATGATAAATATACAAATAGCTACAAAAGTATTTGACATCATTTACTTTATTAAAATCATTTTTACTTTTAAAATACTGTATTGAGTTTATTAAGAGAAATGTATTATCCAGTACAAACCTACATTTTGCCAATACTGCGTTTAGTTATGTTTTATCAACAATAGCAAAAAAGATTTATGCATTGTTATCCTATTTTATAATTTATGGATTTAATGTATGAATTTATATAGTGTGACGTTTAAAAAAAAGAGAGAAAGACTAAGAGATAAAATTTACTTTATTTTGTGATGTCCGGCTAAAACATAGATTTATATATTTTTCATTCAAATAAAAATTTTATTAGCAGATTATATAAACAAAATTATCAACTCATAAGCCAAAAATATTATCAGAAATTAACCACTTCATAAGCTTGACCAAGTAAGCGCAATTATCTAACATGTTTCACCCATTATTTATTTATAATGCTAACATGTACATTTATACACCGTATTAATTTTCATGGGAGCATTGCTTTAATTATAATCTTTAATAATATATTCACACTACAATATTGATGTATGATATAAAATCTCTATGTTAAAGGGCAAGCCTATATGTTTATAAATAACAATAAAATTTATTTAAAACAGAATCTATTTAATTCAATTTAAGTAGACTGATTTTGGCACATGATATTTTTATGTATTCGTTCAATAAGTTTAACATAGTTAAATTCCTACTTAACAACTAGATCATTCTACAAACATGAGAACTTTAAAAATGACTCATTTCCCTGCCCTCATAAATTAACAGAAAGTGATTGATCTAAATGAAAAGAAATTCTAATCTTCATTACTTTTCCATTAATTGTTTTTTATTTACATCTACTTTTGTAATTTTTTTCTATGGATGACTAACAGAAATTTGATATTATACCTATTTGATCATCTTCACCACAGTAAATCTGAATTATAGTACATATAAACTTCTTTTCAAATTGTCACTCTGCTAATCTTTTGACATATTTCTGCTATATCTGTACCACTATTATTCTTTCTTCTTTCCACTTTTCCTCTTGCAAAATCTATCTATTCTTTTTTAATATCTATTCCAATTAAATTAGCTTTACCTATAGATAATTGGGAATCTTCATTTGAAAACTTTGGTGAAGTCAATATTCCTTCTTTCTACCCCATTTAATATATTATAGTAAATAAGCAAAGAATCAGAAGTAGATTCTTCTATAAGTAATTGTTAGTTATAGTATGGCACTATTCAAAAAAGATACAAATCCTGAGAACAATCACTATCTATCCCATTATCTATAAGGTAGTTCAGAGTATTCTGGCCATCACTAAACTAATTATCAAATCTCTAAAGTAATGAGGAGTATGAGAAATTTGAGGATATTTTTATGACCTTATTGCCATTAAAATAAATTCACAAAGACACATATGTATGACAACTCACATATGCTTAAACATATATAATTCAAATGTCATTATACTCTTGAATCATAAGAAAACAATAATGTGTGAACAATGAAAATAACCAATCTTAATTTATTCTTTTGCCCAATAATATTCTGGTCATAATCTTCAAATCTCTTAAATTACAATTTTATAATTAAATCAGTCACATATACTGGTAATTCATAGAACAAATAGCTAGAAGAACATGTCTCCATACAATATTGTCATCTAGTGCAAACCATAATAATCAATAGATGCCAGAAAAATAGTGCTTAAAATCCCTATTAAATACCTAGTCATCCTATAGCTTTGACTAGTTTTTTGCTTATGGTTATCATTAGTGAAGATTCATGGATCTGAGGGCACTGTATACAGATCTTTGGATATAATGCATCTTTTACTTTTTAGTTAAGTATAAAGCTATGAATCCAAACTGAGAATGTAATGTTTTAATCCAAGCTAATTCACTTGTATAGGCATCCCCAAATTTGAACCCAGTTCAGTTTCTATATATTTTAGTATTTTTGTTTTTTAATAATCAGAGTCACTAACATCTTTTGACTAGGAATGAGATTAAATCAATGTAATATCACATGATCATTTTTATTCATATTCTAAAATATATAGATAATGAACTGGATTCAGATTGGGTAGAAAACATTATAGTGTTTTTAGTTTTATCTCATGGATTTATAATTAACTACAAGGTATAAGGGGGCTACCAGAGGAATGCAAAAGACTCAAAGATTTATGTAGAATGATCTCTATTTTAAGATTTCTCACTGATGAAATCAATAAGCAAGAAACAATTCTAGGAATATTGGAGCAATAGGCACTAGATAGGAATTTTGATGCACTATTCATCTAGTATCCATTGATTACTATGGTGTGGACTAGGTGGCAATGTTGTATAGAAAAAGTTGCTACAATGTTAACAAGTTTTGTAAACAGAAAAATGGTGATCATGTGATGTTTGTTTCCAATCCAAATTTTTGGTGACTATGATTATTAAGAATTCAATGACATCAAAATATATAGGTAGTGAAGTAGGTTTAGATCTATAAGAGTATAAAAGTGAATTAAATAGAATTAAAAACATTATTGTGCTTTCAGATTGAACTCTTAGCTTTTCAGTTAACTAATAAGATAAAAGATAGCTTTTGAAGCAATGCATTAGTTCCAAAAATATACATGCAACTTTCTCACATCTACTACACTGCACTGATGAAAATGATAAGATAGAAACTACTCTGAGAATATTTGGTGAGTAAGAAATAGATAGGGATTTTGATGCCCTGATCTTTTAGCATTTTTGATAAGTATGACTTGCCCTAGATGGTAATACTGTATGGAAAAAACAGTGCTACTGCATTATTAGATTTGTTGAGCATACAAAATGGTGGTGGTATAATAAACATATAACTATAAAAATAAAAATTAACTTCAAAAAGTTATTTAATAAAATAAACTAATAAGCAGAAGAATAAAAAGTTAAAAAATGATAATGTAATAACCCAATATTTAATACATATAATTTTATAAAATACATATAATTTTATGTGACAACTTCAATTATTATTGCCATCTTATTAGTCTTAAGTAATTAACATTTAATACATTCTTCACAATAATTAAAGCTAAAAAATATTAATGAATGAATTTTTTGCTCCCCCTTTTTTCTTTTGAAGGTGAGAATGTCAACATGGCATGTTAATCAGGTAAAAGAAAAAATTATATAAAAACTGTAAAAACTTCTAAATTCAATTCTTTACAAAATTACATTTATAAATATATGTGTGCCCATTATAATATCTTATTTCATCATGACTTTATTTTCTTTTTACTTTAGTTGTAATTGTTTTGTTGAATGCCTCTTCTTGTTAATCTGCAGGGAATATTTAGTCTTTTGGCTTCAGATATTTTTGTAATAAATTTTTCAA
Source organism: Epiperipatus broadwayi (assembly GCA_028023455.1). Taxonomy (NCBI): domain Eukaryota; kingdom Metazoa; phylum Onychophora; class Udeonychophora; order Euonychophora; family Peripatidae; genus Epiperipatus; species Epiperipatus broadwayi. Next base: position 1,269,829 of record JAQFVV010000106.1, on the reverse strand, counting down.
AAATTATTTTCATCCAAATCCTTTCATTTTTTTTTCTTCTTTTCTTTGTATCTTTAGATTTCCAGTTAATAACTGTTATCATTTCACTTTTATTCTATTTTGTAGTTTCAGGTTTCTAGTTTATCAGTTATTTTTATTTTAGGTTGATATAATTTGTGTTAATCACAATTTTGCATGGAACAATCATTGTTTCACATAGGGATATTTTTGTTCTCCCACAATTCTTTTAGAGATTGAGTGATTTGGTACATAGTTATGTCAGTAATAATCAGCTTTTAATTAAAGATTATCATCTAATTCATGTAAATTCCATAATATTATGATGTCTTCCAAACATCAATTTTTTAACTAAGGGTGAGATTAATCTAACATCAGACATATAATCTGAGCTTCAGATTGTTGTACTTTACTACTATTAAACTTCTATTAAATTCTACTATTGTAACACTTTGCATTTTACTAAGCAAACAATAACCCCAATCTTCCATCTTATCACATGATAATTTGAAAAATTACTGCTTTAATCTCTGATGATCAATTGTTTTTCATTTTACTAAAAAAAAATTATTGGCTAATAAAAGGCAATATGCTAAGGTTAGAAATTAATAAATAGCTGTATTATAATTAATACTATTCTATAACATAAACTCATATATAATTTCATTTATTTTTTTTAATCGTTCTGCTAGTATTCTACTTTAATTAATCCAAACTATACTATGCCAAACACGACTAAATTATTGTTACTTTCTTTTCTCTTCAGTCATTACATCAAAAATTAATTCTTATTACTCAATATTTTATTTCTCTTTAACTCTGCTGTTCTAAAGTAAGATAGGATCATAAGCATTTTAAGATATTTCAAATATTGATATAATTTCTAATTATAATCAAGAACAAAAAATGTTAATCCCAGAAATGCTGACAAAAACACCATAAAAATAATATATCCTGAATGCATTTTTATTGCTGGCAAAAATGTCAAAACCAAATATTATAATTTTTTCGAAAAATCAAATTTTTAACACAAATCTTCAAATAGAATTTATGGAATTTTACACTTTAACTGCATATAATACAAATTGTCTTTAATTGAATATTATTAGATTAGACTTTATATTTTTCTCAAACTTACCATTATTAATATCTACATTTGTTAACTAACAATACTAATAATACATTAGATTATATAATGCTAATTAAGACTATAAATGTTAGAGATTATATAAACATTAAATGTTATATTAATATGAAAAAATACTCATCAGAATTTAAATATAAAATTAAATAATATTTATTGTACAAAGTATAGTTTTAATGTTCTCACACCATATTCAAGATCAGTCTGTTGAGAACATGAATTTTTGCTGATATGAATGCTATTAGTTTTTTTACTTCATTTCATATTAATTTTGTGAAATGAAAAACACTTTTTCCATTTTACATTTGTGATTATTTCTCTCTTTGCACATAACCTTAATGGCACTTGGATCACAGCTATGGCTGTATTCTCTTTTATGATTATGCAAGTGAATGAATTAACTACTTCAGCTTAATCTTATATTTTTTATACTTTAATGAGTGGTTGACTTATTCTAATTTTAAGATTTGACCTGGTCTCACTATAATATACATATGGATAATTATTTGGTTGCAATCCACAGAATAGACCACATTGAGCAGATCCAGTGTTAAAATATTGTTCTTTGTATTGTTAATGAGTTTAATTAAATTTATGGAAATTGTTTATCAGAGCATGTTCAGGGATATAATTTTAAAGATTTCAAAGCTTTTTTTGACAGGGAAGTGCACTTTTTGTAACTAGAATGGCATTAATAAGATAATATTTATAATTATAGTTCTGAATTAAAAGGGATATCTTACAACAAATATACATTATTTAAATATGTTAAATATTTTTTTATGATAACATTTAATAGTAATCACATTGTGGATAATAATCAATGGATGACCTTTATATTTTTACAAAAATAAAGAAATTGTATGACAAAGAATAATGCATTCTTGCATTGCTGGTCAAGAGGTCAGCGCGACTGCCTTGCACTTGTAGGCAGTTGTCCGGGTTGCGGGTTCGCGTCCCGGCCGATGCTATGACACTTTAAAAAAAATATAATGCATGTTTTTATTCACTTACTATGTTAAACCATTTGATTAAAAAAATAACAGATAAAATTAATCATCATATATTGTTTATTTCATTTAATGTCTCAAACATAATTGCCCTTGTGCTTACTAAGTAGAATCCAAAGTAAGTATTAATGTCAGAGTTAAATAACATATATATAGTTACAATAAAGCTTGGAAAAATCATTCAAGGTCATCAATGATCTCAGATCATAAAACATTGCTTAGTCGTGTTTTGATTACTAGCGAAATAAAAATTGTTGATCACAATAATAGGAAACATATAAGCAAAGAAACTTTGTTTATTAATAATTGTAATGTTGTAATTTAATGTCTAATACTGTTCAATTTAATATGATTTAGAGTATGAACAATTAAAGTTTTACTACTATAAATTTTATTTGGACCTTTGATATATGTAACTTTTTAATAACTGAAACCCAGGCTTATTATATACCTGTGTCTATATATGTAATATATAGGGTATTTGAGCACAGACTTTCAGATGACCCATCACTCTCCACTCTATCTAATAACACCGATACCCTCAAGCACATATATGCTGAAAAGATAAATAATCACCAATATATGTATTTCATGCTAAACCAGCAATCATCAGTTGGTCTAGATTATCATCTCCCACATATATATACTATAAGTGCTCAGGTATATATTAAGATAGACAATCTTCATACTTAATGGACAGGCTTCAATCTACCTCACACTCCAACTCTTCAACCGTCCATTAAAGTATGACGATTGTCTATCTTAATATATACCTGAGAACTTATAGTATATATGTGTGGGAGATGATAATCTGGACCAACTGATGATTGCTGTTTTAGCATGAAATACATATATTGGTGATTATTTATCTTTTCAGCATATATGTGCTTGAGTGTATCAGTATTATTAGATAGAGTGGAGAGTTATGGGTCATCTGAACGTCTGTGCTCATATACCCTATATATTATATGTAACTTTTTAAATATATATATATAATTATTGTCTCTGTCAATATGATCAGCACAGCATTAAGGCTATATTATATATTTGTCTTGCTTTTGTTTTTGGAATTAATTTTTCCTGGGTTTGATTACATTTTATAATATAATTCTTTTTATATCTAAATAATAATTCCCATAATTCGTTTCCAAACATATGTACTTAATAAATAAAATTCTGCATTAAAAATGTGCTTTTACCACACATATTCCAGCCTTAATGTCAAATGAATTTCATTTTAATAATCAAGATGTAAATTCAAATTTGATTTGTAATGTGTGTGTAAAAGTTAATTTTTCATTCTATCATTTACAATCTTATTTATTTTTCAACAATACTCTTACATTAGAATTACTCCTGCTCCTAATAAGTCCGTATCAAAATAAAATGCAATAGCGGGTATGCGCAAGCTTGTACAGTGTATTAATTTACGCAATAGATTATTATATTGTAGAAATAAATAAAAGATTAAAATTTCATTAAGAGAAATCTATAAAAAGTAGTAATATGTTGCTACATCTTTAAATGATTGATTTGATTTTTTTTTACATGTGAACATTACAGCAAAATTATACATAAATAAGTAATATACATATATCACTTAGAATATTTTCTGGTTGAATGTCTTCTATGCTTGCTGCATAACTTCTCATAGGATATGTAGATTTTCTGATAGGATTTAAATATTAATATAAATTGTCTTTAAATTTTAAAGTATTTTAAATATTCTTGACATTTTTTTTGCATAAAGTGCTACATAAGATTAAGTTGCAGTACTGATTACTTCCTAACATTTCATGAAATAGTATCAGTCTTTATCAAAAATAACATTTCAAAGGAAAACTGTTAGAATTCAAACAGTAACAAAATTGAGTGTGAAGTAAAGAATGAGATTGAGTGTGAAGTAGCTGAACATTCAGAGTATGTGCATTAATTAAAAAAAAATTTTCAGTGTTACCATTAATTGATTTCAAGTTTATATTAGAAGACAGAGATAATATAAATGATGTCCATAAAGCTGGAATACACTGTGCTTCATCATTTATATTTAAACCAGTTGGTCTTTTTAATATTTCACTCAACTTCATCATGGTTTTCAAATCTTACTTTTCTAAATTAGCAAATATTTTAATATTATCAAAATCAGGTTTGCTACTAATTTCTAAAAAATGGGAAGTGAAAGCTCATGTATTTAACTTCTGATTAAAGGCATTTTTATGTTCATTGATTCTGAAATCAATTAATCTATTAGACTGACCTACATAGATTTTCCCACACTGTAAACATGGAATTTCATAAATCACCTGCTATTTCAAAAGTACTCTGTCTTTAATTTTATGTAAAAAGGACCAATTTTATTGCTAGTGAAAAAAATAGTCTTTATGTTAAAATTAGATAGTCTTCTACTGATTTTTATCAGTGACAACTTTAATATAAAGTAAAACCATAGTACAACTAGTTGAATAATCACTTTTATTATCTTCCTTCTTTTTAATATCAATGCTATGTAATGCATTATATGTATATGATGTTTTTATTGTAACCATTAAAAAGTAAAATATTTTTTGTTAGTTTTTAAGTAAGATTATCTTTATAAGACAAACTTCAAGCTCTCATCAAAAGATTTGCTACAAAAAATTGCAGGATGATGATGAAAATTAAAATTAAGATATGTGTTTGTCAGGGTGGATTTTTTATAAACCGCTATTGATAAGGAGTCGTGACATTTTTCTTGCAATCAAAGCATCTAGAAAATAAAGTGATTTATTCTTTTCAACTTCATAGTAAACTTAATATTAGGATAACAATCATTAAAAAAACATGAAAAGAGTGCAAAGCAACAATACCAACAGGACATCTAACAAATGTATCCACATATCTGAGCCAAATATAAAGTTTCTTAGTAGCTGTATTTAATACTTGACTTTCAAAATTATTCATAAAGAGATCAGCAGTTACAGGTGGCAGTGGAGATTCTGTGGAAACTTCTTTAAAGGAATTCCAATTATATGGAGCTTTCACTGTCACCTGTAATTGCTGATATTTTTTGTGAATAATATTGAAAGTTAAGTATTAAATGCAACTACTAAGAAATCTTGTATTTCCTTCAAATATGTGGATGAGATATTTGTTATATGGGCTCATGATATTGATACTATGATCTCTTTCCTTGTTTTTCTTAATGATTGACATCCTAATATTAGTTTACTATAGAATTTGAAAATAACAAATCACTTTATTTTCTAGATGTTTTGATTGCAAGAAAATATGATGATTCCTTATCAGTATTGGTTAGTAGAAAATCCACCCACACAAATAATTATCTTATTTTTAATTATCATCATCAATCTGCACAAATATTTTCTGAAGCAAAAAATATTTTGACAAGAATTTGTAGTTTTTCAGATAAAGATCATCTTACATAAGAACTAGAATTAACAAAAAATATTCTATTTTTTTATGATTACAATAAAAATATCTTCTTTATAAAGCATAATATAGCATTGATACTAAAAAGAAGAAAGGTAATAAAATTGACAATTTATCTAGTTGTACTGTGGTTTTATTTATAAAAAAGTTGTCAAGGATAAAATCAATAGAAGACTATCTAATTTTAACATAAAAATTAGTTTTGTCACTTAAAAAAATGATGATTTTGTGCATAAACCTAAAGACAAAGAATTCTTCAAATCACAGAGGATTTATAAAATTTCATGTTTATAGTGCTTGAAAAGTTATGAAGATCAGTCTAGTAGATAAATTAATGTTAGAATTAATGAATATAAAAGTGCCTTTAATCAGAAGTTAAATACATCAGCTTTTACTTCACATTTTTTAGAAATTTGTCATAAACCTGATTTTGATAATGTTAAAATACTTGGTAATTTGAGAAAATATGATTTGAGAACATTAAGGAGTCAATTGAAATATTAAAAAGACCAACTGGTTTAAATACAGATGATGAAGCACAATGTATTCCAGCATTATGGAAACCATTTATGTTATCTCTGTCTTCTAATATAATCTTGAAATCAATTAATGGTGAAAGTGAAAAAATAAATTCTGAAAGTTTAAGTACTTCATGCTCAATCTCATTTTTTACCTCACCCTCAATCTAGTTCCTACTTGAAATCTAACGTTTTTTCTTGGAAAAATTAATTTTACAATGGCAGACGCTATTTCATCAAAATGTTCAGAAGTAATCAAAAATAATATGGTTTAAGCCAAAAACTATATTTATATATATGTAGTGCTTACTGAAATTTGAAATAAATTTCAATGTGTGGTGTCAATTGTAAAAAAAATATAGGAGGGGGGAGTTAATTTTAATAGTGAATATATTAACCTGGATTGCATTGGACTATTTTGTTATGGCAACATATAATATTGAAAAAATGAAATGTTTATTATTAATTGAATATAAAAATTGTGAATTGACTTTATTCATTTTAAAGATGAATGCGTAAATAATAAACTTAATAATGTAGATATTTTTTATGTATATTTTCTTTCCTGCATTCACAATAGCAGATTACAAATAATACACTTATATATTTAATGTCTTAAGTATATTTGTTATTTTATTAATATAATATCGTGTTAAAAATATGTGTACAAAGTATATTTCCATTGTAATATGAAAGAATGTAGCTTTACTTGTTTATAAAGTTTGTATTAAAGTTAAAGAATATTGGTATTTTGAGACGCAAGTGTTATATATTATATGCATAATAAATTATAAAAAAATATTTATTTTTGTTATTTTTTATATAATAAGATTTTTATTTATGGGAAATTAGCTGCAATTGACCAAAGAGTTAATGCCAATTATTGCTATAGTGTTTAAGACATCAATGAAAAAAGTTTATAAATAGACCTAAACAGTTTAAACTCATTCTCTCTTTCTATCTCGGTTTAGAAGCGAAACTAAATTCCTTAATGTAATTTTTTTTAAAAAAGTATATGATTATTAATTTAAGAGAATGATCGGGTGAAAGCAATAGTATTTGTCAACTGGGCAGGTTTATCAGGAATTTGTAAGTCATGTCAATTTATTGAAAGAACGAAAATTATTTTTTAGCGTTTAAAAACCATCAGAATATGTTGTTTTTTTTTTAAAAAAAAAAGATATTATCTACTTTTACGATCATCTGCCAATATAATTTTATGAGATCGATGAGTTCTTTATAAAACTGGGTACAATTTCCATAATATTATCATGGATGAAACTAGCTTTTGTTCACTTGTATGTTTTATGAATCAAATACTTGTAGGCAAGGCTATTTTCATTGTATCGTTGCTTGGGCAATTATTATGCTATATAGATCAAATACCTGCTAAATGAAAGAATAATGTGTATATTTAGAAAATATCAGAATTAATAAAATGTGCTTCGAATCTAATAGCTTTTCTTTTCGTTACATTTCTACGTTTCTGGAATAAAAATATCATCAGACTGTAGTTTAAGAAATAGACATTAGAAGTATGGTACTATTTTGGAAATGTATCTGAGGACAATTGATCAGATTTTTTACTAATATATTATATTGAACACATAAATTCAATCACTTAATGGTGACACCAAACTAGTCTACCTGTTTGGAAATTTTATTTTGTATAAATGAGTGATGATAATCCGTTGATGCTAGCTCAGTTCAGAACATGAGATTCATAACTTATAAAGCAATTGATAGACAGATAACAGCAATCAAACAACAGCCAAATTAATTTAATAAATAGAATAATATTGTTTATTCATTTCTAAGTTTATAAAAGAAAAATAAAATTAAAATATAAAACAAAACTAACTTCCCTCAAAATAAAATTAAATAAAAGAAAGTAATATTCCTTCATGGATGAGACCCATCAGATAAGACCTAAGGGTTATATTATCATTATAAACTTTAAATCTTATAAATACGTTGTATCAGGATAAAAAGAATCGTGTTCATATTTAATAAGTTGTTAAGGATACAAGTACTAGAAGTAAGGCATTGGTAAATATAGTTTTTACATGTATAATTTGAATAGTGGCTATCGTATACTCGGCATTTCCGTACGTGGTAATATACATATACTTGTATAAAAAATGGCAAATTCCTCTTATGACAGTTATTTTATCTGAGAGAAGGTGAATTCTTCTCATTGCTTAGCTATTTTTTTTATGTAAGAGGTAATAAATTCCTCCTTATTATATATATATATATTAAATGATATGAGTATGTGCTCGAACATATGTAGCAATATGTTTTATTTTACTTTTCCACTTTATTAAATAAGCCATTACTTATGATCCTAAGTTAGTTTATTCGGAAACTTCTTTTATTCATTTTGTGTAAATAGATAAGTTCTATGTGTTATTAAAGGAACTTTTACCTGCAAAATATATATAGAACTTATAGTATAAATTAATTATTTATGTTATTAATAAATAAATATAATATTCTTTTATATAATCCTAGTTAAAAAAAATTCCCAGCTTATAGAGAACATCACTGAATATAAATAGCATCATTTTACTTTGGATTTTTTTTATTTTTCTTTAATAGTTTGTAAAACTGTAGTAACTTTATAAATGTGTATATTACTAATAATAATATAAAATTACTTGAATGTCAATAAAATGTATATTAAATTTGATTTTTTTGTATTTTCTTTTACAAGCTCGACCCATCATTGATTTATTGTCACACATATTAGATTCACTACGACATTTTGATGTTTGCCCTGATACATTAAATACACCTACACGAATACTTTCTTTTGCTTAGCCGTATTAATTAAATTACCATTCGATATTATAACACTGTAATATAAAAAGGAAAAGAATGAGGGTTATATTAAAAGAAACTCAAGAATTGTTTGCTTACTTATTCGAAATATATTTTGAAATCAATAAAATATCATTTTGATTTTGATGTATATTTATTTGGAATACATGTTTTATCTTTTATATATTTAGCCAGCCAGAAGTGAGATAATTATTATTATTGATCTATTATTTATAGTTGTCATTATGGCTTGATCAGTTCGTAGGGAAAATCCAATCTTACTTCCCCATTATCTTTATACATAATATACAGATTTGCTGTGCATTTACGTGCAACATTTGAGAAACTAGATTTCCATATTATTTACCGTTACAATATATATATATACTAAAGTTATTTACCTATTATGTTACTTGTTTTTTTCTCATAAATAATAAATGACTCTCAGTTTTTACAGCTGAATAAAAAGCTTAGACTTTTATAAGTGATTAATTGAATTTTTTTTTTAAAAAAAGGTTGAAGTAATACACACTATCACACATGGGAAATCTAATAATGAAAAATTATTACGAACAACATCGTGTACAGTGAAATTTTTGTACAAATTCCATATAGGTAAATTTTTATAATTTTAAATTAAAATTAAAACAATTTTTCTACAAAAATTAAATAATGATTTTTTTAAAGCTGAATAATAAAAAAATAAATATTTATTTAAATTAATACACTGTACAGGCTTACACCTGCACATACAGATATATATGTAATATCTAAAGGATTCGAACTCAGACTTTCACACAACCCTCAACTCTTCAAGACATCTCGTATTGCTGACCCACCTGATCATACACATGTTGAGGAGATAAATAATCACCAACATAGTATTTCGTGCTAAAGCAGCATTCGTCAGTTGATCCAGATTACCATCTCCACACATATATACAATCAGTGTTCAGCTTTATATTAAGATAGCAAATCTTTATACTTTAATAGACAGACTTCAAACTATTTCAACTCACAACTCTTCAACCTTGCATTTCATTGAAAATCTGATGATGGAATGTTCAAAGCCCTCGTTAGTGCCAAGGTTGTCATCCTACCCATGTTGACGTTAATCATTCTCACCCCTCATTTAAAGGAGAATAATCCATTTTACCTACATATGCAAGGGATGGATGACCTTAAATGCACTTTATATCAATATGTAAATTAATACACTTTACAGGCTTACACCTGCACATACAGATATATAAATATGTGTGTAATATATATGGGATTCAAACTCAGACTTTCACACAAACTTCAACTTTCCAAGCCATTTCATATTGCTGACCCATCTGATCACACATTTTGAAAAAATAATTCAACATGTGTGTAATCAGGTGGGTCAGCAATATCGGATGGCTTGGAGAGTTGAGGGTTGTGTGAATGTCTGAGTTCAAATTCCTTATATATTACATATATTTATTTGTAATTGTAGAATTATTAAAACTATTGCACAAAATATTCACAGGGACTCCTAGTTAATATTTATTTTAAACATAATACTATTTTAGAAATATTTTTTCTACACATTTTAATAAATTTGACCTATAGACAGATTGCAATAGAGAAAATAAACATTTTATAGTGTTGTCATGGAAACAATGTAGCTTTAAAGAAGGAACATCATTTTTGTAAGCTATAGAATGATTCATTCATTATGCAACCACTTTATTTTTCCATATTTAATTTATCTTTATTAAACTGTCTATAAACAATAAATGTAATCATATTAATAAAAATACATGTAAAATTAGATAGTTCAAACTTTAATCAACAGTAATTAAATACAATTTGATAACAAGTGAAACAATATTTTATACACTATTGAATGTTTCAAATATTTTACTTCTACTTGATCAATACTGAGGTCAAAGTTGTTCATTGATGTTGAATAGTTTTCATTAATATATGGTTTGTTTTATTCGAGATAATTTAATTATTCTAGTTGAAGTAAATTAATAAATTATTTATTAACAAAGAATAAATAAGACATTTAAATGTGATTCATTTTAAGCCATTTTCTTAGACACTCAAAATATACTAATTGAAATTGTAATTAATGAGTATTTCAAAATTGATCATGTAAAAAATATATCCTTTTTTATTTTTTGAAAATATTATTTATTTATTTATAAATTATCTATTTATTTATAATTACATTATTTATATAGAATTATATTGCATATCTTCATTGTTGTAATATTATTATTTGATGTCAGCAGAATTTTGACAGTTCAAATCAATACATATTAGAATAAATGAATATATATTTTTATAAATTAATAAACTATTTTCTTGCAAATAATTTGAATTGCACATTTAAACTCTTTTAATTGTTGCTTCAAAACTATAGGTATTGAAATCACTAAATTATAATTCAATCAATTTTCTTATCCTAGTTTGATATTTAGAAAATACTTGTTTCTACTATAAAAATAAAATACATAATTATACTAGTAATGAAAAATGAAGTGATTGAGAAATCATTACTGAAGGTGATTATTATTACAAAACATTAATGTGTGTCAAGTGCCATGAATTTGATAGCATGGTGATAAGAAAAGTAGTCACACTTGTGTCCCTGCAAATATTGTTTCAATTATTTCATTATAAGATGTCACATTCATTGTTATTATTTCTTTAGCAAAATCCTTTTATTACTAGTTTAGATATGCATTTATATTTTCAAATTTACATATAATGAAATTTTTTATTCAATGTTAACTTTCTTACCATTAATAAATGTTTCAGTTAAATAAGGGTAGACTGGACACTTTTTACTAGCTTGAGTATTTGGTGCTGCTTTATCCCAACAAGCCCAGCCATCCCACGTCTTTGGACAGAATGAATCTAAAAAAGAAAACAATGATTAAATTATCATAAAATTACATCAGATTTTATACTTTTAGTGACATTTGTAAAATTACTTAATCTGACAACATAATGATTTGTTGTTTTAATAAGTAAAATAAACAATACTTATTTACTCTAATTCTAATCACTTTCTTTGTACATTACTGTTTAAGAATACTTTTATACACCAATGATAAAAATTTGAGGTATTTATCAATATTGTTACTTATTATGCTTGTTACTTATTTTCCTTATAGATACAAAGGCAATAATAAAACACTAAGAAATTTTATTTTGTGCTGTTGATAATAAAATAGTTAAAATAATAGACAGTCAATTTTGACAATCAAGTTACAAGATGATATCTAATATCGAACATGAATATTGAATACAAATGTTAAAAAATGTAGTATTCTATTATACAAACTCTACTATTTTGGGGGAAAAATATTGTATAGATAATGAAATTTTTAAAACAAAATTTTCCACAAAGAATAAAATTGATAGGTAAAAAAAATTTTAAATTGTAGAATGAATATTGAGAAATAATGCAACTATATATGTATATACTTTCACATTTTTTTATTATTTAATACATTGGTATTTAATATAGTGAATTTTGAATCAGAAAAAGAAATTATGATGATCTATAATTATCAGAAAATATAATAAAATTATCAATTATGTAAAAGCTTTTAGATTATATATGGTCTTTGGCTCAAACAAAACTTTATGCATATCTAATTGTATAATTATAATTAAACATGAGAAAGAAGTTAATAAGATATAAATAAAAATTAAAATAATAAAAGTCAATTATAAATAAAAAAGAAAGTTTCAGCACAGCAGGTCTAATAATAAAGTATCCAGAATTTTAATTATATATATATATATATATATATATATATATATATATATCATCAACAACCATTATTAATCCACTGCAGGATGAAGGTCTCTCCAAGTTCAATCCATCTTCTTTGATCTTTAGCTCCTCTTCTCCACATCACCCCTGCACACATTCTTATTTCATCCATTCATCTAACATGTGGTTTTTTGCTGGGTCTTTTACAATCTCTTGGAATCTGGTTTAAGATTTTAATTGTCCATCTATTATCATCTTTTCTAAAAATATGTCCAGCCCACTTCCACTTCAATCTTTTAATTTTTTAATGCAGTCAGTGACACATGTTTGTTCTCTTACCCATACATTGTGTTTTCAATTTCTTCCTGTTACTCCCAATATGTATCTCTCCGTACTTCTTTGAGTAGTCTGAAGTCTCTGTATTCCTCTTCTATTAACTGTCCATGTCTCAGACCCATAAGTAAGAACTAGTAAAACAGATTTGTTAAAAACCTTCCTTTTCAAACACATAGGCATATTTCATTTTAGTATCAAGTTACTTCTACCAAAAGCACTCCAACCAAGTTTAATTATATGATTAATTTCATCCATTATGTTTCCATCTATATTAATAACCTGACCAAGAATTGTAACTGTTAGCTTCTTCTAACTCATCATAATCAATCTTTATTTTCATATTTTGAGAAAATTGATTAAACATTACTTTACTCTTTTTAACATTTATCTTTAGTCCTACTTTTCTACTTTCATCTGATAACTCATACAACATTTCCTGCAGCACTAAAGCATTATTTGCAAAAAACAATTACATCATCTGCAAAATCTAAATGACTTAAATAATCTCCATTTATTTTCACTCTTTTAGCTTCCCATTTTAATCCACAAAATACTTCTTACAGCACTGCTGTAAAAAGTTTTGGAGATATAGAGTCACCCTGTCTTACACCCTTTTCACTGTTGAATTTCCCAGTATCATTATGTAATCTAATTGTTTCTGTTGCATTTTTATAAATATTCTTTAAAATATGACAATACTCTGGATCTATACCTTGATGATCCAATGCTTTAATCACTGAAAAAATGTTTATAGAATCAAATGCCTTTTCATAATCTACAAATCCAAAACATAATGGCAACTCATATTCATTTGTCCTTTCTATAACTTCTCTAAATACCTGGATATGATCTACTGTATTAAAACCACTTTTAAATCCAGCTCGTTCTCTTGGTTGGTGGAAATTCAATGTTTTCTGTAGACAAGTTGTAATTATCTTGGTAAAATTTTTATATAAAACTGATAAAAGGCTGATAGGTTTGTAATTTCTAATATCTTCTTTATCACCTTTCTTAAATATTATTATTAATATTGCATTCTTCCAATCATCTGATAGATCTTTATCATTTAGACATCTGGTATATAACTTTGCTAAAAAAAAATCTATTTCTTCACCTGCTTCTTTTAATATATCAATTGCAATTCCATCATTATCTGGAGCCTTTCCTTTCTTTATATATTTAATTGCATGTATCACTTCTTCATTTAAAGTTCTGGGCAATTCTGAAGATGTAATTGATATAGGAGGTACTTGTTCTTTATTACTATATAATTCTTGATAAAAGTCTTCTACCCATTTTATGATATCATCTTTCTTTTTAATAATAATTCCATCTTTTTTTCTTATTGCATATATAAATTTCCTACCAATACCAAAATGTTGTTTTACATTCTTGAGACTTTTATTTACTTCTACAGCTTTCCTTGCTAATTCACAGTTATACTTTATTATATCATTTTCATCTCTTTTCCACACTATTTTACAAATTTCGAGATATTCAATCCTTTTTAATGCATCATTTTTGTATATCTTCATATTCCTTCTTTTCTTCATACATTTTCTAGTCTCAGTAGAAATTTTATTGGTCAATTGCTGCTTTTTTCTACCAGCTATCAATATTTAGACAATCCCAATATAGATAACAACCAACAATCTTAAACTGTTGTCAAGACAACCTCCTTTTAACAATTTGATGAAACCCCACTTTTATTTATGGTCTCATATATTTATATAGACACTAAATATTTCAACTTGATCACAAAGATTGAAATTATTTATACAAGAAGTTCTAATAAATCTTCTTAAACAGTAAATATAACCTGTTCTGAATATAGACTTATAAATAGTCAATTGTAATATTACAAATTGCAATTATAATTTTCCAATTGCACCCAAAATATTACTTAAATAATAAGTGTAATTTTGGTTAATTTAACTCAATGTTTCTGGTCATAGGGCCATCATGGGGTACTGTGATGCTGTTGATGTGCTTCCAATTTAGAACTCTTTTGTGGTTATACTTAGGATTATTTTGCCAGTGTAATGTTTATTTGATAATAAACTTGAAATAAAATAAATATTGTTATTTTAATTCAAAATTAGCAGAGAAAAAATAAAGTTAAGCTGATAAAAGCATACATGGTTGCAGATTGGTCGATTCTACTATCTTCAGTATATAAACAAATTTATAAATTTCTCTATGATTGTCATCAGCAAGGAATTAAAAAATAATAATTTAATATTTTTTTAAATATTTATGATTATTCTTACAAAATATTTGTACAATAATTATTAATATATAAGGAATTCAAACTCAGACTTTCACATGACCCTCAACTCTCCATGCCATCTCATATTACTGACCCACCTGATCCAACACATGTTGAAAAGATAAATAATCACCAATATACGTATTTCATGCTAAACCACCAATCATAAGTTGGTTCAGATTTAGAAAAAATATATATTCATATTTGTGTTACATTTTTTTTTATTGTTTCATGTTTAAAAACTCAAGTTAAAAAATTCAAAGTAACAATAAAATGAAAATACAATCATTATACTCTATCAAACTGCATAGTACAGAATTTTTGTAATATCATAACAATTATTAATTCAATTTTAAATTTTAAAAAAAGTTTAATCAATTTATATCTTTATAATAATGTGTTTATATTTAAAACATGAAATTTATTCAACAAATATTTTATTAATTTTCTTTATTCTGTAGCATTTCTATAATCAACTAATAAAAAAA
Organism: Epiperipatus broadwayi; assembly: GCA_028023455.1. Classification (NCBI taxonomy): domain Eukaryota; kingdom Metazoa; phylum Onychophora; class Udeonychophora; order Euonychophora; family Peripatidae; genus Epiperipatus; species Epiperipatus broadwayi. The sequence goes on along the minus strand of JAQFVV010000106.1, from coordinate 1,254,052 downwards.
AGTTTTTCATTACATCTTTTGCTTTATTATTTTTTATTACATTTGAAAAAGTTCAAATATATTTTAAGATCATTTTTCATTGGTAATCTTATATTTTTTTTAATTCAAGTACAGTTTATTGATTAGTAATATTGAATAAAGATTTGAATATTAAAATAAAATATTGAACTATTAACTCAAATTACCCATAGGAAGGATGGAAAATATTGAAATACAATATGGTTAACATAATACTTTAGGATCATTATATTAATCCTTTGGTTTTTTTTGTTTTGTTTTTAATGAATAATATTTGTTTATGTTGCAAATTAAAAAAATATTTTTGTTAAAAAATACAATTATTTGTTCTACAATAAACTATTTTGCCCAACTATAAATAGTCAATATTATGTTTTCAGTTTTACATTTAAAGAATAATTATTTATCATTACATCTTTATATTTTTGGGGAAAAAAAATTAAAAAATCTAAGTTTAAGAATGAAAATTAATCTTAAAATAATAGATTGTTTTTGAAAATAAAAGACTTTTTTTAGCTTTTAGAATATAGTATATTCTAATGATAACATCTTTTTCCTGTAGTAAATTTTCATCAGTAAAATAATTTTTTAAAGAATATTTATTGAAAAATATGTATCCTCCTTATAATCACAAAATGAAATAAACATTAAGAATGAATAAGACACTTTATATTTAATAAAAAGCTTTTCACATTTGACATAAAATATTATTTTTTGTTAAAAATAAATAAATATTTTCAAATTAATGCTGAATAAATATATCATATATTTATTATAAAACAAATATTTTATTTAATTTTGCAAAAATAAAAATAAAATTATATGTAAGGCTGTGTTTTTCATTTTTTTCAAAAGTCAAAACCAATTTTAAAAAGGATGATGTCACCTAAACACACCCAATGTCTTTTCATAGTGCTATGATATTTGATTTTGAGAAATTTCACTAAAGTTGTTGACATCATGTATTTTAGTTAAAACTAATGCTAATCAAAAAACAGATTTACTTTTAATTTTTGTTAGCAAAAACTAATATGAACACGGCAGATAATCACAAAGGAAACACTCTGACCCAGATTGCAGTGTCAATGTAGTGAATGTCAGAATTATGGATAGAATTAAATCACTTTATTTTATTGATAAAAAGAATTGGTTTATATTAATTTTTGGTATTTATGAAAACAAATATGTTATAGCAAAAATTTTATGGCACTTATTATAGCTCATAATGCAATGAAAATTTTAAAATATTTTCAGAATCAAGTGTTAAAAACTAAAAAAAAAAATTAATTAAATCAAAAATCAATATTGTTAATAATTAGTTTTTCTTTCACCACTTCTATAATGCTTTTTGTAAACTTTAATAAGGAATAGATGCTAGATGTTGATGCTTATCAAATCCCCATTCTGTGCTCTATATCCTTCATCAATGAGGAATTTTGGAACTTAAAACAGTGCAGTTGAATAATTATGTCCAATGCATCTTCTTCCTGGCAATCTTCATTTACTACTCTGATACACTATTCAGGTATCAGTCCAAACTGAAAAAGCTATAAATATTTTCAATCTTAGTCAACTTGTTTGTATAGTCATATAGTTTATAATTAAAGAAGTAAATGTTGGCTGACAGAATAGATTAACATTAAATCCTAAAAGTCTAGCTAGACTATTCCAAAATCCAAAGTTTTTCACTGGTAATAAAAAAGCACAGGATAAAAATTTATTGAACTTAATCATCTGTCATTTATAACTTACAAAAGCTTACAGTAAATGACATAGAGATAGTAAAAGAAAAACGTCTACTGCTAAAAGTGTAATACATAAGATAAAGATATATAATAGAGTCATTTGGTATTTTATTGTTTAATAATTAATTTTACACATTGAAACATTTTGATATAAATTTTAAGATAGATTTTCCCTTTGCAATTTTTTATTGGTTTCTATAATAATAATTGTATTTTAAAATAATAGATTTCAAATTGACATTAGTTAAATAACATTTATATTTTGTTTTTACATTTAAAATCCATTAACAGTAAATGTAAAGTATGATTTGATATCGATGTGATGATTAGTTTGTTTAATTTACTAACTTTTGAAGACTGTTGCCCACTTTAATAATATTGCAATTTTCACTTCTCCCGTTTGTAATTCAAAGTCTTTGCATCAGCATTAGTTTTTTAATTAGTAGTATTTTCAGGAGATTGACATCAACTCTAGAAAACACTTTTCTGATAATTTTATATTATAAATTAAACATTTGTGTTTTTTAAGTATGATTTTAAGTTATTAATAAAATATATTAATTGAGCTAATTTCTAATAGCACATTTTTATTTTTCTACAGCTGCAGAAGTTTAAAATAGTAAATGTCTTAGTCATTGCCAAAAACAATCTTCAGATCGATAACTTCATGTTTTGAGAAAGTTTTATCTTCTTTATTCAGACTAAGAAAAGATTTAAAGATATATTTTTTTCGATAAGTCAACTTACATTAATAATTAATATTGATAACTATATTTAAACTTTTTCCAGCAATTAATATTTTGCAATAACCATATTGACACCTCACCAGTGGTTTATTGAGCATGTAAAATACTCTCAACCCAAATCACAAGATAAACAGTTGAAAAGATAAAAACAGTTGGTCTTATCTTTTTTACCTAAATTCATTTATATAGGCAAATCTAAAGCACTTTGAAATAAAAACCATGAAGATCTTAAATTGATCACATTATTTCATAAAGCTATATTACAAATTTCTTTATATTATTTTAATTGACATTTGTGATTTTTTTAAATTTAGAGCCTGTAGGTAACAAATCAAAAAGTATCATATGTAAATGTTAATCTTTCCCAATGGTTAATAATATATAATAACTTGGTTAACACAATTTTTTTTTAATTTCACCTTGGGTTTTGGATATACTCAATGAACTAGTGTAGATGTGTTAATATAGTTATTAATATATTAACCACTGGGAAGAGTTTATATTTACATATTTCCTTATTTGATTTACTATGGACAAGCTGTAAATTGAAAATGTTCACAAACATCAATTAAAACAATATAAAGCAATTTGGAACACAGTTTTAAGAAATAATGTTATCAATTTAATAGCTTCATGATTTCTTTCCAAAGTGCTTCAGATTTGATTATATAAATGAATTTATGTTAAAAAATAAGACAGAACAGTCTTATTTTTTCAAAAGTTTTATCTTGTGCTTTGACATGAGAATACTTTTTGTGTTGAATAAACCAGTGTTGGGATGTTAATCTAGTTATTATATGATATTAACTGCTACAAAAAGTTTATATTTATATATTTACTTATTTGATTTGTTATTGACAGGCTGTAAATTGTAAAGTTTTGCAATGTCAATTGAAATAATATAAAGCAATTTGAAGCAAAACTTTTTAAATTAAGATGATCAATTTAAATTCTTCATGTTTTCTTTCAAAGTGCTTCAGATTTGCCAATATAAATGAATTTAGGTAAAAATATAAAAGGGACCATTCTTTTTCAAAAGTTTTAACTTGTTCTTTTGACTGATAGTATGTCATGTGCTCAATAAATCAGTGTTTTGTTGTTAATCTAGTTTATTTATATATATATATATATATATATATATATATATATATATCAGCAGACCATAATTTTATTTTATTGTTTCTAATGAATAAATGTGTATTTCATTGTTTAAATTACTCCAATGAATGTATCCAATTCTAATGTAGTTTTAGAATATTAAATGTTTTTTATTATATCTCTTGATCACAATAACAGTAATATTTTTTCTCACTGAGCTGGATTCATGGTCAATGGTATGTTATACAAAGAATTTTATATTTTGTTTTTGACCATCCAGATGATACTATATTGGCACCAAAGAAGATGCTTTAAACTCCATGTACATATTATTTTAGTATTATTTAGAAATTAAATTTATACTTAGCTAGTATATTAATGGTACTAAATGGTCAGGTCATTTATGCTGATTAGCATATTCAATATCTCAGCATTATTATTTTTACAGGCAGAACTCTCCATAGGAGTAGTGCCACTTAGTGCAAGCTAGAGAATCAATGGATGCAAGAAGGTTTATGCATAGTTTCATAGCCTACTTATCCAATATCCCCAGACAAGTTTATAGCTTGTGGCTTTCATCAATGAGAACCCTTGGATCTGAGAGGACTGCACTTAGATTTTAGGACTTAATGCAACCCTCTAGCAGCCACCTTTTACCTCTACTTAACTACAAAACTATGAGTCTAAAATTAAAAACATAATGATATTTTAAGTTCAAACTCATTATTTTATATAATCATATAGGTCTGAACTCATTTCAGTCCTCATACATTTTGGTGTCTTTGGTTCTTTAATAACCATAGCCATAACTATTCTATTAGGCAGGATTGGGATTAAACCACTAACATTTACATAATCACCATTTCTTATGCTTTCTCAAGTTGATAAAACAGGAAAAACTCTCCATCCAATAGTGACACTCAGTGTAAGCCAGAGTAATCAAAGAATGCAAAAAGATTTGTGCATAAAATCCTATCTAGTGCCTACTCATCCAATATTCCCACACTACTTTCTAGTTTGTGGCTTTTATCAGTGAGGATACTGCCTAATAGGATAGTGGTGTTTATGGCTATTAAAAACAAAATACACCAAAATGTATGGGTACTGAATTAAGATCAGACCTATATGACTATATAATCTATTGAGCTTGGATTGAACATATTATGTTTTCAATTTTATTCTCATAGTTTTGTTGTTAAGTAGATATAAAAGATGGCTTGCTGGATAGTAGCATTAGATTCTAGGATCTAGGTCCAGTGCTCACAGATCCAAATCTCTTCACTTATGAAGCTACAAGCTAGAAAATAGTCTGGAGATATTGGATGTGGAGGCACTAGATTGGGATTTTATGCACAAACCTTCTTGCATTCATTGATTACTCTGGCTTGCACTGAGTGGCAGTAGTGCATGAAGAGTTTTGCCTGTTTTAACAGCTTGAGCAAGAATAAGAAATGAAGATCTTGTGATGTTTAGTGGGTTAATACATTATTGTTTTTATTGTTATATATTCTTACGAATAAACACTTTTAAGTATATGCATTCAAATTATTATGTTGTATTGCTGCCCTAAATCTGGCAAAAGCTAAATGATTAGCCTTGTCTATTGTAGACCCATTCCAAATTCAATCACAATATTGACTGTTGATTTATTTTTATTGTTGAGCATTCATGATGAATGATTATTACTTTTGTGTAATTCTAATTACTTACTCATAATTGGTTCTGTGCTAATCTCTCATGCTCCCCATATTCATTATATTATTTATACATTTAAAATATCTTGTCCTTGACTTGGGGTTGATGATGATGATGAGTGACATCACCCCAGATTTACCACTACTTATATGCTACTACAAATGGCTACCAAATTGTGAGCCCAATGATGAACAAGTACTGGTGTCCATTACTACAAAATTGCGATTGAACATAATCACAAATATACTCACATCTGAGAAAAAAAAAATGCAATTTATGCAAAATTAATATTTAAAAAATTACTGTGAAATATGTGACAAAAGTATTTATGGAGTTTATATTTAGAGTTGAATAGAAAATCTATGATTTTGGAGATTGGGTTGGGTTTTTGACTGTTGGAGTTTGTTTAACTATAATTTCAATTTTGATGATGGATGGAGTTGTGTCATTGGCTTGAGGATACAATTTTTTCATGCAACTCCAAGGAGTGTTCTATTTCAGGCATTGCTCCAATCCACTTTCTGATTTATAATTGTTTATCATGGTGCAGGTAACATAGTCCTAGCATAGTCTAGCCTCTAAGTCTCCAAGTAAAGGAGCAAGGCATAGTTTTGTATTATCCAGCCACTAGGACTCAAAGTAGTAGGCTTTGCAAAATTTTTGCATTTTAATTTTATATCAAGGGTTGTGATAGTTTATAACATTAAATTGAGGTAACCCTCTTCATGTTCATTGTGCATTTGTGTACTTATAATTTAGTAGCTCAATTCTTTATCTATCTCAGAATAGCATATCACTATTAATTCTGTTAATTGTCAGATGCCTATCAAATCTCTACAAAAATTAATGAGTACATAATTTGAAGTATGAAATTTATGTTATTTGTATATGTATATTATGCAAAATATTGTTAGGTTGATGTTTTACTTCCCTTTTTTCCTGATGATGAGAGATATGAAATGATTATGCATCTCATGTCATATAACACTATATTTGTTTGTATATATATATATAAAGTTGAAAGGAAAAGTAGAAATAAACACAAACAAATTTTTGTAGATATTTTCTCCATTACATGGGAATAATAGTTACCAATTAAATAAATTTGAATTTAACAACATTTATTATAAATTGAACATTTAAAAAGATCTAATTACTATTGTATTAATTCTGATTTTGTCCTTATGTTGTAATAGAAAGACTGGTAATTATAAAAGTTTTCTATATATTTTGATTAGATTAAGTTTTTTTAATAAATCTTGTATAACATATTTTGATAAAAGTCCTACAAAATTGTTTTCAAAAGGATTAAGCTAAATTGAAAAGAATAATTAACTTTTTTTCAATCAAGATAAAGAAAACTAACTTTCAATTACTGTGTTTTTTAAATCCCACTTTGACTATAAAAAGGTTGGAAAAATAATTAGATGATAATTTTTACAGATTATAATACATTTACAGTAGTAGTGTTACTATGAAGATATAATTGAAAGCAAGATTGTGCATGTCAGCTACTGCTAGCATCACAATTGCAATAGAATTTGAATTCACATGGAAGCAAGGTCAGATTTTATGTGATTCATGATCCATATATGGCTGTATTAATAGCATTAACACTGAAGGGAACTTATTGCAGTCCAACACATTTCCTGAAAATGACCTACTGTTTTAGAAGAGACCAGCTTACCAAGTGTCGATCAGCTTGCTGAAGAATTAGGTAAAGGTTCTATACCATATATATATAAAGTACAGTGGGTGAGTAGAATATGCTATATATATTGAGAACAATATTATTTTAAATAGAAATAACAGTTTTTTTTAATTTACATATTTTTAAAGTAAATAATTTTTATCAACTAAAAATAAAACCAGAAAAGAAAAAATAATAAATGACATTTGCGTCTAGAATATTATTTGTTTCCCATATTATTAAAAAAAAAAAGGAGAGAAAACTATGAGGTACTTTTTTAAAAGTATTGAAAATGAAGCCACAAGGACCTGAATTTAAATGAAACTTTTGAAACAATAATAGTTTTTTTTATTTAAACAAAAACACCTTTATTTACTATAAAAATGAGTAGCCAATTAATAGCTTTGATTCAGATTATCTATATTTTATACATATATGTGTGCATTTATGTATTATTAAAAATGAATTGAATTTTATTATTAGTTTATCATAATTATGATATGTAATTTTAGTTTATATAGTACATGTGGGCTTATGTAAATGACTATCATGTAGTCACATATATATGTTAAAATCACTCACCCTTTATGAAATTTAATTTTAGTTTATACACTACATCTGGGCTTATGTAGATGAGTATCATGTAGTCACATATATATAGATGTTAAAATTAATCACACTTTATGGATTATTGAAATGAAGTATTGAATTTTATTTTATTATTTAATGGCAGTACTAATATATAATTTTTATACAGGTACATCTATGTGCTGATATCCAGGTATCTGATGTAAAGCTATTGACATATTTGTAAATCACAATGTGATATCTTATTTCTTTTTGTTTTAATCAAAATCAGAATGCCAAATTTATATTTATAGCATACTCAGCAGAACTTACTTTCCAATTTCTTGTTTCTAATTAATAAATTTATATTTCATTGTTTAAATTATTCCAATGAATGTATTTAATTGTAAAATAGTTTTAGAATATTATATGTTTGCATTATATCTCTTGATCACAGTATCAGTTATAGAGTTTTTGCTCATGAGCTGGATTCATGCATAACAGTCTGTTACATAAAAGGAGTTTATAATTCATGTTTTGGTCATCCAGATGATCCTGGATTAGCACAAAGGAATATCATTTTAAAGTCCATGCACTACATTTTATATTAATACTAATTAGATATTAAATATATAGTTGGCCAGTACATTAATGGTACTACTTTCTTAGAGCATTGATGATTATCAGCATGTTTTAGTATATCAGCATTATGATTTTTATTGTTATATATGCTGATAAATAAGCATTTTTAAGTATATGCATGAAAATTATTACATTATATTGCCACCCTAACTTTAGCAAGGGCTAAATAATTATATTGGTCTATAGTAGTCCCATTTGAAATCTTGTCATTTGATTCCCTGTTGATATATTTTTATTGTTGATCATTCATGATGATGTATGATTCTTACTTTTGTGTAATGTTAGTTTGATACTTATGTTCCTCTTCTTCATTATATTATTTGCACATTTAAAATATTTTGCCTTTGACTTGAAGCTGATGATGACAATGAATGCCATCACCCCAGGTTTATCCATTTCCATACCATTACAATATATGTATTATGTTTTCAAACACTTTTTAAGAGAATTTACAAAGTAATACCTTATTTTATATAAAGTTTATGATTTTTGTTACTGAATCAAAAACATGCCTAAAAGTGTTTTATTCTAGTAAACTAAAATTCTAAAATGATTAATTGTTACTACATACTCGTATAATGCAGTTGATAATAGTAATGAAAGGAAATTTATATAATATTATCTTTAATTAGTAAAACAGTATTTATAAACTTCTAAAAAGTAATATCATTACAATTCATCTTTTTTTTTTCTTAACAAAAAAAAACTTTGATTCTGTTATGTATAATTCATTATTTTATCTGGTGTTATCAGTATAAATGTTATATTTTGTTATAAAATAGCAATGCTTTTCACATATTTTTCAAAATATATATGTATATGAAAAAAAAAAAAAACTTGTTTCTTTTACAAATAATTTGTTTTTATGACATTATATTTCAGTAATGCTATTACAGTGTATCATATACATCTATGATGACACCATTAGGTGATTCATTTAACCCCTATTTAAAAATACATAATAAAAAAATAGAAATTAGTATAAAGTGAAATTTAATTTTATTATGCCCGTAAGTTAAATATTTATTATCAATGTTCATCACACATGCGCAAGAAATGTGTGCAAACAAATATTTAAAGTATTGTGTTTTTTTTTAATTTCCTGTTTAAAAACTTTATTTATTTGTTTGTTTAATTGTTTTATTTGTAATAAAGAAATTAATTTAAGCATTACAAGAATTCATTTAGATGTGACGTTTCTTCCCTCATATTTCTATTGTTTTAAGAAAAAAACATTTTTTTTTAAATCTTTTAACTTCCTATCACAATATATTTGTTTACAGGGATTTTTAAAATTTTAGAAATAAAATTTAAAAATTTTTTTTCATTTTTTTCTCTATTGTTTATTATTCTGTTTCTAAATTTAGACTTTTTATAAGTATGTGCACGTACAATATTCTTTATCTACATATATATGACAGTATATTAAAATATTTTAACTATATATAAACTTGATATTTTTTATTACATATATTCTTCTTTTGATATATAATATTTGCTAATGAACAGAATAAATTCACTTCTTCAAAACTTTTTATAACAATTTTATAAAAAAATATATTGTGGAGATTATTTAAATCATCTAGATTTTACAAACAATGTGGTTGTTTTTACAAATTTTGTTCAGAGCTTCATGAAATGTTGCAAAAGTTATCATATGAAGATAAAAAAGTAGAAGTAACGATAAAGTGCTAAAAGTCTATAATATTATTCAAACGATTTTCACAAGCAAAAAACAAAATGTGGACAATCACGATTTACAAGAAATTAACATCTAGAAAAAATATTGGTTAGATTGTGATTAACAGATGAAAATATAATGAATAAATTAATTATAGAATTAAACATGGATAGAATAATCTTAGTAAAATTAATTTAGTATTAAAATGAATTAAGTCTAAGTGTTTTAAAAGAAAAGTTTTAATAGATGTTATATCAATGCCTTACTTGTATTTCATGCTTGGACACTTAACAGAAGAGCAAAACAGAGGCTTCAGATTGCTTAACAAAGTATCAATCAATCAATAATATTCTGCCCTATGAACAGGTCCAGAGAGCAGTCACCTCTCAAATTCATCCATTTCTCAAATCTATTCCCTTCACACTGGCCAGCTTTTCAATTCCATGTAAGTCTTTCTATCTTTGATATCATACAGCAATATCTTTTTTCATCCTTTCTAATTGTTTCACCATTCATTCCTTCTAAAACATCTTTCATTAAACAATTCCTCTCCAAATTTAAACAAGGAGTGTGAAAAACAAAGTTTTTAAATTACAAATAAACAAACATGTTTAATTTTAAATATACATAGAAAGACTATTCATTAGTAATTTTTATCTCCCAAACACTAAAATAATAAATAAAAACAATCCTAAATTTTAGCTAAAATCTGTGTAAAATATTTTAAATTCATCTATCATACCTATATTCTTCAGTCACACTCCCTTTTTAAATAAAAAAAGCTTGAATTTTGAAGCCCATTTTGTAAAGGAGATGAGAAAAATGGTTTTTACCCCACATAAATGAATGTTATTTTTGCTGTTCATGAAAATGTATAGTATTTTGTGATATTTTCTGAATGCTTCTGATTGGAGTTTTAATGGGAAATATAAATATGTTATTTAACATTTCAGCTTAGTAAAATTAAGAAAGTTTTTGATCAATTTGTAAAAGTCAATAGTATTTTTTTTTCTTTTTTCTATCACTACCATAAGTAAAAAGAGAAAATATCCATTATAAATAAACAGATGTTAAATGTTGTAACTAAGTTTTGATAGATCTGTTGTTTGAAAAACATATGTTGATTACATTGATAATTGTAAAAACCAATAAGTAGAGTATAAATAGATGAGAAATAAATAACAAGTGTTGACTAGTCTATTTTAAGCTTTAATTCAAAAAGAAATGTTGCAGTGATTTCATGAAGAGAAGAGAAACCATTGATTAAAACAGTTTCCCACCATAGTTGAGATCACCTTGCCTTGCTGACTTTGAATGTATTTTTTCAGTACTAAGATCCACTACAGCAAGTATGGAATTAGCAAGCAAAAGACTATCTAGTATGTGTGGCTAGAATACTGAACACCATGCAAATCAAAACACCTGGTATGATGCAGTCATATCCAGAGACTAATGCTAAATTTGTTAAACCAGCTATTCTCTGCTTTAATTATTCCATGGAGAGGAAAAGGGTCTTTGCTGTAAGATCTACCAACACCTACAGTATTCCCTATATAATGTCTCCAATGGACAAGCATGACAACTAACTACTTTCCTAGATGAACTAATTAAGACATTCAAAAATGTATTAAAAGAATAAAAAGTGCAGAAATTCATGGTTTCAAACTTTGCAAATTTTAAAATTCCTAAGATCTTATCAATATAATTATTCTAAAACTGTAAATTTAAAATAATTATAATTAATTCTTATTTTAATTTCTATTAAATTTATTGTATTTAATAATAGTTGCAAATGCATAAAGAACAAGTTTATATATCTATTGTTAATAAATTAACTTATTTTTATTATTAATCAATTTAGTTTGTGTTTTCTCACTGAACTCAATCCAAGCATTATGCTATTAACATTCATAATCTTATTAACATTTACAATGTTATTAATATCCATAGCCCTGAGAAATCATGCAATGCTCAGGAAAATATGCAGAAATAATGGTAATAATTTATAAATGAAAATTATCATGCATTAATGCATTTTCCAAAAGTTAACTTTCTACTTAAGAGGTTTGACATCTTAAAGTTCCAACATTTTTTTATGTTTTGAAACTAAAAAAAAAAAGAATTAAATACTTTTGGAATAATGACAATTAGTTTAGTCATCAGTGCTAGGTTATAAAGTATTATTCATCATCACGGTAATTGATTAGTTCATATTATAATATATATTTAAAGTTAACCATTTTTAATGCATATTAACATTTTATAAATATTTATGTTTGCTCATCTAATGTTCGGTTATATTAATATTTGGAGCAATCAATATTAATTATAATACAAGCATTCTTTTTCACTTTTTACATAGGGGGTTTATACATATACTTTTCCATAATATTTACTTTGTTAAATTTCTAATGCTATTTATGAAGCAGTAAAATGACCATCATATAAATAATTAAAAACAACATTATGATGTACAGATATTCTATATTAAATGAAAATAAATATTTACATTAATAATATATATATAATTATATCAAAATTTTAATTCTTACTTCTCAGATAAAACCTATTTTTAATTAATTTTCAATATTAAATTTTTTAATTAACAAGATAATGTTCAAAAATATACTCCTAACTATTTTTTGTTGTTGTTAACTTGTTTATAGAGGTCAAACATACATTTTTTTAAATACAATATTTTTTTTAATAATTTGTTCTATAACATCAGGAAAAATATAAGACAAATGAAAACCCAACTACTTTTTATATATAATTTAGTAAAGATAATTTTATTTATGAATTGAAAATGCGATACCAATTACTTATAAAATAATATTCTGTTTTCTCCTAAATTAATTATAAAGATACATATTTTATAGAATATAATATAATTATTTAAAAATAGCAGGTAGTAGTATAATATGTTTTATAGTATGACACAGTTTGATTTTAATAGCTGAAAATATTTATGTTCAGTAAGTTGAAATGGTTAAATCATTTAATAAATCAATCCTATAGGACCTAAAAATAATACAGTCTGATATACATATTGATAAATTAAGGATGTCAGTGCAGAGATAATAAAAAATATTTGCAACTGAACCTAAAGTTTTGGTATTTATATCCTCTGATAAGCAATATTTACAGTAATAAAATAAAAGTGTTTAACGTTATGAGCAAATTAATTCGTGCTGAGAGGGATTGATATTTAAACTAAATATTTCTCAATAATTAGAAATTATGAGAGAAAGAAGTCCAGATGGAACAGTTAACAGTCTGAACATAGCAATATCTTATTAATGTTTTATCGTTAAATGATTTTCAAATGCAACTTGCTTCCTGTTTTAATTTAATTGGTGAAAATTTTAGATATATTTGTTTAGAGTTTGATTGACTGATAATTTAGTAAAAAGCTGAATGAAATTTATAATACATCTCTAAAATTATGGTGTCAGACTAAACTATATTAAAGTAGTGGCAAGAAATCTCAAACTATAAGGATGTCATGTTCAAGTATTGTTATTATATTGAACATTTATATTATTTAAATATATGATAATGCTTTTATGCAATGAATTTTATTGTATTATGTAACATATAAAAGACTGGAAAATAAACTTTGATATAAGTGTTTGTTAAGTTTATTAAAGTTTAGGTGCAAATTAACTTTTTCAATAAATTTTATTATTTTTCTAATTCTACAGGTTTGACAAAAGCAGTAACCCTTCCATAGAAGTCTCTGGTCATAGACGGTCATGGCTTCAAGTTGATTAAAAACTGTCAGTTCTTATGTTACCATAGTGAATTTACAGTCATTTTAAAGTTTAAAAAAGTACCATATGATGCTGCCCTCTCTAGTATTATTTTACAAGTAAAAAGTCAATAATATTCAAACATAAGTTTTACAATGGAAAAGGGTAGTATTTCCTAGGTGCTGATTGATTGTTGCTCATACTGAAAAAAAAGAGAGTGTTTGTCAATAATTTTCACTCCTCCAACTTTTTTGTTTTGATTTTGAAAATGAAAATAAAAGTTTTAGAATGTTTTAAAAGTATTTTTTGACATATTATAAATTATTTAGATAAAATATGCTGAAAATAAATTTATTTTAGAAAAATAGTTAAGATTTTAGTAAAAATTATTTACTTTTACACAACATAAAATTGAGAAAGAAATCAATGATGTCCACAGCACTTTCTAATTTGTTACAAACTTTCTTTTTAAGTCTTCCAATATTGAATATTTTTATAATTATAAATAGAAATTTATTTTTGAAAAAACTTTCCTTTGCTTTCATAATCTGACAAATTATTAATATACTTTTTACAAATGAAACTAAAACAAATATACTATTAAAAGATGAATATATTTTTACTGCTGATTCTTTAATTGACCAATCAAATGTTTAGGGTTTTAACTCACTACATTGTAAAGGTTAACCTAAACTGTGGGAAATTATTTATCAATTTTTTCTGTACATAAACATTAATAAAACTAATATTACTTTTTATATTTAACCATTTGCACTAATGTTTATACAAATGATGAATAATTAATTATTTTGTATAACTCTTAAATGTGTTAGTGTTTTTACTTGAGTAGCTCAACTATTATTTATGTTTTTAAAGCCATATATACTTTTTAATTTTATTTTGACTCTGAAAAAAATTATAACTCAAATTATAGATTCAAAGGAAAAACAAGTGATTGGTTATTTTATAAAAAAATATAACCAGATTATTAGTTTATGCCTGATACAATGTTGATGGTGACAGTGGTGATGGGGGTGGAGGTATTGGTGATGCTACTACTAGTAGTAGTAGCAGTACAGTATTATTATTATTATTATTATTATTATTATTATTATTATTATTATTATTATTATCATTATTATTATTATTGTCATGATCATCATCATAATTATGATCATTGTTTTTCTTCATAAATGCAAACAGATGTATTGAGAACATGGAAGGAGATAATATGAATGTTAATATTAAAGAGTTTATAAGAAAGAAAAGTTCTTAGATTCAAATTGAGTAAAAAAATGAATTCAGGCATAGTATATTTAGTTAATGCAAATAGAAAGTAGTTGGAAGAATGGAATGTGAATATTTTGGGAATCTTTATATTGGG
Organism: Epiperipatus broadwayi; assembly: GCA_028023455.1. Lineage (NCBI taxonomy): Eukaryota > Metazoa > Onychophora > Udeonychophora > Euonychophora > Peripatidae > Epiperipatus > Epiperipatus broadwayi. The sequence goes on along the minus strand of JAQFVV010000106.1, from coordinate 1,239,034 downwards.
ATATAGATCACTTTGGATAAAATAATTGTAAAATATTGATTGCACATGATGTGAATATTTACATTAAAAATTATTGAAGGGACAATTTTGATAATAATATATAAAAAAATCAGTAATGTATATGATGTAACTTTACATGGTGATAGTTGAATCTAAAATAAATACATTAAGAGAATTAAACTTTAGACTAAAAGAAGACAGATGCAGCAATTTCCATATCTTTAAATGAATAAAATTAGCATTATATGAAAGATTTGATATTTACATTGTTTCATGACATTTTGACATTATCCACAAATTTTCAAAGTTTACAAAAATGTGGTGGCCATTTGAGGGCATCACCAAGCATTTCTAGCTTGTAACCAGATTGGAAAGATTTCCACAATCATGGTCAATTATTTATTTTTGAACAGCAATCACCAAATATATTTTTAAATCTGTAAACTTATGTAAATTTATTTCTACTAATCTAGATTAAACCGATCCACTCAAATAAGACATTTTATTATATTCACTTTCAATTCAAAAACATATTCTCTTTTTGATAACATTCTAAACTGACTCAAATCTTTTTTATAAACAACAAATACAAACTTAAACTTAAATGCAAACATTATCAATTTTTTTTAAATACAGTACAAATTATTTAACTAATATACTTTTCTGGAGGAACATGCACCATCACTTGCCCTTCATATGAGAGAAAACCCAGAATAAGTAGGTGTGAACACAAGGATGTTTTACTAATAAAAGCAAGCTGAATTGCTTGTGGTTTGTCCTAGATTTCCATTTTAATTCAATTTCCTCAGCTAGATCTACATGTCCTATGCAAGGTCAACATTTCAAATGGCAGTTCCAAGTGGTAATGGAAAGAGAGGTTCCCCAAGGGGAAAGTTCTGATACCTCTAGTCACTCAACATTATGCACCTTTTAATTATTTAATTTGACTTTGCAGGTTTTAAATTGTCAAAGATCTGAGCCAAATCAAAACCAACAGACCAGTCACTAACTTTGGAAAAATTCCAATTAATAATCAAATAAAAAGCAATTCTGTAATTTATAGGTTTTTTTTTCAATGTTATTTATAATTCTGTGGAAACATTTGAAATTGATGAGTGTAATAGATAGCACAAAAACACCTCCACTATCAAAATTTCAACAATAGAGCTAATTACAAAAAAATTCTATACTTTCTTTTCGCCTTCTATCTTTAAGAATTTTTAAAAATCTCGGAAGATCTTATTTTTTTGTTATCTTGATTTAATTGATTTCAAAACTTTTAACATTCCATTTCAAAAAATAAGTTTTATTATTTATTTTTAGTACAAAAAATATATAAGTTTATTATAAAATAATATATATATGTGTGTAATTTTTATTATGCATATATATGTATGAATATGAGTTGGCAGAAAAATACTAGCTCATAGCAACATTTTCTGAAACAAAAAAAAACTTAAAAAAAAAACTTATATCACACCGTGGGGTCTTTTCCCATTCTTTCTTGGAGTTTTAGTTACCCTTCCCTGTGGTTTCATTACAATTTCTCCATCTAACTTTAGAATCTTTCCCTTCTTCTGCATCACTATATTCTATATATAATAATATTTCTAGTGCATCCTCTATTGACAAACGGTGGTTTTCATCTGCCTTATGTTGAACCCCTATGGAAAGTTTATACCTTATGGTCCTTACAATCTAAAATTGATTCATCAGGTAAGCCTCCAGCACTCTCAGTTTCACTGTCTGTTATTGAAAAAACTGGCTACAGGTTTCATTTCTATCCTCTCTATATTTTTTTCATGATATTTTCATGTGTATAGCTTTTTGTTTTCCCGTGCTCCAGAAACCCCTCAGAATCATCATTCTGTATTCTTGGAATGTTTGAGGGTTATAGTTCACCACCTTTTACCATTCTCAAGCAGGACCACTCAAATGGCTCATCGCTATAATAACCTTCTCCTTTTCATTTGACTTATGGAAATAAAAAAAAATCATTTAAGCTATCCAAATAATCAGATGGTATTTTTTTCTCATCACCTTTAAATACTCTTATTTGGATAAATTTTTCTAATGCTATCCTTACAGAATTAGCTTCCTCTGCTTTGTTAAGCATCCTTTATATTATACTTTTATTCAAGTTTATTACTGTGTTCCTTTTTTTTGGACTCGATTCTATTTCCTCTATGGACTCTTCTTTTCTTTCACTTTCTATCCCTTCTTCCATAACCTTATTAACTTCGGAACCTGCTTTTACTAGATCTCCTTCAACTTTTTTCTTACCACTTCACTTTTCTTCATTTTTTTTCAATTCATTTATGTCTTTTCTAAGGTCTTGTATCATCACTTTCATTTCTTTAATTTATTCCCTATCTCTGATTACTATCTCTTTAAGATCAGCAATAGATTTTAGTATTTCTTTGAATGGACCATGCTCAGGATTTTTAAACATTACTTTATATGATACTTTTGTCTTTACTCATTTTATTTTATTTTTTTAAATTGTACTGAACTCAAAATTCTCCCCTACTGGGACACTAATTCCCTGCTCTAACAACCCAAACCTGCCTTTCCACTCTTTTACCCTGATCTCAGGCTGTTTATTTAGTTAACATGACCTACATGTTGAGATGCCATTTTCTTAACTTTTTTCTCTGTGCCATGAAATTTTGACATTATCCACAAATTTTCACAGTTTACAAAAATATGGTGGACATTCAAGGGTACCATCAACCATTTCAAGCTTGGAACTAGATTGTAAAGATTTCCACAATCATGGTCAATTATTTATTTTCAAACGGCAATCACCAAATATGTTTTTAAAAAGGAAATCTTATGTGAATTTATTTCTACTAATCTAGATTAAACAAAGACACTCAAATATAACATTTAATAGATTTTATTATATTCACTTTTAATTTAAAAACATATTCTCTTTTCCTATGGCATTCTAAACTGACTCAAAACTTTTTATAAAGAACAAATACAAATGTAAATTTAAATGCAAATGTTATCAATTTTTTTTAAATACAGTACAAATTATTTATCTAATATTCTTTTCTCAAGGGAACATGCACCTTCACTTGCCCTATGTAGACAGAAAACCCTGAATAAGTAGGTGTGAACACAAGGGCAACTTACTAATAAGAGCAAGCCAAATGGCAACACTCAGACCTTTTCTTTTTAACATTAAACAATTTATTCAAATCTCAATGGAAAGCATAAGTGTCTATCATTTGCTTATAGCCACCAGGACATTCATTTTTCTTACATCATGTTCCAACATAAGGTTCATGTGTTGCTTATTGTCAAACATACAACTGGCCTAAATCCAACCCTTTTCCATTTGTTTTTCAAGATTGTGCTGTTAATATTATTAAGAAAAATCTAATCTGATTCATACATGAATTCTAATAAAATGCACATATAAAAAACATATTTAAATAATCTATGAGTTTAACCCTTTATACTTTCTTTTAACTAATTTAACATAATATAATAAAATTGCCAGCAATAATCCCATACTCTATTGTTGAAACATTTAAGACACTTAATAGTATATATATATATATATATATATATATATATATATATATATATATATATATATATATATATATATATATATATATATATATATATATATATATATATAATGCAAAATGGAATCAAAGGTCACTCAGTAATAGTTTACAGCTACTCTGATCGATCAGTGATGGTCCTGTGGGAGAAGTATTTCATCCTATGCTTGTCATGGTTTTTCCTAGATTTCCATTTTAATCCAATTTTCTTGGCTAGCTCTACATGTCCTATGCAAGGTCAGCATTTTCAATGGTAGTTCCAGGGGGTAATGGAAAAGAAGTTTCTCACAAGGAGAAGTACTGATACTTCTAGTCACTCAACCTATTCTCCACAGTTTTTAATTATTTAATTTGACTTTGCAGGTTTTAAATTGTTGAAGAGTACAAGCCAAATCAAAACCAACAGACCAGTCACTAACTTCAGTAAATTTCCAATTAATAATCAACCAAAAGGCAATCCCGTAATTTATATTTTTTTCAATATTACTTATAATCCTGTGGAAACATTCCAAAGTGATGAGCATAATAGATAGCACAAAAATACCTCCACTATTAAAGTTTCAACAATAGAGCTAATTGCAGAAAAAAATCTATACTTTCTTTTCCCTTCCATTTTTAAGAATTTCTAAGAATTAGAAATAAAACAAAAGACAGGCTTTTATAAAAAAAAACTTGCAAGATCTTCTTATTTTTTTTTTATTATCTTAATTTAATTGATTTCAATACTTTTAACATTTCATTTCAAAAAATAAGTTTTATTACTTATTTTTAGTACAAAAAATATATGCTTTATTATAAAATAATATATACGCGATTTTCATTATATATATATATATATATGAGATGGCAGAAAAATACTAGCTCAACATTTTATAGAAAGACTAATAGAAATTGATATGAAATAAGTAAAAATCTGAGTGGGTTTATTAATATTTTGAAAGATATATGAATAATCATCAATTTAAAGTTTATAGAAAGTCAACGTTAGTTGTAAAGAATGTTGAAAATAAGTATATGTATAGATTTAATGAAATTAGTTATGAAAATAGAATAAAAAATATTTAGAAAATATATATTTAAAGTCATATATAAACTACAAAGAAGTTGTCAAAATGTGATAAAGATTAAATCAGATAAATATTTAAAAAAATAACTATAATAAAAATAAAACAAATTGGATGAATTTAATAGGATGTTTCCCAAAAAATAAATAGTGTGGAAATTTAGTTTATGACAAATTTTGAAGATATATTAAAAAAAACAGAATTTTTATACTGTTAATGTGAAAGAAAGAGGATGTGAGATGAATAATATCTTGAGCAAATAAATATTGCATTTTAATAAAATATTGGAATGACTGATACTAATAAATGAATATAATTCATAACAGATCTTAAGTTGGGAAAAGAATACAGTGATGGGTATAAAATAAAAGAGAAAAATTAGATTTTAAAACTATATCAAAAGAGTTGCAGGATGAAGGTTTTTCCAAATTTAATTCAGTTTTCTAGCCTCTCTTCTCACATGACATCAGAAAACATTCTTATTTTATCAATTCATCTCACTTGTAGTTTTTTCTTGGCTTTTAACAACTCTTGAAATCCAGTATATGATTTCAATAATCCACCTATTATCATCTTTTCTAGATATATGTTCAGTCAAGATCCATTTTAGTCTTTTAATTCTTTCAATGATCTCAGGAAGATCTGTTTATAATCTTATTCATATATTTCATATTTGATTACTTCTTGTTAAACTTCATAAAGTGCTCTGAATTATGTGCATTACTCTTTTGTATTGTTTCACCAAATCAAGTATTATCTTATTATGCATAAATTGGCTGGAGTTAAAAGTGCTATATTTAGGAATAATATTTTGTATAATTTTCAAATTAATAAATTTTTCAATATTTATTTGCATACTAATTAATTATTTAAAGTAGAATGTAATAAAATAGATATTTAAAATACATTATATACTCTTATTTACAAATAGATTGTGGAAGAGAAATATTGAAAAGGAAAATACAATTTTATTACCATATATAAATAATATAGTGTGTAATATGATTATGTCAATGGTTTATAATTATTTTAATGTTGCATTAAATGTAAGGCTGAATACTATTAGATTAGATAATAAAAAAAAGTTGCTACTGATAAAATCAATAAATGTAATATATATATATATTGTACCAAGATTGAATTGGCACATAATAATTTTGTTTAAAAATTATTAAAATAAAAATGTTTCATAAAGAGAATAGTATTTAAAAATTTAAGAGTTTTATTACAGTTTGTTTCGAAAAAAGTAAGAGTCAAATAGTTTCTATTATTAGTTTTGAAATAAAAGTTATAATTAATTAATTAAGAGAAGGGGAGAGGGTTTTTTTTAGAAACTCAAAAATAAAAGTTTTAGGTTTAAAAATATAAATCTCTTTTATTTAAGTAAAGAAAAAAGGGTCATCTGAAAAAACTAAATAGTAAATTGTATTGAATTATATATGTGCATAAATGATTAATATAAGTTGTTAGTAAAATATATATATGTGTGTGTTAAAATAATAAAAAAATAAATGAAAGGTATATTTAAAAACACAGTGATGGCTACTAATTAAAAACAAGAAACAACACGTTCGCGATGGCTGCTAATTAAAATCTCCAACAACAAGATTAAAAGCTTATTTCCAAAGGATTATCAAAGGAATTTTGACAACAGATATTGCTGGAGGATATTAAAATGACAACATGTTGTATATATAAATAGCCAAGTTTCATTTGATGATCAGATAACAGTTGAATTCAGTTCAGAGAGTTAAGAGTATAATTTAGATCGTGCAAATCAATCAAGAATGCAGTGTTAAAACCATGGAAAACATGCAGCTGTCTCTATCCTGAAGTCCAGTGGAACAGCAAGACCTGCCCATAAAATAATGTCTGCGTATTTGTACCAGGTTTGATCTGTTAGCAGATACAACTTCTCTTCTCGCTGGGTTTATCTGTGTTCATACCTAACTTATAATATATTTATCATCTTATATTATAAATATTAGATGAATGAACAGGCATGTTAGAGCAAAGTGGAAAATATTGTTGATAGCAGCACTGTCAATAATACCCATGATCAGATTGAGCTATGCAATGCATAGCACAATCACATTTCCAGATCGTGGCCCACCTCGGCTGCTAGATTCAAACCCCTACTATCCAAACACTTTATTTGTTTAGGAGTAAACCTCAGGCGCCAGCTAGTGTAAGACTAACTTGTTCAGACAGTAGGCCCATAATCTAGCACTCGAAACATCCCTTAACTAGCTCAGTCTATTTTTAATCAATAACAAATTATTGTTTCATAATAGTGGTGAAAAAAATTGATAAAAGAATTGATGAAAAGAATGGTAAAAAAAATTGACCGTTATAATAAGGCTTAAGTTTAGAGACAATTTATTTAATTAACAATAATTATACTAAATATAAATACTTTTATAAATTTTTAACTAACATATTTTAATCATGCACATACTTAATTCACACACTAACATATATAATAAAGCATTAAATAATATTTGATCTTCAGAACACACAAATTAATAGTTCATTTTTATGTGCTATAGAGTCAATATAACTTGGCTCTTGGAGGATTCATGAATTTTTATGAATGTGATGGCTACTTTAAAAATAAAAAAAATGTTATTACCTAGGATTTTGAACATGGATTTCTTGCTGTTTGCTGCTTCTGATAAAATATTCTAACCGGTTAGATTTGAAGTTTTTCTTGAGGAGGTTTAATGCTTATTCTCTGGTATTATTTTTGGAGACAGTTAAACATTGACAGAGGATTTGTAAGCTGTTATGCAGACATTATTTTCACGGGCAGATTTTGCTTCCACTGAACTTCAGGATAGAGACAGCCGCATGTTTTCTGTGGTTTTAACACTGCATTCTTGATTGATTTGCACGATCTAAATTATACTCTTAACTCTCTGAACTAAATTCAACTCTTATCTGATCGTCCAATGAAACTTGGCTATTTATATATATGATGTGTTGTCATTTTAATATCCTCCAGCAATATCTGTTGTCAAAATTCCTTTGATAATCCTTTGGAAATAAGCTTTTAATCTTGTTGTTGGAGATTTTAATTAGCAGCCATCGCGAACGTGTTGTTTCTTGTTTTTAATTAGTAGCCATCGCTGAGTTTTTAAATATACCTTTCATTTATTTTTTTTAATATTATTTTAACATGCAGATATATATTTTACTAACAACTTATATTAATCATTTATGCACATATATAATTCAATACAATTTACTATTTAGATTTTTCAGATGACCCTTTTTTCTTTACTTAAATAAAAGAGATTTATATTTTTAAACCTAATACTTTTAGTTTGAGTTTCTAAAGAAAACCCCTCTCCCCTTCTCTTAATTAATTAATTGTAACTTTTATTTCAAAACTAATAATAGAAACTATTTGACTTTTACTTTTTTCAAACCAAACTGTAATAAACCTCTTAAAGTTTTAAATATTATTCTCTTTTATGAAACATTTTTATTTTAATAATTTTTAAACAAAATTATTATGTGCCAATTCAATCTTGGTACATTACATATATATATTGAACCAACCACCTCTCAACTCAATCTAAAATTACCAATTAAATACAGGAAACACAACAACTATCGACAAAAAATATTAATTAATATTTTATTATACTTTGTCCTCCTAAACTTCCCTCCCAGAAAGTGGTTGATTTTGAGGTAAAGTGTCAACTATCATCAGTAGCGAACTACCAATAACACCCAATGCTCGACTACCAAATATACACCAACCAAATAAACACTTTATTTTATTCTTAAAAAAAGAAAGAAAATCCCTTAGGGGCCAGCTAATTATGTTAGAATTAGCATGTTTAGCTGATCAGCATAATTTGGTACCTGAAATCTCCGCTAGCTCAATCGGTTTCCAACCACCCACTAATAGACAAACAAAAGGTATTTTAAATGCCTTCCCCAAAGCTACTATTATTTTTATAAAAACTAAAATAATTTCCCAAACCATTCAAAATAATACTTCAATTCTTTAAAACCATAATACTAATATTATACTGACTGCCGAAACATTTAAATCTTTAACTTAGCGAATCTTTTATGAAATACTATTATCAATAATTAGATTTTTCCCTCCTACTTTTATTAAGAAAAATAAATATTTATACTTACCCGCACATATCAAAATAAACAAATATTTTAAGAAAAATAATTTAAGTATTTTTTCATTTAAAATAAATTGATCATTTTATCTCATAATGAAACACACACACTTCTTTTTTAAAAATTAAAATAAAGCATTTTAATATATTACTTTAGCAAATAAAGTATACACATTATATTATATTTTATTTCTCTTTTTTTCTTTTAACAAACAAAAAAAAAAAAATCACACATAACGTGCATCCAATTGTTTCTAAAATATTATTTAATAATAGAAGCTGATTTTACTTATTTTTATTTTTGCAAATATTATCTTTTGAAGTTTAAAGTTTTATTTTTAAGATTAATTCATAAAGTTCAAAGTTCTTTTAATAAAGTCTATTTTTTATTTTAAGAAGAAATCAGGAATATTAAGATATCAAAGTCAAATAATTACTTAGGATTTTTTTAATACAATGGAAACAGCACAATGAAATTATTTTTAACTCATTGATGAACGGTAAATGACCCCTCCATAGATCCAGTGACATAGTATCACTTCCATAGCTGGTTTGTCATACACACACTCTACTGTTTATTTAGTCTAGTTAAACATGATCACTTTCCGACCTAATTGCAGATCTTAAATGCATAGAGCGGCTTCGGTCGACTGCACACCATGTTGGTTTTAACAATGCAACATTTTTGGAGATATTACTTCAAGAAATAAGCACCACACCCACAAGCCCAGAATAATAAAATGTTGAGTTATTTATACTGTTTTAAACAATGGAAAACTGTATTAGCAGCAGCGTCTTTGATCTCGTGAAATAAATCAGCTTTTGCTTCTATTTTTATTAAAAATCACATACACACATGCACATATATTTAATTATTTTATTATAAGATAAAACAAAATCTCTTTATTTATTTTATTATAAATTCATTTAAAGAATATTAAAATCATTTTTTTATTACAAGACCTTTTTTTTCTCTTTTAAACAAAAAAAATATTATTATTTTAAAAAGCGTTTACAGTTTATTTTTCTTATTATTTTAAAAAGCATTTACAGTTTATTTTTATTTAATAACAAATTTTCCCTCCTCCCATGCTCTTTAGTTTTTACATTTTATTCTCTCAATTTTAAATTTATATATATATATAATTATATATATATATTAATTTATATATATAAAGTGATACGCTGGTGTGGATTTAGTTACACTGGTGAATCAAAATGTGCATTGAAAAAAAATCATGAAGTTTGGTATAGTACAGTATGACATTCTGTTGTTAGATTTAATTCTATATTTCCAAAACATTCAGTTAGTTGTAATGAAAGTTTTTATTTAATGTTTTTATTTTGTATGTAAAAATGATTTGAGGAAAAGAAAAGTCTGACAGGCATATTTCATAAATATGTCAGATAATTTAAATAGAAAATATAATTATGTTAATATACATAAATTATGCAAGTTGGCCATTCATGTGGAAACATTAATGCCGTATAACTTTAATGAGATTTTTTTCTTAAATTTGAATTGTTAAATGCTACTCAAGATGAGCCAAGTCATAAGCTGTCTATTGCTGCTATTTATTTTTATATATTGTTCTTTTATTCTAGACTTTATACCTACCAAATGTTTTGTATGTGTATTGAGGTAAGAATATAATTTGAATGCATCTATACATTTTGTAACCCTCATAGTTCATGGTACCCCTAGTTTAGCCACATTATCATGAGAACAAAGAATATAATAGAATATGAATAAAATAAACATGAATATAAGAATAGAGTGGGCTGGCTATTCTGAGCATGAGAATATGAGTAGAGCACAAATAAAAGAGGTTACAGTACACTAAAGACATTATAATGCATTGACCCTAAATCTCCGCATTCCAACCTTACATAATGCACACAGATTAAGTTGGCTTTCAATGCATGTAAGATAATAATATGAAGAGACATATGTTTAACTTACAATTATATAAAATGAATAATAATCATGAAGATATATGTCTAGAAAATGATCATGAAATTAGAAAAATAAAATGAATGACAAATACATAAAGATGTAGAAGATTAAAAGGGTAATGAAGAGCAAATAATAACTAACTAATGTAAACAAATAATGAATAGACCTAAGAAGAAGAGAAAGAGGATATGTTACTGTAATGAATAGTTAATTTTGCAATAAAATAGGGATCAATGAAAGATAAATAAAGTATGGTGGTGTGATAAAATAAGATGATGACATAACTAAATGCAAAATAAAAATATGAAAACTATTACAACAATGTTGGTGATGATGAATGGGTTCCTGAAACATTAATTTGATACTACTATAATAGAACAAAAAGGTTCTAAGTTTAAATAATCAAAAAAGAAGGTTTACATCTTTGGAATTTTAATTAATCCATAAAATCAATAAGAATAAAGATAAGAGACTAAGATAGTGTATGCCAAATAATTTAAGGAATAAGATCTAACAAACAAAATCAAAGATTAAAATTATTAATCAATAATTTCTCAGAGTTTATATGGCTTTAAAGTTCATTGATTTTTATCTTATATGTCTGGATCAGCAAGTGGGATTTTATGGTTATCCGAATATAAAAATTAAGATAAATTATATTACAAAAGGGAATTACTAAATGATATCTTACTCTTTTATTAATAGCAACAAAGACTAACTCTAAACTTTATAATAACTCAACAAGTCCATAATAATAATGCATATATTTTGATTACAATTACAACAATAATAATAGGACAATAATAACATCATCTAAGAATAATTTAAATTTGACCTCTTTGATCAGTATGACTAAGTTTAATGAATGATTGTGTCTTACAATTTATTAAGATATTATTTAAAATCAAGTATTTGTTTTTAAGATATTTAAAATGGCATGTCTGCATAGTACCAACAATATTTTCATTGGTCAATAGTATAATTTTATATGATCTAAATGTAAAAAATTAGTAAAATTTATTAATGATATGTTGAACATATAATAAAATTAATAATATTGAGTAATGACCATGGCCAGAGCAATAATAATAATATAGATAATGAATCAGCAATAAGTTTACTGACAACTTACTAAATTTCAAAACAAATTTTATTTACAATTAATATTTACACATTCAAAAAAATATATTTTCTTTATCGAATTTATAAAAAGGGAATTTTATATATATAAAAAAATTAGCATGACTGTTACTAACATAAGAATATCTTAAATCAAAAATCAAAATTGTAATACATCATTACATTTTACAGTATTATCATTATTTACACTTATTCTTTCAATTTACATCTATTTAGCTTATTACAAAATTTTTAAATTTATTACATTTCTATACTAAAATTAAATATATAAGTATGATAATGACAAGAATACTATTTAATGAATAGCAGGCTGAAGCTACTTAATACTAGGCATTTATAAGATGCTGAATATTCTTTAAGGCATCGATAATTGTGCTTATTTTATGACATTAAGAAGATTACGTAACTTCCCAATTCTATCTAAGATGTTGGTCTGGTAATTCCAATTTACTCCCTCCCCCCCAAAAAAAATCAGTATTACTGCAAATCTACCTTTGGTTAGTTAATATCCTATTATAAAACTTGTCTAGATCACAATTGTAAATATTAGTTTACTAATACTTAACTAAGAGTAACAAACAATAAATTTGGTATATACATTTATCATGTTGAACCGATAATAAACTGGTACAATAATATAGTATTATAAATTAATGCTTAACAGAAATATTACTATTTGGTGCCATCATTTGCCTAATGGTAACACTATTCACAGATTAATTCATGTCTTTTCAAGAATGATTCTATTGTCACTAAATATTAAACCATAAAAAATTAATGGGGTAAAATTGAATGTTATATGCAATATATCCAGAAGTATAACAGTAATGAGACAAAGTAGATAAGTAAGTAAGTAAGTAACCTAGACCATGGTCATTCCATGACCACAGTTGATCTGATATCCAGGTTCCACTATTTGTAACACCTATAGGGATATGAGGAGAAAGGGCAGTTAATCCCTTATTTAAGAAAATACAGAAAATTCTTTGTAACAGTATAGGCCTTAATTAGTTCAAAGTTCATGGGCATTTACATGATTTACCCATGAAAATGACTTAACATTTTCATGCAAAGTAAGGAAAGAAGTAAACCTCATATGAGATGCCATAGATATAAAAACAAATAACAAGCATAACAACACATCATGTCATGGATTATCTAACATGGCAACAATAAAATTTCACAAATAAACAAAGTCTACATCATATGTGTGAACACCAAACAAAAAGAATATAATGACCAATTAATATGAAGAAATTAAAATCGTAATTATCAACTCAAAAGAAATTCCTAAGATAATAACTATCAGTAATAACTAGTCACATAATACAATACATAATAAAATATTAAATATGTCTAGATTCAATCAAAATTGAATTTTACCTTCTATGCTCTTTTGATAATGTCAGATTTACTAACCAAACCACAAAAAAATGACATAATAAACTTTAAAAAATTATCTTAAATGATTTTGCCTTCCTTGTGATCATTTTTATATATATAAATATTTTGCCTTCCTTGTGATCATTTTTATATATATAAATATACCCTTAAATACAATTGTTACTTTGAATCCCTTTTATTCTATGAGCAAGTCGACTGCTGAACACCTATGAATATTAAATACACATAAGATTATAATAAAATATATACTAGATTTAAAAAAGTCTATTAAATAAGATTTCTTCATATTTCTTCTATAACAAAGGAAAGACCTGAATGTAACAATTTAAATTGCAGAATTATTTTAAAGATCTATCAGTAGTGCAATTTTTATTTAAACAACATTGCAATGACAATTTTATATTATAACTATGAATCTAAATTTTCATTAAATTTACATTTAACCTTTTGAATTCTGACATTTTAAATTGTTACACCTGGTGGAAATTTTTGAAAATGCTCGACTTTTCATCACTGTATAAAATATTGATCTCATACTAAAATTCAATAAATTGAACTTCATTTTATTGGGCTTAATTTTTGTTGATACTAATTTTATAAATGAAATATGTTATAAAAATCATATACAAACATTGCAAATATTGAAATAAGTAGATAAAAATAGAAACAATGAACATAATTCTACAACAAATCATTATACATTGATGGGAAGTAAACTATCAGAAACTAAATTAATTCTTTTTTTTTTTAGTTTTTTCTTGAATTACAAACAAGGGAACTCATATTTATGGTAAATCTATCAAATTCTGTTTAAAATCTGATATTTGCTTTATAATTATTACAAAATTTAAAAATATTTTAACACTGTAAATTCTGATAGGTAATGATGTTATGTTTTGATTTTCTTTATTTATATTATTGCCAAATATATGTGTATTTTTTTTTGTTTTAAATAAATATCAATCAATTGATGTACTAAAAATAATCAAAAATCTCATAAAGAAGTGAAAAAAAAATTTTTTAATCCAAAAACTTTGTGTGAAAATTATACCAGAAAGAAAAAGACCATCTTTTAAGCACTTTATTTCTGATAAATAATAAAGTAATGATATTAGCTATTAGTCAAATGTTGTAGGTCTATCTGGCTATTTATAACATACTGATATTTTCAGATTTTTTTTAAAATTAATAAATCACAATAGTCATTCCAACAGAAATTATCTCATAAAAAACCTATGTTAATATCATTTATGATAACAGTAAAATAGTGATTTAATGCTACACAACTATTACACTTTTTTGGGGGAAAAAAGCCATATTTTTTAATAAATATGATAGTTATCAGGTTAAATTATAATATCAAATCCAACATTGTGATAATGTTTAATGTGTTTTGATTTAGTAACTACAAAATCAATTATTTTGTGGTGTTCTGAGCATTTGATGGTGCTGCCACTATTTTCAGCATTTTTGTTTACTATTTTATAGTTATCTATAATATTTGTTTACCATGTGCACTTTTTTATGTGTAAATAAAACAAGCTGACAGGTACTGCATTTTAATCTCATTACAATTGACCACCTCTTAATGATAGACAGTTTGGCCTCAAAGCATTTTTGAATGTGTATTTTGAATAAAATAAATTGTAACTTTCAGTAAATTATTTACATATTTAAGCTTATTTATATAATATATTTATTTGTGACTACAATTAGATTTTATTTGGAAATATTTCATTTAAGAAACCCAGTTGTAAAAACTTCATGAAAAGTTATGGCAATGCAGAAACTACTTTTAATAGCTAGCAAGAATGATTTATATAAACACTGGTAAAAAAAATTCTTGAAAACTTTTAATAATAATAAATTTAATTTTGGGTTTTAAAAAAGATTTTTATTCTTTAATGATATATAAAGAAAAATTCATATATACATTGTACCGGTCAAAAAGAAGCCAACACATCAACAAACCCAAACTCAAAGTCGGATTCAAACTCAGGCAGTTCTAACTGAATTCAAACCCAACTCATGAGCTCAGATCAAATCAATGGATGACATATATCAATGGTACATGACCATGCGCCAAGGAACTAGCTCAACGGATGATGATGATTAATGAAAGCCCTGATTTAATTCTAATAAAGTATAATAAAATAACTAATAATCTTTATAAGTCAACTCATATATATATATGTTCAGGTTGCCAATACAGACAGTGAGCATTAATATTAAAATAATTTGAATAAAAAAAAAAGTTAAAAAAACCAAATGTGTTAATAAAATGTTTAATAATAATTATAATTTTGTTCAACTTTTAGATTGTGATTATATAGATTACCTCTAGTCTTTAAACGGAATTTATATTTACAATAAGAATGGCAGTCCTTACTATATGTCAATACTATTATGCAATATTCTAGGAAAATTATATATATCTATGCCCCGACGAGGAAGTAAAAGTAGATAAAGGTATTTGACTGTGACAGAAATTATGATTCAAATTCTAAAAGAAAGAATGTGAGATTTATTTTCACATTCGTAAATCAATTCACAAAGAGCAAGATATGTGTTTAGGGCATAACTTTAATATTTAATAGAAAACTTACTTAATTATAAATAAATATGAATTTGTTCGACTTTAATAAAATCAATTCATCACGATTTACGAGCATGAGAGCATGCTTTACTGGAACTGAGAAGTAAACGGTACTGACGACTTATGAGCTATAAGAATAAATATAAAAAATAATGGCTTGTCTGTGATTTGAGAAAATAGCAGGGTGGCCTGTATTTGATATGTCTTTGATGCCCTATCTGAAGGATCCATAGAACACGGAAAACCAGGTTGGGTCGTAGCCTCGAACCTTTGGTGTTCCAAATATAAAACAAGCAAGTGAGGAAGTACTTTCTTCCTATGTAATTTAACGAACAGTAATATCACCGAGGACAAGCATGTGAAGCAGGAGGTGGCTCGTGTCAGCAACGTTCGGAAATATGATGACTTGGTAATCATCTTTTAATTAATAAAACCCATTTTATATAAAGAATGCTCTACGTGATGACCTGACCAAGTTGAAGTAAAATCAAACGAGCTTTAACTAAAAAGTACTTAATGCAATTATAGAATCATATTAATCATGCCCCAAACGTCATGCTCTCCCTGAATATTAATACAGAAATACAAATTTAAATTAGAATATGTTCATTTTATTCCCTTTATCAACCTTTAGCAAAACATTTTAATATTATGAATGTGAATAAATGAATATTATAAACTCAGTAAAGTGGCCGGGAGCATAGGTTAGAAATTGAGCTAATAATTTTTTATTATTAGCCATTAATAAAAAAAGCAAAAATTGTATAAATCCTTCAACTCAATAATTAATAGAACTGTATCCAATGAGTTCCAGTGGGTAAGAATTACTATAAACATAAATATAATTTTATTTAACACGGCAAATGCAATGAAGGAAATTATTATCGAGTTGAAGTTATTATTGGCATATAATAATAAATAAATGAAATATATAATAGGGTTAAATAAATGAACCGCCATCATAAGCAAGGAAAGTTAACAGATATTAAATTTAAAGACTAGAGATAGATAGAGAATTACTACATAATTTAAAATAGCATTAATAAAAAGACAGTTTTACAGTAGATAGCTTCAAGATGTTTTAACTTAAAGTTCAGAACTGGCCAAGTTCAAAAGGAAAGATATTACCATTTCTTCCTTGGCTGGTTCCTGAGTTTCCACAGGGCAGAGTCCAGTTGGATGAAACATATGCGCGCATTTTGAAAATTGTGTGAATAGCATTTTGATGGATTTCTCTAAGGTTTCGGCAGCTTACGATTGGTATATAAATTTTTATATGGCAGCTTACGATTGGTATATAAATTTTTATATTGCAGCCACATTGAAGATTTTCAGGGGACTTAAGGAACCATCATCAGACTCTTGAAGTTAAGCCCCCCACACACACACACCATGGTAGAAACACTATTTTACTTCATAATTTAACTGGGCGGCTTCTTCTTTAATGAAATATATATGGCTTCTCTTAATGAGGAATAATAGCTGCTTGAAAACTTTTTCTGGGCTATTTATCTGTCCTTTGATGCCTTCAGGCAAGCACTTCTTTCATAATCAATTTATTAGTTGTTTTTAGATACATTCCTTCGATAAGGCTTTCAAACTCCTTAACTTGAATTCATTTTCTAATTAGAAAATGAATTTTTAAAATCAGAAAAATGATTTTAATTAGGGACCATCCTTACATTTTAAATACTTATCTTTTTTTTAATTAATAAAAACTTTACCCATTGTTTTTGGAAAGGGACAATCTGAAAGCTTATTGAAAGAATGTAGCTTTTAATCACTAAAAATTTGAACAAACTATTTAAAGTAAAATAAAACATTCCCGATGCAATGAAACATTACAATGAATATGTACATTAAATATTTATACATATATACGCACAATCCACGCACTTATAATATATATAAATTCAGGAATAATTCTATTATGAATTTATTAGTAAAAGTGATTAATTTAAATCTCAAATGAGTTAATTTTAACACACATTTATAATAGTTTTTCTTTAAGGAAACTAGCATGGATTGAATGAATAAAGCCCCATTGCATCGGAAATTCAAGGTTGGTACAAGGGTTTGAAGTTGGCTACATGTGAAAGATCATTAAGCTAGGATCAAACTTAGATCCGACTGCTTCAATATATATATATATATATATTAAAAATGGAATTCAGATAATAAATATTTTGTTCTACAATTTTTATGTATAGATCACATTATATCCAATAATGAAAAACATCCTTGTTTGTTAAGAACTCCATTTAATAATTTATTTCCCTATTTTGCAGAATTCAAATTTTAACTTTTAGAATGTCTATCTTTTGAGAACTTAAGATTATCAATATATGATATAGAAAACAGATTTAATTGTAAAAATAAAATGTAGCAAATATAGATGAAATTCTTACTAGAATCTTTAAATTTGGAGGAGAAAATTAAAACTGAAAAAAGATAAAAAGAAATTGTATGATATTAACAGATATGATAAAAACATATTTTCCAGCTGATGTTAGTTGTTATTTTACCATCAGACATTTTTTCTTGAAAGTTCATAAAAATTTTCTATAGACACTAAGTTAAATTCACATTATTTAATATTGTTACTTATTTTTATAATATTTACACATCTTGATGAGTTTTTTTTTAAAAATCAAATGAGCTTTATGAAAATTATGTCTTGTCCATTATCATTGAACCAGTATAATTGATACTTTAGCTAAATCACCACCACATACATCTAAATAGTAATATCAAATTTAATGTTGCAAAAAATTTTAAATAAAAATTGCATTGCTTTATTTAAAGATTATCTAGATATAAAATGTTATTTAATATTACATATTTATGTTATACTTATTTAACTATATATATATATATATATATATATATATATATATATATATATATATATATATATATATATTCTACAAGAGTATATAGGACAACATAAGTAATACTTATAAATTTCAAACTTGTCCATACATACGTATATGTCTACTATACCTTGTGATGTATTTTTTTCTGATGTCATCATATTTTCACAACATTTCCAAGCATCGTTACAACAATCTTTCCATTTATTTTTTTCAAAAGCTGTTTCAAGAGATTCGTAAATGGCACTGTTTTCACAATTGATATCAGGTACAAAGGATTTATTTAAGTCTTTATGAAATAATTCCAAATTTCTTCTTTCAATTTTATATTTCTGTGAATGAAATGTGTATTCATAGCAAAATGCACATGATAATTGAACAAATAATCTGCAAGATAAGTATCCAATTCTTGAGAGTTTACATTTTGAAGTTGTATTATCTGAACATAGTGTAGTCACATAAGATTCGTATTCCAAATAATCACATTCTGTAATGTTATTAGCTTCTAACTGTGATATAACCTGCAAGAAATTATAAATATTAATGTGTATATGCAATCAAAAATATAATAAATATCTACTAAAATTAATTATTATTTCTAAAGTAATATGTGAATAAAAAGCTTTTCTTTACTATGTCCCTAATGCTAATCTTCTCTATGGCCAATTAGGACAACAATGCACAAAAATTTCAAAAATCACATTATACCACTGCATCTTTAATGCTAAATAATATATATATATATATATATAATTCAGTAAATGTCAATGATTCAGTACATAAATAATCTTTTATCATTATTTTCAAAAAATTATCTACTTTGGCATTTTAAAGTAGCCAAATTATTAATCCTCGTTTGCCTTATCTTATATTTAATTTTGCTAACTCCAACGTCCGCTATAGTATGCTTTTATTAAAAGTGTTATATATTTAACTATTCGAGATTAACACTAAGAAGAAAAAGTTGTCAATATTTATTGATATATGCCTTTTATTAATTTACATTTAACATATTGCAATATAAAGAATGATAATAGGGTGAATTATTTAATATATTTTTAAAATATGATTTATGTTTAAAAATTAAAAATTAATTCACATTTTCATATTTTCAAGGTGATTGATTCCTTTAAAATGTGCATTTTTATTTAATATATTTTTAAAATATGATTTATGTTTAAAAATTAATTCACATCTTCATATTTTCGAGGTGATTGATTCCTTTAAAATGTGCATTTAATACTTGCTGATATTACACATACTTTGTTCACATTTGTTTTAAAAATTGTTCAAATACCAATACAGTATGTGTCATCTTAGGGATTTGATTGATAAACAAAAATGTTCGTCTGCTTTCGGTTGCCTTTCTGGATGGTTTACTCATTCTAAGCTCCGGATGATTCATATTTGTTTTATAGTGCGATGTTACAATAATTGTAAATCTTAGGTAAGTGTCCTCCTTTTTTTTTAATCGTTTAAAGTGACTTTTAATAAAGAACAATTAACTTTTACCTCTATTTTTGAATATAATTTCATTCATTTTTTTATCATTATCAATCTTGAATGGCGACTATCATAAATAACCCTATTAGTAAGAGTAGTGGGATAAAAAATCCAGTCAACATTAAATCCCAATGAAAAGATTCAAAATTGAATCAAAAACATCCCATGGCTTATCCAAATCCTGTCAGACCAAAAAAAACAGCTCAATTTAAAAATCCCAATATGCAAAACACACCAGTAGTGCCTGAAAGAGAAAGATTTATACGTACATCTTTGCCAGAAGCCTCAGTAAAACTGGCTAAAAGTAATGTGGAAGTAGATCCAAAGAATAATAAACTTCCACATGGGCCTGGAGGTCCAAACCACCCTTGTTTGGAAGATCTCATCCTCCCCTGCAAAACAATACCAGGCTCACCAAAATCGCTAACTTCCAAGGTAAGATACATAAATAAATCCGCCGAAAATCTGCTTTTTCAAAGTGAGCACTCAATTCCGGAAGTTGAGAAATGCGGCAAAACTTTGCAGTTGAAAAAAATACAATTTCCTATGGATTCGAACTCAGTTTTTCTTGGGAACAATATGTATTCCGACATACCCTACATAACAAAAAAAGAACCAGATTTTTCCAGGATCGGGAACTAAAGTTATGAGGAAAAAACCGATGCAGAGGTGGCGCCATCAAAAAAAAATTCTCAGGAATCACTCAAAAATCACAATGAAGTCAATAGAAATGCCAATACACATGCCACAGCTTCAAAAAAGGCTCATTCGATGGGGTGGCCCCATCTCCAGCCATATATCACCCTGGCCCCAATATAAATACGGAACGCAAAAATTTTCCTAACCTTTTTTCAAATAATGTCATACCACCTAACCTCTCCATATTATCTAACACCCCTACATCAGTTGGATCTTCCTTGAGGAGTCCAACCTACACACTTCCATCTAGTTTATCAAATAAGGACAAGCAATTTAAGTATAATGGTGTTGATCAATTTCCAACTCTTTCCCCATAGAAAATACCCAACCTTGGAGGACCCAGTCAGTACCCAGAGGAAAGCTTGCCAAGGCCCACCCCAGCATCCTATGCCAACATTTCTGCCTGAAGGACCTCGATCTATATCTGCTGGCTTCCCTGCTGTTGATAACACCCAAGTTGGCAAATCTTCTGGAATCTATGGCAGAGCTCTACAAATAATGGGCAAAACTTATACAACGCCCAAAGAAGTAAGGGAAGACATACCTCCTTATGATAACCCCAGTAACTACAAGTGTGATCTATCTAAACACACACTGATTAATGACAAGTTTAATCAATCAATTCCACCTCTCCTTAAGAAATCTTTTAACATTTATAAGAATGATAAGACTGATTCTGGCTGTCACAGATGACAATATCCACCTGATTAAATTCCCTGTTCAATCACTTTTCGAATTATTCACTACGAATGGCATCTAGGGCTCGGTATACAAGGTATTGTTTCACCCTAATGACAGGTATGTGGCGATTCAGTTCAATAACATTATAGCCAAGGAGTCATTCTGTAATGGCCATAAGAGTCTATTTGGCCAATATCTGATAACCATAGACCCAGATAGGCCGAGCTCCATTGATGGCTATATCAGGAATTGTGGTGTAAACTTCAGCAAGGCTGATCTCCAGAGAGCCTTAGCCCCCTTTGGGAACATCATAGCATTTAAATATCAGACAATCCAGTATGGTGGGGCCAAGTCACTCTCGAATATAGCAGACTTTCGCATTGCATTGAATAAAGGGATTTCTCCACTCAATTTACCTGGGCTTATTGAGTTCATTGATCTTCCACTTTCTATCATCCTCCAGCGGGTTCCCCCCAGTGCTTCCATTGCATGGTTAGGGGAAACCTCATGAAGGACTGCAGAGATCAAAGCTACATACAATGTGGACTTATTAGCCAGGGACCACATCAATGTCACTCTAAATAAAGTACATCACCAGTCCAGCCCACCTTGGGCCCCACCCCTCAGGGGCTTTCTGGGGATCAGCTTGCTGGGCTTCCTGACTGTCAATCTGACAGGACTCACTATTCTCCTCACCCCATATGTGCTGCAGGAGGTTTTGGGGAGGGCTCTTCATGCAATTTGGTTGTAGAATCAATGGAGAACCAATCTGCTAACCTGCCTGTAAATGTATCAATGGTAGATTCCCGACTACTGATGACCAACTCACCAGAGGAGGAAGGATTCATTACAGCAGTCTTAAAGAAAAGAAAGAGAAGAAAATCAAAAACACCTTTAGACTCTCCTGACCGGTCATCATTGGATTTGGAATCCCTAATGGTAGATGACTTTCTGGGCCTTTTTGATCCTTGTAATCCAGGTAGCAACTCAACTTTCCCTCAAGAAAAAAAGGTACAGTGCTCCTTCCCACTGATGGCTGGGCCTCCACTGGGGGACACTCTAAAACAATTAGTGAGACTGAGGTACATATTTCTCTCACCCTGAAAATATGTGATGAGTTTGCCCTCCGGGTTGAGGGTTTTTTCCCCTTCTCATCTACCAACAGTGATTGTGATGACAGCCCTGTTCCAAACTATGACTCAATACGGTTAGAAACTAAACCAGTGCCTGATGATCCTTTACAGAATCCAATGGCATCTGCTGTGTCCCAAGTCTGGCTGATCCACTGGAACCACTTGATCGACCAACCAAATAACCATGCTCAAGATACTCTCAATGTAAGGGGCCTGAACTCACAGGATAGGGCATATGCTTTGTCACATTGGTTCCATAGACAGGTCCCAGATATTCTGTGCTTATCAGAAATGAAGCTACATCTCTGAACAGACCATCTTGTGATTCAACTAATCAAAGAATTTGTTTCTTCCACTTCTCATTTTCTTCTGCCGCATCAGGAGGCATGGCTCTCATAATTAATAAAAAGTACATAATTAATAAAAAGTCACCAATAGCCCTATTCAAAATGTTATACATAGACTCTCACTGCCTGATAGTGATCTTCCAATTTCATGGGTGGTCCTTCAATCTAATAAATCTATACCTACCCAAAAACCCGGACATCATAATCAAAGTTATCCACTCCATTAATGCAACTCTCAGAACAAGCCCACTTCCCACATTAATTACAGGTGATTTCAATCAATCCTACCTTTCCTTCAGTAAAAAGTACATAAAATTCCTTAATCTGTCCATGATAAGTCGAGAAAGCCTTTTTCCTGAAGGGGCATTCTCATTTTATACAAGGCATACATGTTCCCTAATAGACCTGGTTTTTTTTTACTCCTGTGATGGTGGGATTGATTGAAGCTCATCTCTGGTCCAATGTCTTCTCTGATCATTTGGCAATGGAAATCTAACTCAGGTATCAAAATACCATAATTCCAACAATCAATTATCCCCACCCTATGAGGATGCTGACTAGATTGAATATTATGACCCAACTGGTCTCTGAGTCCTATATTGACTTCCACCATCTAGAGATCATGTCTCTTCCTCCTGTGGAGGCATGGATGGCCTTTGTTAAAATGCTAGGCTATCTAATAAATCAATGCACCCTTAAAACCAAGGGTCGTATCTGACTATTGGCTGAGCTGGATGGGATTTCCAAGAGTTCTGCACAACCTGTCTCTTGGGGAGCAGAATATCCTGCAGATAGTTCATTTGAAGGCAAAATATAAATCAGCACAGTTTTCCCTTGCCGAGTACCTTGCAAATAAGAGGGCTTGTCAATACCTACAACATCAGCATTGCTGGACCAGAGGGTACCTTCTCTGGGCCCTGCAATTAAGAGGGCTCGTCAATACCTAAAACATCAGCATTGCTGGACCAGAGGGTACCTTCTCTGGGCCCTTGGCTCAGGCAAAAGATCCCGAGCTCCCACATCGATTGAGGTACAAGAAAACTGCTACTCTGGCTCTTTCATGTTGGCCAGAATCAGGGAGTTTTATTCCCTAAAATTTCAGCCATTGGGGATAACTAGTGCCTGGAAAAAATTTGCTTTGGTCAATACTGCTCCCCACAAGATTACGGAAGGGCGATTTCTACAGAGACTAAGGTCCCTCCTGGACAAGGTCCATCCTGGCCTACATGGAATTCCAAAATTTCTTTTATTCCATCTGCGCACATTTATAGTACCAATTATACTAAGCATCATAAATTTCCTTGCTAATGACAGTCAGGAAGCCTTGGACATATGTCCAATCACTATGGTTCCCCTCATCAAGAACCCTGAGGGTCCACTAGTTCTTGAGAACCTTCGGCCTATTTCCATGGTGCCGCTTATGATAAAGGTTATTGAGGGCCTTATAAAAGAAGACATCCAAGATAACATCATAGAATACCTTTCTCCTTATCAATTCACAATGAAAGGTTGCTTGACTGCTGACACTGTCAGATGATTTCGCCTCATTGTTGACCATGTTCGCAGGAGAAGAAAATCCCAGCCAGTCGTGGTTCAGCTTGACTTTGCTGGAGCTTTTGACTGTGTCAGAATTGACATATTGCTTGGTATACTGGAGAGGCTCAAAGTGCCCAAGGCATACCTTCAGATTATAGAGCACCTCCTACAAAATATGGAGGTTTTTCTCTCATTGGATGGCAGATTATCTCCAGAATTTAGGCTCTCTGTTTCCATCCCACAGGGCTCACCACTGAGCGTCCTTTTCTTCACAGCCTATGTGAACCCCCTACTTCTAAGCATCGAGGCTGCTCTCCCAGGGATATCCATTCCTGTGTTTGGAGAGTGCATATGCCACATTACCTATGTGGTTGATGTGGTGGTGTTTCTCTCCTCTGGAAGGGAGCTTTTAAGACTTGAAGAGCTCCTAGACCAGTTTGCTCGCATATTTGGTCTTGAGGTCAATGAACGCAAATCAGCAATGTGGTCCATCCTGATGGGGAAGCAAATCCAAGGCAGATTCAAAGCAGCCCCCCAGAGCTTCCTAGGATTCCATCTTGCTTCCCCCCCTCAGTCATGAGGAGAGACATGGAGAGGAGGCTATTCACCAAAATCGAGTTAACTCACTATCAAAAAGTTACCTTTTCCTTATGGGCAAGGTTGCCCTGCTGAATTCGGTAGTACTTCCCAAAATCACATACTACCTGGCCGGCTTTTCACCCACCAGCAACTTCATTAAAAGGATCAAGATGCTTTGTAGGAAACTATGCTGGGGGAAGGGGGCCCTGGTCATCAGCTTAAGCATTTTACAGAAGCCTAAACCCCTGAATGGACTGGCCTTACATGCCATTAAAGTCTTCCAAATTCAAAGGACATACAATATTCTGGTTAGGCTATTGAATTCTCATTCTGACACTGAGTGCCCAGTTCCCATAGAAAGAGTCGAACCTACCGATAGACCCCCACCCAGATTGAGGAGACTTTGGATCCAATAGCAGGTGATGGATGTCCTATCATGGATCAAGACCTCCAGCTCTCTATTACAGTCAAAACTTACTTACTGGGACACATACTGACTAATGTTCGAGGAGAAAACATGTACCCCCATCTTGCACTCAATTTCTATCTCCAGACTTGCCAAATTCCTCAGACTTGAGCCCAAGTATGTAGACTTCCTGCTCAAGGTCAACCCCAAGGCTCTTCCGACAGGGTCCTTTTTACTCCATCATAGAGGCTATAACATTGATACCTTATGTCCAATGTGCAGGAAGCATGAAGAGACCATGGACCACATTCTGTTCCATTGTGATTCGTGGTCTCATCTCCGAGGCATGATTCTGAGGAAAATGTCTGCACCTGACCTGACTTATGTAATGATTCCTCTGGCCTTTGAAAAGGGGCTTTTTGCTAAAATTTGGCTGGCTTCATTTGTCAACTTTGGGATTTGGACTATACGTTGCAAACTATTGTTTGAAACAGGAATTGACCATAGTCCCAAGGACCTCCTTATAAATTTCATATGGAAGGCTAGGGAGATTGACAAAAGGACTTGCCCAGAACAGTTGGTGATTCAGACTTGGGATCAACTAAAAATTTAAGTTTCAAGACATTCCATTTCATTCTATGGATGATGCCTCTGACCTTGTCAGGATGGATTCTCCCCCTATTGCTGTGATGACAGGGATGGTATGACCTACCTCCTAACCATCCTATTTGAACTGTATTCCTGTAAACCCATTGCAGACAATGCTTGTTAACAGCAGCTCTAACTATTACCTGTATACACAATTATGTACCTTGCTCTATAATTGAATAAAATGTATTTTTTGAAAGTAAGAAAAATGTTTGATAATATTACAATCTATTCAGGCTAGCAATTTAAATATAAAGATTAGCATTATGAAGATTAGTGAAAAAAATATCGTAATGTATGCCTTAATGAAAAAAAATGTATCAGCTTTGGATGCATGTTCTGATGTAAAATTTTAGTGAAAGGTTAATATAATAAGATTTAATTGCCATGGTATTAATATATTTACAAAACATTATGATTAAACAAAAATAAGTTTAAGATGGATACTATGCGTTCTTCACACTCTCAACTCTGCTTGCTTGACACTCAAAATGCATTTGATATTTCTGTAATTTTTGTATAAGACTGATGATATTTTTGTATAGCATTTGGATTTGTAATGATATTAGCATGGTATTGCAAATATTAAAATATTCCTACCATAGTATAACTGATGCAGGCATTAAAAAAAATTTAATTTGTTTCTTTGCAATTGATTTTCTTGAATGCCCACATGTATTCCAGATGTCGATGGCAATATGCGTTCTTTTATTTCTTCATATGCGTGCATGTATATATATATAATCTACTAAGATTATTTGTTTACGATCTCTATAAAAATTCATAGAACCTTAGGATATTATATACTATAATGCTGTTTTAGCATTAATTAATTGGTGAACTATTTCCATGATCTAATATTGTCTTTAAAAAAATGTAAATTTGATTTAAACTTGCTACATACATTTTACATACACATGACAGTATTTACTGAAGCAGTAGCTGTGTAATAACATTGATCTTCATGCTTCACCAGCCATACTAACTCCTGTGGGGCCCACAATTTAGACCTCACCACAATTTTGTGGTGTGTCATTGGTATTGTTGTTCTTAGGGTCAGAGATTTGAAGAATAGGCAAACAGGGTAGAATTCAGGTTTACTCCAGACCTGCATATCTTGAACATAATCGGATTTGAGGTACTTTTGCTTGGATTTTGAGTCATGCTGTGTGAGCAGACATTTTTGATCGGTACATTACACATCGTTTAAGATGATACTATTCTCCTTATTTCTTCAGGTGTTGCTAGCTTGACCATAACAATATTATGAGACCTGAAATTTTAGTTTCTTGCATGTCAAATTTAAAAATAATGCTCTAATCAACTGACCTATTCTGCCAAAAGCAACAGTCAGTACAAATAGCATCTATGGGAATCTTCTTGATTCCTCCAATTTTTTCTTAAGAGCAAGATTAATTAGTGGTTTTCAGATATTATGCACTATCACACTGATTTCACTTGTGAGACTATTTGTCACAGTTATGTGTTCAGCTTGTTTGCATTTTTTATTTGTATGTTTTTTTCTCTATCCAATATTTTTTGTATTTTTCCAATTGAATATATGTTCATCGGTACATGCATATTCTACTATTTTGAATATGACTATTTTTCTTTTTTCAATCATGAGTTTGTGTTTTTTCAATCATTTTTCAAAGTGTTAAATGGTCTCATTAATGTGTATTCTTCCACATTCACATAGTATTCCATACATGCAGTTTTCTTTTCAGCATTTCAAATTTAGATTGTATAGATGTTAGAATTTCTTTTAGTTGTGTTATGTTTTTGAAATGTTGTTTGATGTTTTATTCACTACAGATTTTTTTTAGTTTGTCCCATATTCCTCATATATATTTATACCCTACAGTATCAAAAATGTCTTTTTATATTTCTTTTAATTTTCTGTTTAAGGTTTTTTTAATGATAGTTTATAGATAACCATTCTTCACAGGAATTTGCTCTACGTAGATCTTTTTCCAAATCACTAACTTCTGAATACTCCATGTTATATGTTTTGGTGTGATTTTATATATCTGCTAAGTATTTTTCTATGCATGGGTTTTTTATTGACTGTAGTTTTGATTTTTTATGATGGAGTCTTGTCTCAAAAACATACAATGATGCCAATTTATGTTCTTGTGGCAAGACTCCATTATGACTATAGAATTATAAAAATACAAACTGACATTTTTGGTTGTTCTTGTGACAAGATTTCTTGATGACAAAATCAAAACTACAGTCTATAGAAAAACACCATCACAAAGGAAAATACTTACCTTATACACTGAATCACACCAAAACACAAACCAAGATGTTATATTATCATTATAAATTGTGAAAAAACTTTGTTCAAAATTCAGTAACTTGAAAAAAGATTTACATATAATAAACTATCATGAGCTATCATTAAGAAAACCTTAAATATGCAACCAAAAGAACATACGAAACCAGTTTATTACTGTAATGTATCATACATACAAGTAATAACAGAGAAACTAAAGAAAATCTGCAATAAATATAACATCAAAATAGCATTCCAAATCCATGACCCACCAAGAGGAATTGTAACATCTACTTCAACTATAGTTAAAATGCTAAAAAATAAAAACTGCTTCTATGGAGTACCATGTAAATATTGGAGAATGCATATTGCTGAGACCATCTGCATTATTAAAAGTGACTGAAAGAACACAAATTGACAATTAAGAAAAGCAAACAATCATATCAAAAATAGCAAGACCATGCATTCACCAATGAATATATGTTTAACTAGGAAAATACAAATCTATTGGAAGAGAGAGAAAAGTACAAAAAAGAGAACTCAATAAAGTTATTCACATAAAGATGACAAATAGTCAGATATATCGACCGACTGTGATATTATGTAATGTCTCAAAACTACTAAATAATTTTGCTCTTAAGAAAAAAGTGTAGAAATCAGAAAATTTTTTGTAGATAAGTATATAAAATTTCTATTGATTGTTGCTTTTAGCAGAATAGCTCAGTTACTTAGATCATTATCTTAAAATTCAATGCCCAAGAAATACTGGTCCAGCTTCAATTCCTATGCTTCTCAGGTTAGACACCTGAATATAAGAGAAAAAATAGTTTCATTAGAAACATTGTCTTAAATACGAACTTGCATGTATTACTAATAGTTAAATGTATTTGGAAAGTTTAAATAAAGTATATATTTTTCTAAAGACATTCAGTTCTTACTAATATATGACTGAAACAGTCAATTAATAATTAATACTAAAGGGCCACCATCACAAACATTCAATAAGTTTCTATAAATTTCCATAATGTGCATAAATAAATAGCGTTAATTGAGTACATTAATTAATATTTATATATATGCATTACATAGCCACATTGTAAATTATTATATTTTTCAATACGTTAATTTATAGTTCAAATTTCTAATAAAAAAAATTCACTGAACATTATAATGAGTTTAAAAATAAAGTTTAAAACACGTTTATTTCAAGGCAAAACTTCCTCATCATTCTTAAATATATTTATCTTAGTAAAGTCAAAACAAGTCTTTGTAATCTTAAAAAATCGAAGGTTGCAGATCATGGAGAGATTCTTGCAAACTTTTAAAAATATATTAGTATCCAAAATATTGAAATTTTTAGGATATATAGACTAACATTCCCACCTCCAATCTTCCAAGTTTTAAAAATAAATAAAATTATTATGGGATATTATTGTTTTACTATAGGAAAAGTATTTTCACTGATTGTTTCCAGCTATAGATGAATAATTTTCAGAAACTCATCTGGTTTCAGAGAAGCAAAAAGCATTAAAAGCATATCAGGAATAGTAAGAAACATACTGGGATCAAAGAAATGATTTATATATTGCCATCATTAACTTGGTGAAGAAACATGATTCAATTAATTAAAGAAATCTGTTGGCCTTTTTTAAAATTATTTGTTTAGCCATAATTTTTTTTTTATTGTGAAATTTTTATTTGACAAATTGTAAGTTAATTTTATTATTACAAGAAGAAAATTTAAAGCAGCTCAATGGAAAATTAATGTTACACAATGGTGGGTAATATCTTCAACTTTGAATTCAGTTTTTTATAACAGTGTTTTTAGAAACTGTTTATCCAGGAAGATTAGTATATTAGGGATTGGGTTACAATGCTGGTCTAGTTGAGAAGTTATTAATTTTAATCAATTAAAAGTAAAAGCAAAAACATATCTTCATGGCTTTTGGATTTTTGTTTTTTTCATATGTCAAAGTGTTGACCAGGAAGTGAACTAGGACCAACTGCTTGGAAGGGAGCTGTGCTAATCACTAGGCCACCGACACTGATAGTTATGTTATTCTTCCAATTTAGAAATTATCTACAAAATATATTTAATATTTTTGTAATTAATATACAAAATCTCAAATCTCTTACTAGCCATTGGTAAAAAAGTTCAGCAACTTTTAGCTTGATTTTATTATAATTTAAACAAATGAACTCATGTTAATATTTTCTCTAAATAGAAAGAAGGAATTAAAAATAAAGGTGTATCATAAATTTTTGAACTTATGTAGCTGCATTTAATATATTAAAATACAGGTTATTTCATCATGACAACTACAAAAAAAAATTATATATGGATCTGTTATTTTATCTAATTTATTATATTGAAGTAAGGCATGAACTCTCTATTGATATTATAACATAGAGCATGAGGGGAAAAAATTAGAGATGCTATAATGTTTTAAACATACAATGGCAAAATTTTAAGACCAATCAATATTGTTTATAATTTGAATCAGGGAATGTATTTTGATAGAGGAAAATATATGTTCTAAAGATAGTGCATAAGGATGAGTGAAGTTTTTCCTCTTCTTCATTTATTTATTAATATTACATTAAAAAGTATTTGTCACTATTTTGAAACCTTTTATTTCAATGCATGTTGCTGTAGTATAGTGATTATAACCAGTAACCCCACTGAATTTAGTCATTATTTTTATTAACATTTTTCATCTTTCAGTCTTATTCTTATTGGTAACAGTTCATCATCATCTCTCTCTTTATTTGGTTAGAATTTGGATCAGCATCATCTCTCAGTTCTCTTATATGACACTAGATCCAATCTGCTATACAAATTAATATATTTCTAATATGATCAGCATAGCATTTCTTAAAAATGGTTTAATGTGATTTTGAACATGGATTTTGTGGCAGGAATCGACCCATTTATATCAGTGACATAATAAACAGTGTGCTTTTGATTGTTCTCATTGGAAATATATAGCTGAAGATGAATTACAATGAAGCACTATAATCAGATATAATGTTTAAATGTCTCAGAAAAAAAAATTTGTGGCAAAAAAAAAGTTAAATTACAGCACTTCAAATATCAAATAAATATATTCTACATGAGAATACTTTTTGTGTTTTATAGATTGGTTTGCATAGTAATTGCACAACTCATTTCTAATAAAATTTTTGCCTTTATTTTTTCTACCAATATAAGTATTTTATCTATATATAAACCTTTTTATTTCATCTTCTGAAATCATTAGATAAACATTAATCTGTATATGTCCAATAAACAATTTATTGTTTTAAACACTTTATAAATAACATTCCGCCTGTAATAGAAAATAATTTAAATTCATTAAGAACTGTATAATAAATAAGATGTTATACTTATTAATGTAAGAGTATTAAATTAAAAATAAATACCTGCAAATCATTTTAAATACATATTTAATATTTATAAAACCGTCATTGTAATTATGTCATTTTTATTACTCTCTGGTGTAACCTTATATTTCAGCATCTGAATAAATGATGAGAACCATTAACTGTAAAAAAATTTATTGGTTGTCTTTTCTTATCCAATAAACTATATCAATATATATCATCATTCCCATTGTGGTCAATAATAGAATCAAAAGATAAGGTATCTCTTCCAATACTACTCTGTAATAGATTGGGTAAAATGGTCAAAAATATCTACACATACAAAATATCAATTATAGTGTACTAAAAACATATGCATTTTGAAGTTTCCTTGTTTCATTTCTTATAACTATGAAATTTGGGTTTTGTTTTTTAATGAAAATGGCAATTTTGTAACAAATGGTCAGATCATGACAATGTATAGATTGATAGATGTCATTTATTGGTTGGATGTGTCAGCATGGGTTTTGAGCGGTTCTTATAATGGGAAATGGCCATGAGCATATATTAAATCAGCACCCTTTTTTTCTTTCTAAGCTGAACAAAAAACATACAAAAGTAATATGAGAAGGAAAATACAATGGAGCAAATACATAGAAGCTTAACTTAATTTAAAGACAATAGTTTAAAATAATAATACAATAATAATTTAATGTGAGAACTAGACAGTCAGTACTACATATAGCCAAAATAGTTAATGTTGATATTGAATTTTGAATGGTCTTTATACATGTGCACAGAAGTTTTATCTTCAAAATATAATCAATTCAGAAAGTAACATGTTTGCATTAAATTTATTAGTACTGTTTAATTAATGGGCTATTTCAATATGTTTATCAATTTAAAAATTATGAAAACTTTAAAATTTAATCAAATATTATCCGAATGTTATAAACCATTTGGTTACAAAATGAAAAATTGTGTATTTTTACTTGTGAGCAATTAATTTAATTTGGTATTTAATATTAAAATTATATTTTAAATTTTTATTTTAATATTTTGCCTCAAAATTAGGCGTTTTTAAACTCATTAAACTTTTTCCTGCTTCTAATGGTTCCCTAAACAAAAGAACAGACTTTTTCTGTACAAACTTAAAAAGCTAGGTATTGTGAGTGATATTTGATATCACAGAAGACATGGCAGTAAGTTATGGTTCTTGGTAGACTAAAATTTAAATCTAATATTAGCCACTTCTTCAACATGGAGTAGGATTACCTTGAATATAATTACAGAAACTCAAAGATTATCATATTGTGTACATATATGCATTCTTGATAACTGTTTAAAACTACAAATAAGTCTTGCTAATTGAAATTGGTGTATTACTTATTAGTTTTCTTGCTCTCATAATCTATTAAATAACCTGAACTATAGATGCAGTCATCAAATTACTCAAATCTACGGGTTAGTGAAAATTCTTTATCATATGTGCAAAATATTACTTACACTTTGGACATTGTATATTGTTACAACAGATAGATTACAATCTTTTCTTTTAGGCTAAATGGCACCACAAGTACAAGCTCAGCCAGAGGATTACAGATTTAAATCAATTAGCTTTTCACATTTCATAAAACAATCAAGATATTACAAATTACAAAAGTCAATATTTATAAATGGATAAATTGTTACAACTATGTCTAATGGAATACAAATAATAATCTATATTTGTTTAATGTTTTGGCATATTATATTGTTGAATTTTCACGAAAATCTCAACTAGTGAAGAAATTCACTATATCTTCCAGATTATGTGTTTTGTATATTTGTAAATTTATTGTTAGTATAACTCCAGTGATACTTGCATATGATTGGAATTTTAAAATGTTTGGAATTTTAAAATGCACTTAATAAAATCTGAAATAATCAAGATTGTGGATTATACATTTTACAGAGATTATATAGCTAATTTCATTATAGATTTGTTTGAATGTTTAAAATGTACTTAATACAATTTAAATAATGTTGTCATTAAAATACTGGTATAATGAAGATGCAGGTAAAGGTTTTATAGGTCTAAATGTGTGTTTTCTACATTGCGTTTGTTGGATATATATTGTATTAAGGTCTAAGTTAATGTGCAAGCTGCCATAGTCCTGCTATTATTGTTTTTTTATTTGTTTTATTGATCCTTGGAAGCGAATTCTTATCTTCTACAGTCCAAATATTTAATGAATTGAAGGGAAAATCATAAAAGGTTATCTTTATATTTACCCAGGAAATATCCATGTGATCTACAATATTACATACAGAGTAGTAAAATACTTTTACGGCAATTATACTTGTAAAATTATTTATTACTGAAGGCAGACTGCTCAGAAAGGATTTGAAGTTTAGATGTTATTAACTAGAAAGTATAACAAGTCATGTGAATCAACATATGACTGCCACATTTATTAATTTATGTATTTTAATAATCATATTATATTTGGAGAAATAGTTTACTTGTTCGTAAAGCAATCCAACTAATGCCTAGAAAAGAGATTGTTGACTTTTTGATCTTTGTTATTATCAAGATATTAAAGGACACAATAAAACATTCCTAGACCCATTTGTAATTGATGTTCAGGCTTTGGATGTATATTGCACAATGTTCTTCATTAGAATGCTTTGTTTGCGTCACTTTTCTTGATAACACAAGTCGTTATAACCCAATATTAAAATATTGAATAACTAGAATAGTGCGATTTTTTTGGAAATATTTAAAGAACTTCTATTGTTACAATTGCATTCATTGTTAAATATTTTGATATAACTGTTTTAGAATTAATAAATTAATTGTTTTGTTCACTATACGTTATTGTTATTAATCGAAGTCATCATCATCATCTACATACTTTAATATAATTTGTTCAAATATACACTTTATTTAAAATTAATTTTCTTTACTTGATTTGCACCATTCTTATTTTCGTCTTCCATTTAACAAAAGTATCATTTGTTGACGTAGGATAAGGTACAACAAAATTCCTTTGATATTTTAACTATGTCCATGACAGAATATTTAAAAATTTATAAGTCTTCATACTTTTTTTAAATAATCACCTATAATTTCATAAGAACCCTGAAATAATTAATTGATTTGAATTATATGAAATTTGGAAATGAGAGAATAAATTAGCTAGCCTTAAACAGATACACCTATACATTTATATTAGAATATTTTATTCATTATACACATTAAATACATTTAGTGTACATATAAACATACCTACAGGTTATGCTAATATGATATAAATGAGCATTCTAGGATATTATCATTGTCATTGATGTATTGCACTTGTATAGTTAGTTATTGTTGTTTTAAATGGATAAAATAGATATAACTACACTTTAAATTTTATTTCAAAAAGAATTTCACTTGATGGTAAACACACTAGAAGCTGAATATATATTTTTCAACCAAGCGATCTTTTACCAACTTCAATTGTTTAACTATACTAGTATCATGCAGGAAGAATGTTAATAATATTTAAATGAGACAATATTCACTAAATTATCCAATGATTTTGATAAAGAAATCTATATGCAATATGTATATATTGTTTTCTGAAAATATATATAGAATGAATATATTATAAACATTAAGTCCGTAAACTTGATCAGTTACATATATGTTTAATCCAATATCTCATTCTTATAGAGTTATTGATTGTGATGTGTACATTTTCATATGGAGTTGCAAAGTGATAGTTATCTCTTTTCTAAATTGTGAATATTTAAAGCGACATTAGTTAATTATAAATTTATTCATACTTTAAATATAAGTATGCTTTCTTTATTATAAATAAATAAAAAAAATCGTATTATTAAGGAAGCATAGAAGTCAATTATTTAACCATCTGTTATATCTTACAATGATAAGCTTGGGTTTGATATACATGTATAATGAGAGTCGTTGTTCTAAATTTTTATAGTATACAATGCTTTATGATTTCATAAATTTGGTGCTATAAAAGATTAGATTATAAATAAATATATTTTATTTGGTTTTTTATGTATATATAATGAGATAAAGTAATTACATAACAGATAATATATATATATAACCGCAAATGTGTGTACATATATATAAATAAAGTAAAAAAAAAAATGAACGTAGATAAAATTTATGTATATAAATATTTAAAATAAAGAAAAGGCTAGAATGGCTTAAACATTGTTTTATTATCTAATAATATTTCTTAATGTTTTTGAAATACTGTAAATTTTTTAAAATTATTTACAAAGTTCTTTATTGCATATAAATATTTTATTTATTTCTAAATTAGTCAGAAATAAAAAATTTTAACCTAACAAAGGAAGAAAATTATTTTAATGTAAAACAAAAACGTTTATTTTAAAACATGAAATTAATTGCAACATGCTTTTACTTAAAAAAATAAAAAAAGTAATCAAGCCACTAAATATCACATCATCACCATCTCTTATGCTAGCACATAACTGTTATTAAACAGGCAAAACCCTCCATACAGTAGTGCGACCCTGTGCCAACCAGAGTATTCTGATTGCACAGGATGGCACTACTATATGGAGACTTTTGCCTGTTTAAAAAGTAATTAGTTAATAAATTTTAAAATTATATCTGTTTTGGTGTAAGTAAGATAAAATAAAACAATGTGATTAGTACAGCTACAATCTTATTTTGTAATAATTAAGAAAGAAAAGTCTTACTCTTAATCTCTTTATAAATTTTTGACATTTCTCATTATGCAATATAAATCGTGAACCAGTTTAATTGAGTAGCACATAATAGAAATTCAGCAAGAAGTTGTTGCTGGCCTTAACATTGGTCAATTTTTCTTTTCTTTTGGAATATAGCAAAATGAGTTCTCTGTAATATTTCATATTCCAATATGCATGAAGCAGACACTGCATGCTTTATATAAAATTCGCATAGTGTTGAATTAAAACTGGGTTAAATATAATGAAACAGGGCTGAGTTCGATCCCTGTTTTAAAAGTAAACTTTGCTATATGCGTCAATATAGCCCAATTAATGGAATTTTTTTTTTTAATATTTATATTTAAAACTAGATAGGGATAAAAAAATGTTAATATAAACAGAAGAGGTGGGGGTATGTGTGCTCTTTGTTTTATGGAAACGCATGTATATATATTTTTTGCTGGATAGAATAATATGAAAGAAAAAAAAAGTAAAAAGTATAAATGCAGATTCAGAAATATGTTTTATTTTTCAAGATGGAAGCTTTTCAATTTCATTTTGGAGAAGTTAAATGAAAAAAAGATAGCAAAAAGAACGTGATCGATATCTAAAGAATTTAATTACGGAGATTTAAGTTTGGATTCAAAAGAATTTCGATGAAAACAAAGGAGAATGAAATTAGAATTTGAGGTGCGAAAAGCTTTTGTTAAAAAAGAATCCAGATTTTTGAGGGGCAGAACTTGCTAAAAAAAAGATTATTCTATTGCTGATTTTTGTAGAGAGTACTGCGAGGGAGAATTGTAAAAATGGCTGGTAGAATGGTGTGCAAGCTGGCTTAAGAAAGCGTAAGCATCCCAGGCAGTGCAATCATGCCCCATGAAAGTCCAAAGGTGCTGCGAGAAGGGTAACCATCGAAGATAGAAACTAATTGCTCTGAAGTCAAAATTAAATTCAAAAAAGGAATGGAATCAACAAGCAAGAATTTAGGACAGCTGGAATAAATAATCAAATTTGATCGCTATGATATCAAGTGCTATAAAAAGGAATCAAAACGAATGAAATTTTTTTACTTTTGATAATCCATCATTTTCCCTGGGGAAGAAAAGCAATTCAGGGATGTGCACATTCAACAATATGCTAATTAGTGTTCCAGATAGTGTCTGTTTTTTTTTTATTTTTCATAAACTTTTTTTTTACAAACTTTCTTATCATGAACAATATGCATAAACTTTTAAAAAGAAAAGAATCAAAAAAAGGAAATGATTTTTCTTACTGGTATGAACCTGATATATGTCTTATTCATATGATTTTATACATATCTAAGCAGTGTGTGTATGCATGCGTTTTCTTAGTAAATAAAGAGTCCAAAATCAAATAATATTTAATCAGGGTATAAATAAAATATTGTACAAATTTTTAAGAATGAAATGTATGTTTATTGGTATTGTTTATTTAGGTTTGTTTTTATAAAAGTAGAAAGAATTTTCAATAGTATATCAAACGTATTTTAGTATAGTAAACCATAGATTTCCTTCTATTTGTCGATCACCTGCCCTGAGTAGAGCTAGTCAAGGGCATTTCCATATTGATATTCCAGCTCTCCCAGCATAATTCTTATAGTAATATAAGATTGGCGCTTGAGGTCATAAATTGACGCTCATAAATATGCTGGGTGAGAAATAGGAGTATAGTTTTCGAAATACTTTAAAAATAAATTTT
Source organism: Epiperipatus broadwayi (assembly GCA_028023455.1). Classification (NCBI taxonomy): domain Eukaryota; kingdom Metazoa; phylum Onychophora; class Udeonychophora; order Euonychophora; family Peripatidae; genus Epiperipatus; species Epiperipatus broadwayi. The sequence goes on along the minus strand of JAQFVV010000106.1, from coordinate 1,200,654 downwards.
TTTTTAACAATTACTCATAGCGTTATATACATACACGCAACCTTACATATGGTTATATATATATGTGTGTGTGATATATATATATGGAAAATGGCAAATTCCGTTATAATAATATTGGTTATCTATATGAAAATACAAAATGAAGGGTTTTTTTTAGTAATTGCCATGGGTGGAAGCATGGAATTTGACAAAGATATAAATATATAAGCAAAAATATTATTTTAATGAAAAATAATGGACTAGTATTTATATAGGAAATCATTAAATTTACAGGTGAAACACAGATAGGAGAAAGTCATTGGAAATTGGTTTATCTTCACGCTTTCATTTCCAGTGCTTAAGATTTGCCCATACTTAAGCATTTCTGTTGAAAGAATAGGTGGATTCATTCTATTCTTTCACAAGGACTTTATCTGGTGTCGAAAATGAAAGTATTCATTTATTATTAACATTCATAAAAAAGCACATGTATATTAGCTTGGAAAGCTGATCATTAGTTTATTACAATTTATATACATCGCACTATATAAATAAATATCTCATTAACATATGTGTAAAGAAACTTTTTTTAAAAAAAACAACAACTTACTTTAATGTAAAATACGTATAAGAAAAATATATTTCTCTATTACATAAAATATGAAAATAATTTATATCTATTTTAAAACTTAAATGATCTTTGAAGAAAAAATTCTTAAATAAAAATACAGTGGGACAAGTTTTATTAAATTACAGTATTCTAGGAAGAGATAAAATCTAAAGAAAAAAAAATTAGAAACAAACTTCCAAAGCAGTTTAATAATATTATTTAATACAAAGAAGCTTTTGTTTATTATTTAATAATAGACAGATTTTATTTTGTCCAATGGCAAATTTTATATTAATGATAGATGGAAACTCCAAATTTTTAATCAAGTCAATGTAAGATATTTTTAATAATAATAATTTTAAATGCAAATTAATATTAGCCCTTTCTCAAGTTTCTTCTTTTTTTTTTCACATTTAGGATAAAATGAATTAATAGATCAAATGTTAGTTTATAAGCAAAAAGATTCTAAAAAATTACATTCGAATTTCCAAATATATATATATAAATCTGAATTACATAATGCAAATAATGATTTTACATTTACTGGTATTTTTTCAAAACACTATTTAAAAAAAATTAAAATATTTGTTGAATCAATTCCAATTTTTAAACTTGAATGAATTTTTATAAATAAATAACAAATCTATGAAATATTTGTCTAAAATTGAAACTTGCATTTATATTTATAAAATTATCATAAAAACTTAGTAACATTCATGTTGCAAATTACTTAACTTGTCTTTTTAAAAGTGAAGTATATTTCAAAAAAAATGTTAATAGAAACATAAATATAATTTACTTTTAATAATTATGATGAAAATATTTTGAAAAAATAATTAAAAACAAATAAATATTTCATGAATCTATTATTTTTATTCCTTATTGTTCAAAAGAAGATAATGTGAGGCTCTTAATATTTGTATTTAAAAAAAATCAACGAATCAGCAACTTCTAGTTTTATCATGGTCGTTTCATCCTATATTCAGTAGACTGCTCTTATTGATTTATTAGTTAAATATAATTCCAAATCTAAAGAACAGTTCAATTCACATTTTTAGCACAAAATTACCATAAATCATAGTAAAAGTGGTTGAAAACAGGGATTAAAATCTGTAGCACAGCAGCACCATTACAATAGTCTGTGAAAAACTGTATTATATAAAAAAGAGTTAAGAATTGAACTATTACTTTTACATTATAAAGTGCACAGTTAAATTCATATTTATATACATGGTATATAAATTGGCAGTCACTATTTATATATTAAAATAGAATATTTATCAGTTTATTGCTGATACAAATATTTTCTATTACTACACTTGCTCATGTATTTGTATATATATATTAATGTGTGTAACTGGTGAGACTAGTTACAATTTATATATCTGTAATTTAGAATTTAAATAATGTTATATGTATAGCTTTGTTTGTCAATTTATAAAAATAATATATGGCATTACACATAAGTCAAAATCCAGATTGATCTATTTGAATTATGGAGTATTTATCAGTGATTACATTTTTAGTGTTATTAGTAAACTGATTAACTATTTTTTTAAGTTATTCCAGTGAAATCATTTAATAGTAATATAAATTAAATATTTTTTCACATGTACCTACTAGGATCTTTGCAATCTCAAGATAGCTTTGACACAATAGAACTTAGAATTTATATTTATGGATATCTATATATTTTTTACAATGAGTTGGCTGGCATCAAGATGAAGAAGGTTATCTTTAAGGTCCATTTGCTTTATTTATATGTTTTAGTATGATAATTACTGGTTAATTTATGGTCAGTATTTCATGAGGCCTGAGATATCTGAGTATTGATGATAATCAGCATTTATATAATGAATTCAACATTTTTGATATATGTTTGGTTTTATAGTTATTTTAGCACGTACTGCTGATTGTTCTTTCATAATAATATGTCTCATGACTGAAATGGGTCTGGTGATGTTATAGTCTAAGATTTAATACTAAGCTTCCTTAAATTTTGTGACAAAAGAAGACTCTCAAAGAGCATTTATTGCTAATATTATTACTTTTAATGATGATGAATGGTTTCTTTGTTCTTATTTTGTTTCATTCATTATTTATTATTATTCTCCAACAACATATTGTTATCACTTTCTGGACATGGTCCATATCCAACACCAGTGGGAACCGCTAGACTTATCATCTAGAATGACTTCTCAGGAGACATTATGTTAAAGTTTTATTGATGAAGATTTTACTGTAGACATCTATACAGTCACATACCATTACTAATAGATACATTAATGTCACTAGGTCACAGAAAGCAGAGATTTATTAGAAACATCAATTAAACAAATAGCAAAGAATGAGCTATTAAATAAACACAATAAATTTATTAACAATTCACTTAGTTATTTATTTATATAGATCTATGTTTTAATCTATAACAAATATTAGGAATTACACATGACTCCTGTTCTGTAGACTAAGAAACACTTTTTAGTGGGTGATCCCAATGATTTTTACAGATTAAAACATATCACTATATAAATAAATCACTCTATATATGTTTAATATTATATCTAGTACTGACATGCCTTAAATTGCAAGAATTCCTAGACATAAGTAATTAAAACATAACAAATGGAATTAAAATGATTAATCAATATCGTGATGCTCTCATTTCCAAATGTTTAAGATTTACCTATACATATACGTTTAGGTTAAAAAGGTAGAGGGGGGGTTCATTCTTTTTTTTTTAAAAGACTTTATCATGTTTTTGGAAGGCAGAATAATTCTTAAAATGTTTATTAGTTTACAGTGCATGTGTAATGGATGCTCCCTAATGATTATAGCAGTACCATTATAAATTTAAATTCCCCTTTTTTGTTGGCATATATTTTGATATCAGGTAGCTTTTGAATATTAACAACAAAATCTTTATATTATTAATTCAGTAACATCCCTGAGGACTATTATCTAATAACATAATGTTTACTGGATATTTTAATTATTACATATGTATTAACCATGTCATTATGTATGCACTTATATATTACACTTGTAACATTAAAGAATAGGCCCTAACAAAACAGTTAAATTAAATTTAAATATTCATAATGTGGAGGCAGTTACAGAATCAGTTTTCTATAATATGCATTCCATCCTAACCTACATAAATGACCTCTAAAAATCTGGAATACAAATCAAAATCATGTGAGTGATTACATATAAAATAAAAACTCAAGCATGGGGAAAATATATTCATGGAAAAGTCTGGAGTACAAATTAGTATCATCTGCAAGTGATTAAATAACATCATAAACGCAGAGGTGTGAATTATATGTTCTCAGACATATATATATATGTGTGTATGTATGTGTTAATTCTAATATTTTCAGGGATAAAAGATGTTATATTATTACTATTTGCGGGATATTCCCTGTAGTGAAAAAGCTAAATGCTGATGTTTCCGTACAATATCAAGTACCTTCCTCAGAGCGTCCGCTTTCTCAAATCATAAGAATGCATCAGCATGTAGCTGTTTCACTACACGGAATATCCCGCAAATAGTAATATATATATATATAGAGAGAGAGAGAGAAAGAGAAAATTCAAGTGTCATTGATAAATATCTACAGGATCTGAATGTAAATGCACACAAATATATTGTGATCTTTAATTTCACATGTACATGTGATATGAATAAATGGCAACCAGCTCAAAAATTGTAAATAAATAAAATGAGCCTGTTAATGTTCATATATGTATATGCACATATTAGCATCAGCCCACACACAACTTTATTTCTATTGATTTATAAATACATTATTCATATGATTTTAGTCACCTTCAGAGAAATAAGTTTTGTTCAAAAGTAAATATTAACTACGTTAAAACTAACTTTTTCTTAATTTTTTTAAGAAATAAATTTAAATTCTTTAGGAAAAAGATTGATTTAACAATTAACTTTTAGCTACAATTAACTCTTAAAAGAAAACATAATTAACTATACATCTTCGTTAATTTTAAATATTCAGAGGCATACCTCATACATATATGTCAAATTTTAAACTAAATCCAAAGTAAGTATTATAAACTACAAGTAAAATGCAAAGAGTTAACATTGAAAAAACATAAAATAAATATACAAAATTAAATAACGTAAATCAATTAATATACACAATATTACAAATGGCTTATGGTATGTAGAATTGTTTTAGATTTATTAAGTTGTTATTGTTCATAAGATAAGAAAAAATGTTACTTTAAGCCGACAGATGACTGAGAAGATATTATTTGAAATATGAAGCTACAATTGAAGTTACATACATATGTTTCAACTTTTGGAATTGTATAGGGAAGAACTGTTTGGACATTTCATAATGAAATATTATTGATGACTTTTTCAAAAGGTAATCACAATTTTTTAATTCTCAAAATAGGATTTACGTTAAATTTGACTAACTTTGACTGTAAAAAAGTGCACCTGCCAAGCGTTGTTAGCCGAGAGGTCATCGCAGCTACCATGCAAGCAAGTAGTTGGTTGAAGACGGTTGTGGGTTCGCGTCCCGGCCAATGCTATGACATATGAAGGGGAAAAAAGAAGTGCACCTATCACAGCTGCTATGCTATATATGTGTAGCTGTTTAACACAAGGTTGGATTATGTTCAGATATAGAATCAGGCATCCTGGATGTAGATCCTTAATTAGAAAGTTCTTTAGTGGCTTTAGAAATGAATTGTAGTTGATTCTACTGCTTAGAGGGGTTTCATAAAATCCCTTAAAACAGCAAGAACAATCCTGGCAAATGACAATCAGTGGCAGGAAAAGCACAATTATTTTCAGGACAGTTCACTTTTAATTAAACCCATGTTTATACAAAAAAAATTAAATTAAAGAAAAAATTTTTTGAATGTCATTACAGCTAGTTTATCTTAATCTCTAAAAAATATTTTAAGTAAAAATTTATATTTGCAAATACTGAACAAACTTTAATTTTGACAAAAGGTCAGTTTAAAAAATTCACTTTAATATTGTCATAAATTATTTTATATCAATTTTTTTCTTATTTGATTTTTAATTATCATTAATTAAACTTTATTTTGGCTAATGATTTTCTTTATTAAAGAAAATTATTTGATTTCCTGTCTATAACATAACTTTTAAACAAATTTGTTTAATATAAATGAATGTCTTTTAAAACAAAATCAAAATAAATTATCTTTTTTATTTTTTAAAGAACATACTTTTACTTGTGTGTGTGCCTATAATATATAAAAACCTTAATTTAATTATAAAATCTAAATCTAATTTATAAAATCTGACTCTAACTAATAGTTTCCAACTATTTCTATTCTTTAAATTGAAATTGAAAAAAGCAATCTTTCTCTCTATATATGTGTGTATGTTTATACATAATCTTTTCATTGAGTAACAGTGTCGAAATATGCAACTATAAATCAGACATAAAAATGTCTACCTTTTTGTTATTGGTAATTCATTGGGTAGATAACAATTATCTACTTTTATCTCATTATCATGTTATTGTTAAGTAAATAAATAAAATACTGACATTGTTCTCTCAGATTTCATTCATAATGATCAGACATTTAAAGCCTATAATTTTGGGAAACTTTTGTAAGGTATGGTAAAACATACACATCCAATTTTATATCAAAGTAAGGATTGTAACATTCAATATGCTAACAAACAAAAACCTTGAGAGTAAAACATTTTCTTAATTAAATTTAACAAGATCTAGCTTATTCATAATCCATATTCACTAAATCTTGCCCTGTTCAACTTTATTTTACTCTCTTGAATAAAAAAATCCCTCAGTTTTGTTTTTTGCAGACTTAGAAATAAATAGTGGTGAAGGAAAAGAAACAATGAAAGCATTAAAAGACATCTATTTGCAAAAGTCTCTGGACTAGTTTGAAAGGTGAAAAACACATTTAGATGAGCAGTGCATTAAATTGATAATACTTTCAAAGAGATTCAATTTGTAACACTTAAATATACAATCTTTTAACATATCCCTGTTATTTTTGGGTATATTACACAAAATGAATGTGTAATGAACCAAAGATCAAACAGAATTTAAATTATCAGAAAATGGGTCTTCTCTACTGAATAACTATGAATATGACATACAGACGTTGAAAATATGTTTGTCTCAATTAATTCCAATAAAACATACTTAAACTCTCTTTTGGCATTTTATATATATTTAATTGTAAGGTGAATTAATTTATTTATTATATATGTTTGTGTAACCTAATAGATACATGCACATTTATTACATAATTCAAACAATAAAATTTAAGAGCTTAACATTTCAAAAAAGAAATTTTTATTCATTATTAACTAAAAATAATGTTCATATTTTTTAATTACATTTATTAGTTCGTTTTTAAAGGTATGCTGTTAGCATGATATCATAACTAGTTTTTAAATTATTACAGATCCTATGCACTATAATACAGATATTATTAGATGTTGTTTTCATGCATATTCCACCATAGGTAAAGCCTCCATAAACATTCCAAACATGAAAATAATATTTTTTCTTTAAAAAATATCTGAAATTAATATTTTCAAAAACAAATGATAATTGTGAAGTAAATAATGTATTTGAAAACACGATAATAATATAATTTATTTAGAAATTCAAACCTTCAGGTAAAAATTAGCTGAATGGTTTGAGAAAATACAATTCCATAATAAATTGATAAGTTGTTGATGAAAATAAATGTAAATTCATATAAAAAAAATTTCACAAAGCATGGACAATTAATTCTATCATAGACTGATAATGATAGATGGCTATAAATTCATATAAAATTTAAAACTCGGGGATAGTTGCAACATATAGAAAATGTTACAAACACAATGTGAAAAATAAACTGCATTTGGTTAAAAAAAAGTACAAAAGGCAAAAAAATATTTTGCTAAATTGTAGAAAGGACTTGACTGACACTATTTTCATGCATCCCCATTGTATAATGCTGAAACAGTAGAATTCGTGGCTTAAAATAAATTATTTTCATGATTACTTTTGAAAATATAGTTTGTTTTCTAAGTAAATAAAAGAAATTAAATTTATTTACTAGCTCAACATAGTATAGTTTGTTGCATACATGATGGCTCTAGTAATAGCTAAAGTGTGCATGCAAAGAGCACTAATTATTGCTATTGATAATTGCCTGTGTATTATAAAACATTACTGTACAATACAATTCAGATCTAGATTTCATCAGCATATGCTAAATTATTTTTCATGTTTGATTATATTAAATGTTTTTCTTTAATTTAAAAACCTGATTGTTTGTTTACTTTGGATAAATTTTGTAAACGATTTTTAGGATTTTTTAATCAATGAATTTCCTTCAAATTGTGTACATGTATTAGAAATTTATTATGATGTAATATGATAATGAAATAATTTACAGTTGTATTTTTGTTTGTTTATTGTAATGGCAATGGTAGTCCAAATTACAAATATATTGGTATTAGTTCAGTAAGTTTCCATTAATATACATGAGAAGGAAGTTGTTTTAAAAAAAAAAAAAAAAGAGTTACACTAAAAAGTGTTTACAATAACTTCAAATAGAAATTGAATCAAAACTTAATTTCTTTTTGTTATTGCTTCTTTCATAAACAAAATAATATTGGAATCAATTTTTAATATACAAGAATTTTCATTCTAATATTATACAGACTTTCACATCGTTCTTATTTTTCATTTTAATTAAAATTGGAATAATTAGAAAAATAGATTCATAAACTAAAATATTAAAAAAATATTGTATATAGAATTATTATTTTATAATAAACATTTTTTTTTTATTATTGGACAGTAAAATGCAAAAACATTGCTTTTTTCCACAGGAGTTTTATATTTAACTGAAACAAAAATACAGGGTGCCTAGAAATTAATTAATCCACTTACTAATTTATTGTAATCTAACAGGCAAATCTCTCCATACAGTAGTGTCACTCAGTGCCACCCAGAGTAAGCAATGGATGCCAGAAGGCTTGTGCATAAAATCCCTATCTAGTGCCTACTCATACAATATCCCCAGACTAGTTTCTGGCTTGTGGCTTTCATCAGTGAGGAGCCTTGGAATTGAGAGCACTGCACTTAGATCTTAGGATCTAATGCAACCCTCCAGCAGTGACCTTTTATCTCTACTTAACTACAAAACTATGAGAATAAAATTGAAAACCCAATAATATGGGTCTGAACTCAGTTCAGTGCTCATAAATTTTGGTGTCTTTGTCTCTTTAACAATCATAGCCACCACTATTCTATTAAGCAAAAGACCCCAAAATGTATCAGTACTGAACTGAGTTCAGACCCATATGACTATATAAGCTACCTAGCTTAGATTGAAAATATTGTGTTTTCAATTTTATTCTCATAGTTTTGTAGTTAAGTAGAAATAAAAGGTAGCTGCTGGAGGGTTGCATTAGATTCTAAGATCTAGGTGCAGTGCTCTCAAATTCAAGGCTCTCACTGATGAAGACCACAAGTCAGAAACTAGTCTGGGAATATTGGATGAGTAGGCACTAGATTGGTATTTTATGCACAAGCCTTCTGTCATCCATTGATTATTCTGGCTGGCACTGAATGACACTACTGTATGAAGAGTTTTGCCTGTTTTAATAAGTTATGTGCAAGCATAAGAAATGGTGATCATGTGATGTTTAGTGGATTATTGTAATTTACTGATGAATTAATTAAATTCTTGGAACCCCATTCTTTTATTTCAAGTTAAATATAAAAATATCAATTGTGATTGAAGAAATCAATATTTTTGACATTTTACTACACAATGAATTAAAGTATTTATTATTATTTATTTTAATTTTTAGTGTCTTTAGATATTTATATTTCTGCTAATATGTTTTTTTTTTCTCTTTGCTCACTTTTTTATTATTCAGCTGTCATCTTACGAATTGGCATTGAATAAATAATGCAGTGAATGGATGTACATTGTATATTAACAATTTTTAGTTAAAAAATAGAGTATATGAAGGAATTTTAAAATGTCAATTAATATTAAATATTAGTTTCTTACATATTTTTTTCTGGTCATTTGTTTATCTATATGATGATTTTATTGTAAAGCAATAAAAAGTAAAATAACAAAACCTTTTTAATAAAATTTATATTTGTGCGTACCATTATCCAAAAAAGGAATATCTAATTTTCTTATTTGCATATTGTGCCTCAGTTACATATTATATCATATCAATTATATAAGCTTACTTGGACTACATAGCGTTATTCAGTACCATGATTCTGGTGGTGTTTTGGAAAAATCTTGCTGAGTGCAATTAATTAGTTTATTTTACCTTTTTCATCTGAACTCGAAGTCAACAAGTGCTTTAGAATTACATATTTTCATAAAAAGATTTAATATATTTAGGTTTTAATTAATTAATAATTATGAAACTTATACTAAGGATGTAAGAGCAAAGTAATGCAATTAATAAATAAATATTATGACATTAAAACAACATTTTTATCTTGCATTTACTAATTATTTTACATATTCGAATAAATAAATAAATGAAAGATTTGTTGTTTGGAAGATCATAAGAATTTCAAACATCTGAAATGATATCAGGATCTATGAATCTTGAACTCCTAAATCTTCTCCTTTCCTATTTGGACTAAATTAGATGAACATATTTAGAAGATATTAATGAGCACTAAAGAATAATGCTGTTCCATATCAGTATTAATAATTTCTTTTTCTTAGATAATTTCAGTGAAGCATTGGATGACAATCACAATCTTAAAACTGCATTCAACTTTTAATTTATCTTGTCAATAACCTAAGATTTCTAAAGTCTTTTAGGTTTGGAATTGTCTTAGAATGTAAATTAGGTACTAACATCTACATTTAATATTTCAAGTTTATGTTAGATGGCATCTGGAGTAGAATAAATAATGTGAATTAATTACTATTCCTAAAAGATGTTAAATGGAGGTTGAGAGGTCAGCACATCTGCCTTACAAGCAGTTGTCCCGGGTTAGCGGGTTCGCTTCCCGGCCGATGCTAATACACATGAAAAAAAAAAAAGATGTTAAATGGAAATAAAAGTCGTGTGATGATTCGTTGATATGTTGAAAGAATATAGCAAATAGTATTTTATGTTACGGAATAAAGCTTTCTTATCACAATCACCAACATGTTTATTGTCTATGAAAGAATGTGTTAAATATTAACTGTAAATAATTCAGTATAATCACCGTCTTCGTGTTTTTATCAATAAATTCAATAATTCAAATTTATATGAATAATATAATTCAGAAGCATAAGCAACATATATATAGTTAAAATAACTAAAGATTTTTAAATGTATATATATAATGATTTTAGAAAATCCTTCCCCTGCTTTTTCTTTTTTATAAAAGCTTAGTTTATCAATAGTATTAATTGTGAAGAAGTATTAATTTAATTAAAATAAAGATAACGTAGTTTTATCTAACAACTTATTTACCGAAATATAATTAATCAAACAAAAATCAAGAATGATAAAATGAATGCTATAATAAAGAAAAGAAAGTAATTTGATATCGGAAGTCCTTATAAAATTTAATATATTTGTCAAATATAAACAGAGATTAAGTTCCAATTTATTGCATTTACAAATTTATTGAAAGAAAAAATGATAGTAATTAATTTAACGTATAATTTAAAATAAAATATCAATAATATGCTCGAATAAAGGACATTCTTAAGGCTGCATAAATAACTGTATTATGTAAATGTTATAAAAAACGTAAAATTGAAAAACAAAAAAAAACAAAGCAAATTGTTTATGAAAGGCATTAAAATATAATATAATAAAAAGAGTATTCAGCTGTTAAATATATGATTCCGAGTTCAAATTCAGGTGTATATGGAAACATTTATAAGTGATGGGAAATTTGAAATATAAATTAAGAAATGCTCAGTTATCAGTAACTTAGCCATTGTAAAGAGCTTGAAATATAGGACATTTAGCATGCATTTAACTATAAGTATTCAGCTCTCAAAATTTCTTTGTATTAATTGTACAGAAGGAAAGAAACAATTTTGATTTTAATCCAATGCACTCATCATGCAAAGTTTTTAGATGTACATGTATTCTCTTCTTTTTTTACACGTTACAAATTATAATAAAATAAGCTAATAAAAACATTTAGCATGAAAATTAAAATCAATTTTTAAAAAGTTATACATATAGAATTATTGACAAAGTAACCAAATCCAAATACACTGTTATAATAATCAAGTATGATTCTAAAGTGATCACGTAACTAACTTCCACTTTTTTGCATCAATGACAACTATTGGTCAAAAAAGATGACTTAATGGCCACTTTTATTTGACATTTATATTTAAACATTGACAATTAAAAAAGTTGAAACTTTATATTAGTCATGGCTTTTGTGTAATACTTATCAAACCATCTTATTGTTTCAAATAACAATTAAAATGATATTTCTATTCATTTTACTAAATCTGTAAATAAATTATATGTGAAGAGAATATACATTTAATCACATAATTTCTAAGTCTGAATATGTTAATATAATAATTTAAAAATAAAATTCTTAAAAAAAAAACTATTTTCTAAACAATACTCACTTTCTTACAACAATGTCAATCTACAGATTTTCTGTGAATAAATTTTAATTCCCAGAATTGCATTTAATAGCCATAAGCACCTTCAGACATATTAATATTATAGAATTAATATATATATACTAACAATAATAATAATAAATATATTAGTAAGTAAAATACAATATACAGTTTTCCAATCCAAAGAAGTACTTTCGATCAATTCCTTAATCCTCCTCAACTAAAGTTAAATTTAAAAAAATTAAAAGCAAACACCATGGTTTTTCATTAATTTAATTGTAGTTGAGAAAGGCTAAGAAACTGACTAAACTTGCTTCTGTGGATTGAAAAACAGTATATTATATTTTAATTATCATTGTATTTATTATTTTTATTGTTATTACAATATTTTTTAATTAACTGGACATATAGCTAGAAGAGATGATTATAGATAGACAATTGAAATCTTAAACTGAATTACAAAAGATTGAAAAGCTCCAGAGAGAAACCATATGTGAAATGGATGGATAAATAAGAAAGTATGCAGGGGTGATGTGGAGAAGAGAAGCTAAAGATGAGAGAAGATGGATTAAACTTAGAGACATTTATCTTGCAGGAGAATGATCATTCTTGATGATGATGATGATAATGATATGTATGTATATATACAACTGTCACAAAGACAATGTTAAAAAATCACATAGAATCTCAAATAATAAATTGTCAATCAGACATAAAGATTCTCACTTTTCTTGAAGTCGAAGAATAGGGGAACATAAATAAAGCCAATGCTAATTGCAATAAACAGATTTTATTCATTACACTTTATTAAAATTTTATTAAAATTGGCACAATATAATATTATAATTATTTTCTAATATTGCTTGTTACAAAGTCAAAAAATTTTCAATATTATAAAAATAGACATTCACTAATTCTGAATTGGAATACTTACAAGACATTTTTAAATCAACAATAAATAAAGGTTTATTTTTACCTTTAGCACTGATTAAACTTGTCTCCAATATAAGTTTTTAGGTTTTTGGACCAAATGAGACACATTTTGTCTAATTAAAAATTAGGTACATGAGTTTCTGGCAGATTTTTAATGTTTGTGTGCAAGTTAAGAGGAGATTCTTTCAGTAATATTTTGTATTATATATTTTGTAATTAAATATATATGGCATTAAAATATGTATGAAGCCTTGTTGAAATAAAATATAAATATCATATTATCTAACAATAAATTTTCTTAGCATTTCCTAAGAATTAAAAAATTCAAATCAAACACATAGAATACAGATTTTTTTTTCCACCATTAAAATTTTAAAAAGATACTATCCCAGAATAATATAAACAAAATGAACAAAATTAAAACTATGTTGAACTATTACAACAGTTCATCAATCAACTTTTATTTTGTTTTTATATGAATAGATTAATTAATAATTATTTTAAAAATCTCAAAAATTTCCTAACTGCCTGTACATAAATCTATGCTACATTTAATATCATAAACATCACACTGCTCGGTATTAAATTTTTCATCAGAACTACGTGAAAGATACAAAGGCCTAAATAAAATGTACAGATAATGAATTTTTTTATGTTAAAAAAATTTTAAATAGACAGTATCTAAAATATATACAAAGAAAGTTTTTCAAAGTTGTTAAAATGATTATTAGTTTTTTTTTACTTTATACATGCAAAATAATAAATTGGTTAATAAAAACTGTTGAAGCAGCTTGACTCAATTTCTCTGCCTAGCATAAACATCGTTCTTCTGTTAAAAAAAATTAGAAAATAAAAAAAAATTGGTTTTCCATTTTTATTGCTTGATTTTGAACTGTATAACTTGCTGTATAACTTGTAGTTAGTTACAAATTTAACACTACATAGCATGATAATATAGCTAGCTAGCTAGCTAGCTAGCAAGATAGATAGATAGATAGATAGATAGATAGATAGATAGATAGATAGATAGATAGATAGATAGATAGATAGATAGATAGATAGATAGATAGATAGATAGATAGATAGATAGATAGATAGATAGATAGATAGATAGATAGATAGATAGATAGATAGATAGATAGATAGATAGATAGATAGATAGATAGATAGATAGATAGATAGATAGATAGATAGATAGATAGATAGATAGATAGATAGATAGATAGATAGATAGATAGATAGATAGATAGATAGATAGATAGATAGATAGATAGATAGATAGATAGATAGATAGATAGATAGATAGATAGATAGATAGATAGATAGATAGATAGATAGATAGATAGATAGATAGATAGATAGATAGATAGATAGATAGATAGATAGATAGATAGATAGATAGATAGATAGATAGATAGATAGATAGATAGATAGATAGATAGATAGATAGATAGATAGATAGATAGATAGATAGATAGATAGATAGATAGATAGATAGATAGATAGATAGATAGATAGATAGATAGATAGATAGATAGATAGATAGATAGATAGATAGATAGATAGATAGATAGATAGATAGATAGATAGATAGATAGATAGATAGATAGATAGATGGGTGGGTGGCAGACAGATGCACAGACAGACAGACAGATAGATAGATAGATAGATAGATAGATAGATAGATAGATAGATAGATAGATAGATAGATAGATAGATAGATAGATAGATAGATAGATAGATAGATAGATAGATAGATAGATAGATAGATAGATAGATAGATAGATTGATAGATAGATAGATAGATAGATAATAAAATATAATATTCCTACACTTAATCTAATTAATAATGTGTACTATATTTACTATTTGTTAGTTAGATAAAATATAACAACAACAACAATATTAATAATAATAATAAGAAGAAGAAGAAGAAGAAGAAGAAGAAAAAGAAGAAGAAGATGCTCATGTATGCCTAAGTCATCAAGAATGAAGGTCTTATTAATAATCTTTTTTTTCCCATATTCTAATCGTTTTCACACTTAAAAACTGTGATATATTTTTGTGATAGATAAAGACAGCGATGGCTGATTACTGAACAGTTGTTTTCTAGCAAAAAGTAAGTAATACGGTCATTCATAACAAAAAATAAATTCTAGCGTCATAAACAAGCATGGTGTCACGTCAAGAAGCAAATGACATAAATTGCGCTCAAACAAACAGCGATAAAATGAAAACTGTGACTATCGCAAAAACGTATGCGAACGTAACAAAAATAAACCAGCAGCCTCACAGCATCGAAAAAAGTCGAGCATTAACACAGACAGCAAGATTTAGGAAGGTAAATCAAGCCGACATAAATAATTTAAACCTCATAGAAAACAATAATGAAGAGCCCTCCCCAACAATATGGAATCAAGATGAACTGCAAGAAATAAATGTTAATTTCAAAAGCACCATCCCAAAAAAATTATTCGCAACTTTCCAAATTTTTTTTTCACCGAGATCATTAGTGTTAGCTGTCACCGATAGGAATTTAACACTCTATAAATTCCCCAGAGAGCTTCTTTACGAGGAGCTGACAGCAACAGCATAGTGAGATACAGTCTCTAGTATTGGAGAGCATCCAAACTCACGATACGTTGCAATTCAGTTTTTCGATGAACATCAGCGTGCAAGATTTCAAACTAAAGTAAAAACTTTGGGAAGCTACGCACTAATAATAGTCAATCAAAGCTTGCAAAACTATTGTAATGGAATAATTAAAAACACTTACTTTGGATATACCATTCAGGATTTTCAAAAATTAATATAGTCATTTGGCAAAGCTATTTATATAAAACAAATCTACTTATCCGACACCCCCATACCGGTTTTCAACAACAACTTCCATTTCAAAATAAAGCTGAATGACAATGTAAACCTGGAGGATATTCAAACACAAATAATTGAGCAGAATGCAATACTGACCATTCACATAAAAGGATTAAGGCCAAGATGTTTTGCGTGCAGTGAAACCGGACACTTAGCAATCGATTGCAACACCAAAATCAACCAGAAAAACCAACCGAGCTCTGAAGATCAACCAACAGAAGCTCACCAACCGGAATCAAACAGTACAAAACAGATAACGAAAACAACTAATAAACAAGAAAAAATTAATAAAAAAATCCACAGATCAACAGCAATTGTATAATAAAAAACTGCACACACATTGCCAGCACCTGAAATTCTGGATTTATCAACAAAATCAACCAATAGAATTCAAACCCCCACTGATAAAAAAACAGAAAGTCAACAGCCTCAAGAGGCTCCAATGGAAAAAACAGCACACAATCTAAGTCAGCCTACCAAAGATACTGATGAAAAAGAGATAATAAAAGAACAAATAAACTCACACAGTAATAGTGATCAAGAAAAATATGTATAACACACCAAACACCAAATATTAAAAATAATACAACAATGGATATTATGGAAGCTATCACTCCAATTATGCCTCAAATCACCAAAGCTGACACAGAACAAAGAAGAAAACCAGGCCGCCCACCAAAGAAAAATAGAGGGCCCAAAAAAATCAAAACAGACTCCAACCTTAGCCTTTCTGATCACAACACTACAACTACAGTGGAAATAGATGAAGATCTGGAAATGGAATATGAGAATGAATGGGAAGAAACACCAAAGCAACCCTAATATTTAAATCTCAACCAAAAAACATATAATGAAAATAAAAATTGCAGCAATCAATGTCAGGGGTTTGAACTCAACCTCAAAAATTAATAAGTTAAAACATTGGATCAAGGATATACAACCACACTTGCTTGGTATACTTGAGACAAAAATTTATGCTGGATCGCAAACTGACCCAGCCAAACATTTAAATATGGAAGGTTTTTGTGTATGCTCCAGAGACTCTTCCTCTCCCTCAGCTGGCACTGGACTCATAATTGCTAGAAATTGCCCATTTCACAACATTCAAAATAATTCACATTGACATGAACTTATTAATTGCAACCTTCAACCAAAAAAGCATAACAATAAATCTGGTTTTTGTATATATGCCTTTACAGGATAAAAAAATAGATACCATAATTGCAAACATTAATTCAAGGTTAGCTACAACTTCAAACCCAACTGTCTTAATTGGAGTTTTTAATTTAAAATATCAGAAATTTACCCAACATTGGCTTCAGAAAATAAACATAACACTAATGAGTGGCCAAGGTTTTTTGCCAGATGATGCCATCTCTTTCCACAATAATTGCTTCTCTTCGCTTATTGATCTGTGCTTTTATTCTCCACTGCTTCACCACCTTATTGAAATAAAACTAACTCCCTCAACTTTTTCCGATCACTCAGCTCAAATAGTCACAATTGACTGTGCCCAAATTCAAATATTACCCTTTCCACTTACAAGAACAATAAGAGTTTTACTCCCAGAAACAACCCCTGAATTTCTGTTCTCTGAGACCTACATAATGCTAAACAAAATCAAAGATATGACTTTGAACCCGGTCCAGAAATATCTAGCATTTATGGGAATGTTGTCCTTTAACATATAACAAAAAAAAACAACCTCCACCATCAAGACTTTTGTCTCTGGCAGATCAGTTACACCAGAGAATAATCATGATTAACCCATCACACTGCACCCAGCAGTATATATTCAAGCTTACACATGCATACAATAAAGCATGTGATGAACTCAAAAGCTATCTGAAGATAAAGAAAAGCAAGGTATGCCTAACCAGGCCACACACTTGGACAAGAGATTATATAAGATGGGTGCTGGGGAACAAACCAGATGTAAAAGTGTCAATGGCACTATATACAAATAGAGGAACATATGCAGGACACAATATGATTATGCCAATTTTTGAATATTTTAAAGACAAATTACAAGAAAAACAACCATATAAAATACCACATAATCTGTTTGGCCCACCAGAGACAAAAGCCCCATTCACAAAAAATATATTCACAACAAAACTAAATACTATTCAAAACGCTTGCCATCCAGGTAGTCCAGGAGTCCCATTGTTTGTATTAAAGCATCTAAGTAAATTCACAACAGAATATTTGTGTCAGTTAGCAAACCATCTAGTGCAACAAATTCAACCCATGGAGGGTGTCTATCCAATAGCCATAGTACCCTATAATAAAAAGAAAGCAATTATCCCACCTATTACAGACCTCAGACCAATATCTATGGGACCTTTGTCGATCAAAATTATGAAGAAAATTATTAAAGATGAAATTGAACCGTATATAATGCCACTTATCTCCAAAGCACAATATGCAAAGAAAAACTCTTCAACAACAGAAGCAGCCTTACTCTTCAAAGCAATTCTAGCCACAGTAAAACAGTGGAAAAAATACAGACCCGTTGTTGTGCAGCTTGACATAGAAGCTGCATTTGATTCAGTCAATATATACACACTTCTAAAAATGCTAAAAGACACAGAAATTCCTAGAATACATCTATATATAATTGCTAACCTGCTTCTGAACAGAGATCCATATAACTTTAAATGGAAGAAACTCACCGTCTTTCACACCCACCAAATCTATATCCCAAGGATCCCCTCTTAGTTCACTATTGTTTATATTTTACATCAATCCCCTTATTAAAAGCATACAAAATGCATTTACTGGGATCGAGATACCAGACACAACACAGCGCACTACATGCATCGCCTATATAGATGATGTTACCATATTCCTAACATCAAAAAAACAAATACCGCAACTTCAAAAGATATTACAAGAATATTCACAAAAATATGAATTAACATTTAATCTGGCAAAAACCACAGCCTGGTCACTATACATTGGTAAACCATGTACATCAATTTACAAATCAAAACCAAACTTTTTCCTTGGGTTCCCATTTCATATGGGAATTACAGGAATGAGATGCCATATCCAAAATAAACTTAAAGAGGAAGCTACAACAATTATAAACTCCTTGTCCAAGGCATATCTTTCACTATATTCCAAAGTACAGTTAATTAACCAGCTTATCACAACCAAAATAACTTACTATGTACCGGTTATTTCATTCTCAAAATGGTTCATTTCAAAAATTAAAACCATATATATTAAACTACTTTGGGCCAGAAAAACAGTAGCAATTTCCACAAAAAAACTTAGCCAACCCCTAATAAAAAATGGACTTGGCTTGCACAACATCAATATTTTTCATCTACAAAAGTTAAGGAACTCAATAATCACAATACTTGCCAAATACCCAAAATTAACCACTTGCTAGAAGTTACTCCAACAGATAGACCACCTCCAAAAGGTTCCTTTGTCACCAACAGTATATACCAATGCAAAACCACAGACAAGATTCCAGAACAGTATTTGCATAAATATTCATACTGGGATATTTATGGTTTAATGAACAGAGAAACAGATAATAATTTATACAACCTATGCTAGGAATTAACAACAAGAGACTACTCAAGGAATATAAAAAATGGGATCTAGAGCCTAAATACTTTGATTTTATCATTAAAATAAAGCTCATTGCCTTGCCAACAACCCACTTTCTTTATCATAAAATAATGTATATATCTATTGACCCCTTCTGTGGACTCTGCCATTGAGCAGAAGAGACACTGGACCACTTTATTTATCAATGTGTAGCACTTAACCAAACACGACAGATGATGTGTAACACCTACAGAAAACCGGGTACAATCATTAATTACATAATAGCTGTTTTCCAGGGAAGATCAATACCTAGCATTAGGGCAGCCACATTTGTTCTATATGCATACTGGTGCACCCGATGTACTTTCTTAATTGGCAATAACACGAGACGACACCCAGCTACATTTAGCAACAAACTGCTACACATTCGAAATAGAGATAAAATAATAACTAACCCCCACTTATATGCAGCAATATGGTCATTGTTAAAACAACCATCAATGATGTGAATGCTGTGAATGCTGTGAAGAAAACTATCATATAACTAACATTCAATGTGACATGCGGACAAAACTAAATAAGCTCCTCAAACTTTAGAACTCTGATTATTTTTGCTTTTTTATTTTTTATATTGTTATAGTCCATTAACCACAAAGTGTAACCACTAAACTTATTTATATGTGTTTACCCTAATATTATTCATTGTATGTTAAATTTCAAATTTTCTAGATGTAAACTTATGTAAACCATTGAGATCAATAAAGCCTTTATTGAAATGTAATAATAATAATAATAATAATAATAATAATAATAATAATAATAATAATAATAATAATAATAATAATAATAATAATAATAATAATAATAATAATAATAATAATAATAATAATAATAATAATAATAATAATAATAATAATAATAATAATAATAATAATAATAATAATAATAATAATAATAATAATAATAATAATAATAATAATAATAATAATAATAATAATAATAATAATAATAATAATAATAATAATAATAATAATAATAATAATAATAATAATAATAATAATAATAATAATAATAATAATAATAATAATAATAATAATAATAATAATAATAATAATAATAATAATAATAATAATAATAGACATGCGCATGTATGCCTAAGTCATCAAGAATGAAGGTCTTATTAAAATCTTTTTTTTTCCATATTCTAATCGTTTTCATACTTCAAAACTGTGATATATAACTGTGATAGATAAAGACAGTGATGGCATATTAGTGAACAGTTTTTTCCAGCAAAAAAGTAAGTAAAAATAAATTCTAACCTCATAAGCAAGCATGGCGTCAGAAGACAATGACATGAATTGTGACAAAACAAATGGCGATAAAATGGAAACTGTGAATGGCGATAAAATGGAAACTGTGACTAACACAAAAACTTATGTGAAGGTAATAAAAATAAACCAGCAGCTACACAGCATTGGAAAAAGTCCAACATTACCACAGGCAGCAAGATTTAGAAAGGTAAATCAAGCTGACATAAATAATTTAAGCCTTATCAACAACAATAATGAGGAGCTTTCCCCAACGATATGGAATCAAGATGAACTGCAAGAAATAAATGTTAATTTCAACAGCACCATCCCTAAAAACTATTCGCAACTTTCCAAAAAAATTTTTCACCGAGATCACTGGAGTTAGCAATCACTGATAGGAATTTAACACTTTATAAATTCCCCAAAGAGCTTCTTTATGAAGAGCTGACAGCAACAGCAATGTGAGATACAGTCTCTAGTATTGGAGAGCATCCAAACTCGTGATACATTGCAATTCAGTTTTTCGATGAACATCAGCGTACAAGATTTCAAACTGAAGTAAAAACTTTAGGAAGTTATGTGCTAATAATAGTCGATCAAAGCTTGCAAAACTATTATAATGGAATAATTAAAAACACTTATTTCAGATATACTATACAAGATTTACAAAAATTAATTCAGTCATTTGGAAAAGCTATTTATATAAAACAAATCTACTTGTCTTGCATTGGTGGTCGAGAGGTCAGCATGACTGCCTTGCACTTACAGGCAGTTGTCTGGGTTGCAGGTTCGAATCCCAGCCAATGCTATGACACTTAAAAAAAACAAATCTACTTATCCGACACCCCCATCCCAGTTTTCAGCAACAATTTTCATTCAAAATAAAGCTGAATGACAGTGAAAAGCCAGAAGATATTCCCACACAAATAGTTGACCACAATGCAATACTGACCATTCACATAAAAGGATTAAGGCCAAGATGTTTTGCATGCAGTGAAACCAGACACTTAGCAACCAATTGCAACACCAAAAAGAACGAGAAAAACCAACCGAGCACTGAATATCAACCAAGAGAAGCTTACCAACAGGAATCAAACAATACAAAGCAGATAACAAAAAACAACTAATAAAGAAGAAAGAATTAATAAAAAAACCCACAGCTCAACAGCAATTGAATAACAAAAAAACTGCACACACATTGCCAACATCTGAAATTCTGGATTTGTCAACAAAAACAAACAATAGAATTCAAACCTTCACTGATAAAAAAAACAGAAAGTCAACAGCCTCAAGAGGCGACAATGGAAAAAATACAGTACCCAATCTAACTCAGCCTACCAACAATATTGATGAAAAAGATATAATAAAAGAACAAATAAACTTACACAGTAATAGTGATCAGGAATATATATATACATATATATATATATATATATATATATATATATATATATGTATATATGTTTGGTGTTATATATATATATATATATATATATAACACCAAACACCAATATTAAAAATAACACAACAATGAAAATTATGGAAGCTATCACTCCAAATATGCCTCAAATCACTAAAGCTAACACAGAACAAAGGAGGAGACCAGACTGCCCACCAAAGAAAAACAGAGGGCCCAAAAAAATCAAAATAACAGAATTCAACATTAGCCTTGCTGATCACAAAACTACAACTACAGTAGAAACAGATGAAGATCTGGAAATGGAATATGAGAAGGAATGGAAAGAAATACCAGATCAACCCTAACATTTAAATCTCAACCAAAAATCAACATATAATGAAAATAAAAATCACAGCAATCAACATCAGGGGTTTGAACTCAACCTCAAAAATTAATAAGTTAATACACTGGATCAAGGATATACAACCATACTTGTTTGGTATATTTGAGACAAAAATTTATGCTGGATCATAAACTGACCCAGCCAAGCATTTAAATATGGAAGGTTTCTGTGCATGCTCCAGAGACTCTTCCTCTCTCTCTCAGCTGACACCGAACTCATAATTGCTAGAAATTGCTCATTCACAACTTTCAAAATAATTCACATTGACATGAACTTATTAATTGCAACCTTCAACAAAAAAGCATATCAATAAATCTGGTTTTTGTATATATGCCTTTACAGGATAGAAAAATAGATACCATAATTGCAATCATTAATTCCAGGTTAGCTACAACTTCAAACCCAATTGTGTTAATTAAAGACTTTAACTTAAAATATCAGGAATTTACGCAACATTGGCTTCATAGAATAAACATACCACTAATGAGTGGCCAAGGCTTTTTGCCAGATGATGCCATCTCTTTCACAATAATCACTTCTCTTCACTTATTAATCTGTGCTTTTATTCTCCAATCTTTCACCATCTTATCGAAATAAAACTAACTCCCTCAACTTTTTCTGATCACTCAGCTCAAATAGTCACAATTGATTGCTCTCAAATTCAAATATCACCCTTTCCACTTACAAGAACAATAAGAGTTTTACTCCCAGAATCAACCCCTGAATTTCTGTTCTCTGAGACTTACATAATGCTAAACAAAATCAAAGATATGACTTTGAACCCAGTTCAGAAATATCTTGCATTTATGGAAATGCTGTCCTTTAACATCAACCATATAACAATAAAATAACCTCCACCATCAAGACTTTTATCTCTAGCAGATCAGTTGCACCAGAGAATAATCATTATTAACCCATCACATTGCACCCAGCAGTATATATTCAAGCTTACACATGCATACAATAAAGCATGTGATGAACTCAAAAGCTATCTGAAGATAAAGAAAAGAAAGATATGCCTAACCAGGCCACACACCTGGACAAGAGATTATATAAGATGGGTGTTGGGGAACCAACCAGACATAAAAGTGCCAATGGCGAACCAACCAGACATAAAAGTGCCAATGGCACTATATACAAATAATGGAACATATGCAATATACAATACGATTATGCCAATTTTTGAATATTTTAAGCAGAAATTATGAGAAAAACAACCATATAAAATACCACATAATCTGTTTCGCCCACCAGAAACAAAAACCCCATTCACAAAAGATCTATTTACAACAAAACTGAATACCATTCAAAACACTTGACACCCAGGTAGTCCTAATGTCCCATTGTTTATATTAAAACACTTAAGTAAATTTACAACAGAATATTTGTGTCAGTTAGCAAACCATCTAGCACAACAAATTCAGCCCATGGAGGGTGTCCCACCCATTACAGACCTCAGGCCAATATCTTTGGGGCCTTTGCCGATCAAAATTATTGAGGAAATTATTAAAGATGAAATTGAACCATATATAATGCCACTTATCTCTGAAGCACAATATGCTAAAAAGAACTCTTCAACAACAGAAGCAGCCTTATTTTTCCAAAGCAATTCTAGCCACAGTAAAACAGCAGAAAAAATATGGACCCATCATTGTGCAGCATAACATAGAAGCTGCTTTTCACTCAGTCAATATACATAAACTTCTGGAAAAGCTAAAAGACACAGAAATTCCTTGAACACACCTATATATAATTGCAAACCTGCTTCTGAACAGAGAGATCCATATAACTTTAAATGGAAGAAACTCACCATCTTTCACACCCACCAAATCTATATCCCAAGGATTCCCTGTGAGTTCATTATTGTTTATATTTTACATCAATCCACTTATTAAAAGCATACAAGATGCATTTATTGGGATCAAGATACCAGACACAACACAGCACACTACATGCATTGCCTATATGGATGATGTTACCATATTCCTAACATAAAAAAAACAAATACTGCAACTCCAAAAAATATTACAAGAATATTCACAGAAATACTAATTAAAGTTTAATCTGGCAAAAACCACAACCTGGTCACTATACACTGATGAACCATGTACATCAATTTACAAATCAAAACCAAACTCATTCCTTGGGTTCCCATCTCATATGGGAATTATGAGAATGAGATGCCACATCCAAAATAAACTAAAAGAAGAAGCCACAAAAATTATAAACTCCTTGTCCAAGGCATATTTTTCACTGTATTCCAAAGTACAGTTAATTAACCAGCTTATCACAACCAAAATAACATACTATGTACCAATTATTCCATTCTTGAAGGCATTTATTTCAAAAATTAAAACCATATATAATAAACTACTTTGGGCCAGAAAAACAGTAGCAATCTCCACAAAAAAACTTAGCCAACCCCTAATAAAGAATGGATTTGGCTTGCACAACGTTCACATTTTTCATCTACAAAAGTTAAGGAACTCAATAATTACAATCCTTGCCAAATATCCAAAAATTAACCACTTGCTAGAAGTTACTCCAACAGATATACCACCTCCAAAAGGTTCTTTTTTCACTAACATTATATACAAATGCAAAACCACAGACAAGATTCCAGAACAGTATTTGCATAAATATTCATACTGGGATATTTATGGTTTAATGAACAGAGAAACAGATAATAATTTATACAACCTATGCTAGGAATTAACAACAAGAGACTACTCAAGGAATATAAAAAATGGAATCTAGAGCCTAAATACTTTGATTTTATCATTAAAATAAAGCTCATTGCCTTGCCAACAACCCACTTTCTTTATCATAAAAGAATGTATAGATCTATTGACCCTTTCTGTGGACTCTGCCATTGAGCAGAAGATACACTGGACCACATTATTTATCAATGTATAGCACTTAACCAAACACAACAGATGATGTGTAACACCTACAGAAAACCTGGTACAATCATTAATCACATAATGGTAGCTTTTCAGGGAAGATAAATACTTAGCATTAGGGCAGCCACGTTTGTACTATGCACATACTGGTGCTCCAGATGTACTTTCTTAATTGGCAATAATACCAGATGACACCCAGTACACATTAGAAATAGAGACAGAATAATAATCAATCCCCACTTATATGCAGCAACATGGTCATTGTTAAGGCAAACATCAATGCTGTGAATGCTGCAAAATAACTATGATACAACTAACATTCAAAAAGATATGCCACAAAACTAAATAAGCTCATCAAACTTTAGAACTCTGATCATTTTTTTTTATATTGTTATAGTCCATTAACCACAAAGTGTAACCACTGAATTCCTTTATATATGTTTACCCTAATATTACTCATTGTATGTTAAATTTGAAATTTTCTAGATGTAAACTTATGTAAACCATTGAGATCAATAAAGCTTTTATTGAAACATAGTAGTAGTAGTTGTAGTAGTAGTAGTAGTACTAGTAATAGTAGTAGTAGTAGTAGTAGTAGTAGTAGTAGTAGTAGTAGTAGTAATAATAATAATAATAATAATAATAATAATAATAATAATAGTAATAATAATAATAATAATAATAATAATAATAATAATAATAATAATAATAATAATAATAATAATAATAATAATAATAATAATAATAATAATAATAATAATAATAATAATAATAATAATAATAATAATAATAATGTAACAAGAAATCAACCACCATCATAAAGGCTTCTGCAATATGCCAATCAATTGCACCAGAGACTAAGGATGATGGCTCCAACACACAACACACAAATACACATAAGAAAGCTGACTGATGCTTATAACAAGACCTGTGAATCACTGAAAGAATATCTGAAGATAAAGTAAATTAAGCTTTGCATGGCACAACAGCGCACATGGACCCACATGTTTATCAAGTGGGCTTTACGTTATGTACCAGACCTAAAGGTGCCAATCGCAATCCAGACTAAGGATGGTATGTTCTCTGGCCATAACATGATCATGCCATTGACCAAATACTTTCAAGAAAAGTTAAGTGCTGAGCCTCGCATTTTCTTTCTGCCAAAATGTTTGAAGAAATTGAGAATGAATTACCAGTTAATGAAAATGATATAATAGACAAAATGAGAACTATCAGCAATTCTTGTCACCCAGGTGGCCATGGGATACCCCTTTTTATTCTCAAGCATTTAAGGTTTTTTACAGCTAAATACCTCAAGGATTTAGCAAACCATCTCGCTCAAAAAATTAAGCCAACCACAGGAATATATCCCATGAAAATAGTGCCATATAATGAGAAAGAGAAAGGCCTAACCCTTCCTATTACAATATTGGAAAAGTTTATAAAAGATAAGATTGGGCCCTATAATTTATCAACAATCAGTGAATCACAATTTGAAAAGAAGACATTGTCAACAGTGCAAGCAGCATTGTTATTCAAGACCATGATGATAGCCACTAGGGTGAGGAAGAAATACAGCACAGTGGTGGTACAGATAGATATTGTTTCAGCTTTTGATTCAGTGAGAATCCCTGTGCTACTGGATATGCTCAAGAAGACTAAAATACTCAAAGCTATGCTATATTTAACTGCAAACTTGATGCTGAGCAAAGAACTTTATGTTACTATGAATGGCAGAAATTCATCTTCATTCATCCTAACACAATCACTATCCCAGAGGTCGCCTCTGAGTGCATTAATGTTTATTGATTATATCAATCCACTTATTGAAAAAAATAATAGCACATTCATTGGAGTTCAAATACCTGGTATAACACAGAAGATTGCATGTCTCTCATACATGGATGATGATATCAGTCTTCTTGACATCCAAGAAGCAAATACCACAGCTTCAGGCAGTTCTTGAACAATTCTCAAAACAATACAGAATGAGAATACACCTAAAAAAGACTGCAGCTTAGATGCTACTCACTGAAAGGCCATGTGAGCCAATGTATTGAGCAAAACCTACTCCATTTCTAGGCTTTCCTTTTTTTCTAAGAGTCACTGGAATGAGATGTCAGATCCAAGCCAAGCTCAAAGAAAAAGTCAAAAGCATAGCTTAATTACTCTCAAAGGCATATTTGCCCATATATGCAAAGATGCAACCGATTAACAAGCTTATTAAAAACCAAGATAGCATATTACATGCCTGTAAATGAATTTTCAAAAAAAATTATGGCATGCATTAATTCCATATGTTGCAAGCTCATCTGGGAGAAAAGACGGTGGCAATTTCAATGGTAAAACTCAATCGCCCTCCTATAGCAAATGGACTGGGGTTGCATAGCTTACAAACATTTCAGACATTCAATATAAGGAATGTTATAATTGCTATACTCACTCAATTTTCTAAATTAAGACACTTAGAGCAGATAACACCAACAGATAGGCCTCCTCCAAAAGATTTTTGGCAGTCACCATCTACCTATGCAGGAGAGAAAGAACAATCCCATATCAATTTGAGCAAAAACAAGTGTTAATTTTCAATGTTAATATTTTTTTAGAATTAATAAATAAGACCTAATAATAAAATTCAAAGTAACATATTTCTTCTCTTCTCATAAGTCCTTCATTAAAATTCTGCTGATAAGTTGGGGGTATAACAGTTTGCACAGTTGCTAAGCAACAAGTCTTTGTTGAAAGTTTTTTTCTTCCAACTTTCTCCTCTTCAGCATATAAATTAACAATAAAAAATAATTGTCAACTTTCAAATCTGGAAAAATCTAAAAATTATCATCCATCCTGTTGTGAAAAGATGTTTACAGTCTATATTTTTGTAATGTTCCTCCAGGATAATAATATGTTTGATATCAACTAAAATATCAATTTAAGATAAGTAGTCCATTTTTTCCATGCACATATGTATCCAACTTCTTTGACAATTGATGCATCATCCTCAACATTTCTTGAGCTCATAATTCAAAATAAAACAGACATTGTATCATTTATTCATTACAATCCAATAAAGCACAATAAAACCCCAAATAAATGAATCCAGGTTTTAGTATTCAAAGTTATTTCTTAATAATATACTTTTCTTCCATTAATCACTTTCTTCCTTTAAGAATATAGCAAATAAATAGCAGTCATTACATTTAAATATTCTCACATCTTTTATACATCATTTTTCAGCAATTAGTTTATCTCTAAAATCTCTTTCTACACAAGTCCAAATCAATATTTGTTTTAAAGATAAACATTATTAAAACTGCAATTATTTGAAAATAATGATATAAATATTCCAGAAAATTATATATTGTAATTTAAATATATTGTAATTCATCTCCAATTTTTTTTGTATTAAATTATTGTCCTTTAAAAGTTATTAATTTTCAGAAAATATGGACATGGTCATTATATATAATATACTCCTAGAGAATAACTATCTATAATTTCAAAGTATTCCACAACAAAAAGTATTCAAATTCTTATATAACCTTAGTAAGAATATGCTTCCATAAATCATTCGGCTTTTGGTCACTAATTTGTCAATACACTTGACTATAAGTTTCTGCTCCATAAATTAATGTTGAATTTTAATCAAGATTCTAAACAGTTTACTAATAGGAAATTTAAATCACTTTACCCACACATATTGTTGAACTAAATAATAATTTTCTTTATTCTTTAGACTTTATAAAATATTATTTTAACATTTTAAATAATTTACTATTATGTTTCAGTATATTACAAGCCAATCATGATATAACTTTATACTGTTTAATAATAAGCAATACTTGAAACAAAAATGATTATAATATAAGTGTTCAGCCCTCATTTTCACACACTGTACTTATACCACATTCATTAAGAAATTTGATTGGATAGAGTCAGACAAACAAATTAATTTACATATTACATAAATTAAGTAATTTTAAAATTGAATATAAAATAATGAGTCATTTTTAAAATAAAAATATAATAAAACATTTCATACTTAATTTATTTTATAACTCTATACAACCAAGCAAAATATTTAAAATAATACAATTTACTAATTCTTACCAATTTATTAAATTATAAAAAAATATTTAATTTAATGTAGCAATTTTAGTCTACATATTTATTAGTTCTAAATACCATTAAAAACTAACTAAAGTATTCATTTAAAGTTATTATCATGTTCAAATGTTCCCACTTTATCAATAATTTTAGAAAATAATTAAAACTTTCTTTGAATTTATGCAAGCATTACACACATATTACTAGTCATGTGATAAGCTTTCCCAGACAAAAATGTTGCAATTTTTAAAACTTACTGTCTGAAATAAAATTAAATGACTATTTAATTAAAAAAATAATCCATAATATAAAATATTAAACATAATAATAAAATTTAGAATAGTAAATTTTGATATTTTATATAACAATATATAAAATTAAAACATTTGGTACATCATAAGATATTAAGAAATTTAATAAATAATTATTGAATAGTTTTAACTTATTTTAAAAATGGATTTAGTATTTCTTCAAAAGTATTCAATTATATTGCAAACTGCTAATTTTAAAAGATTTATTAAATAGAATATTAAATATATATTTCAAGTATCAACCTATTTTGCTTACTAAATATTAAATTATTCTACTCTTATTTTATAATTTTGATAGAATTTTAAAATATTCTCTGACTACTAATAGATTCATTTTAACAAATTTAAGTCCCTTTAAGTCATTATAATTAGAATTATAACTCTTATAACTACTTTAGTTTAAAAATTTTAATGAATTGACTTTCTTCAGCATACCTAGTTTTAACAATATATATATATATAATATCTAAAGAGCCTGCTACTAGCTCTAAACAAGCTTAATTTTTTTTTATGATAAATGCTACAAGAGAAAATACATGAAGCTTTTATCTATGATGGTCCCCATCCCCAGACCGGTTTTGAGCTATGGCTCTCATCAGTGAGGAGCTAGGACATAAGATTCCAAATATTAACTCAAGCCAAGCATTTATCTAATTCTTAAATATCTTTTTCTTAATATTTAAGAATTAGATAAATGCTTGGCTTGAGTTAATATTTTGAATCTTATGTCCTAGCTCCTCACTGATGAGAGCCATAGCTCGAAACCGGTCTGGGGATGGGGACCATCATAGATAAAAGCTTCATGTATTTTTTCTTGTAGCATTTATCATAAAAAAAAATTAAGCTTGTTTAGAGCTAGTAGCAGGCTATATAGGTCATGTGATATATGACTGATTTTTAATATATATATATATAGGGAAAAACATGACTAATCATACTACTGTCAAACAATTTTAAAAAATCTAAACACATTACTGCATAAACAACAAAACAATTGTCTTCATCATTCTTTTAAAGTGTATAAATTTTATATTTGGGTTTCTATTTATTCTATAAATAATGTTTATAATTTTAAAGAATTTGTCTATTGTTATTTACTTAATGTTAACTATTAAGTTCATATTTATTTGTTAATTATTAAATGTGTATTTTATGTATTGGTTATATTATTAGTTTTATTATTTACTATTAATGACTGTTTACTTTTGTGAATGTTATTTTATATCATGGTTTTATATTTGAGTTATTTTAATTGTGCTGTATGTTTTATAAGTTAATATTTTAGGTTTACCTTAAAAATATTGTTTTTATTTAAAATTATATGTTTTATTCTTCATTTTAATTTCTCCTATGTAGCAGATTGTGTTTGACATTTTACTTTCATAATTATTAAAAAAATATAAAAAAAAAACTAATTAATTTGTTTGTTAGAATTCAGTATTTAAGATATCAGATTATTTTTTATAAATACTGTAAATTATATATTCCAATCATGTAATATTGTTTTAGATAATAAGTAACATTATTTAAGGGTTATAATTTCTTTTAAAATTTTAAATATTGATTCTAAATAAAGTTATTACAAAATTAAATTGTTTGATTTAATTTTTGAAATTAAATAATTTATAACATGTTTAGATTTGAAAAGATATTTTAATTATGCAATTTTACATTTATTTTTAAAAAAGTTAGATTAAATAAATGTTATATTTATTAGAACAATATTGTAATAAGTTTAATTGTCTGTTAAATAAATTAGTTTAATTGGCTATTAAATAAATTTAAAAAGGGGGTGTTTATAACCATAATTTATTTGAAGTTAATTATAATTTAATTGAAATTCCATGCTTAATTTATCTAAATTTAAAATAAGATCATTTTTGAGGATACTAGATAATGGCCAATATAATATTTTTAACAGGGTGGTGGGATAACACAACCAAATCTATATTTATTGAGATTATAAATGTAAATTATTTTTTACAGCAATTTCTTTCCATTACTATTCTGGTAAGGTACTTTTTACTTTCTTTATATTCCAAACTCATGAAGTTAATTTCACATTGAAATATATTTGGATATAATTTCTATATTTATTGTGATGTTTTTAAAAGAATATATTTTGTATTTGAATATGTTGTCTTGTTTTTTACTGAGACTTTTAATAAAATTTATGATTCTACTATGAATGAGGATTATGTAAACATGGTAGTTTTGACATTAAATAATGTTAGTAAATTAGTAAATAATTCTAAAAATGTTATACCTGTCAAGCAGAAAAGTAATATTGTGTATCAAATATTTTGTGGCTGTATGTTATCATATATAGGTGAATTTAGGTGTAGTATTGAAAAAAATTAAAGGAGCATAAATTGTTATATAAGCATGTAAATAATAATAATATTATTAATTTAATGACTGCTTCAGTTTTCTTGGATCATGAAAGGACATGTAAATATAATTTTAAATTTGATATTAAAGTATTAAGCTTCTTCATGAAGAGAGAAACCATAATAAAATAAAAATTAAGGAGGCAATTTTAATAAATAGGAATAAAATGAATATAATTAATAGACAAGCTGCTAATATTAAAATTCAGGATTCATGGGACTTTACCTGATGACATTTGCTTCTATTTTGTTCTTTGAATTTAATGGCAGTTGTGGCAGGTTAAGGAATTAATTTAAAGTATTTCTGCAGAGAGTTTATTACCATTATATTTATTATTTTTATTGTTATATATATATATATATATATAATTAAAATTACCCCAAAATCCAAAATTCAACAAAACCAGCATAAAAATAATATTAAAACACTACCAAAGGTTTCACTGCTACAAGCAGACTTCTCAAGTGTAAAGAACTACAAAAACTACACAATATATATATAATATTAAACATTACCCACAAATCCATTCACTTCCCATCCACCCTTAATATTAAAATAACTCTTAAATAAGTTAATTGCTTCAGAATAATAAATTTTCAATAATAAAGATTCTTTAATTCTTCTTTTGATTTCATTTCTCTCAAAAAAGACAACCTTAGCTAAGGTTGTCTTCTTTGAGAGAAATGAAATCAAAAGAAGAATTAAAGAATCTTTATTAATGAAAATTTATTATTCTGAAGCAATTAACTTATTTAAGAGTTCTTGTTTAATATTATATATATTGTGTAGTTTTTGTAGTTCTTTACACTTGAGAAGTCTGCTTGTAGCAGTGAAACCTTTGGTAGTGTTTTAATATTATTTTTATGCTGGTCTGGTTGAATTTTGGATTTGGGGTAATTTTAATTATATATTGACTAGTTTAGCTTTATGCTTGTAATTTATATATATATATATATATATATATATATATATATATATATATATATATATATATATATATATATATATATATATATATATATATATATATATATATATATATATTAAATAATCTGTTGAACTATAAAAAACATTATACTTATTCTTGTTTAAATAGATAGAAATAGAGCAATTCTATAATAAAAGACCAACAATCAGATTTGGAAAATATATATATACTTATGTATTAGTCTGGCCATGCCTTTTCACATTTGCATCAGTTTGCTGATTACTTTGTAATATTGTTATGTCATCAAATAACGTGTTCACTGCTTCTTCTGACAAACTTAAGCAATAAATTTGTCAAAATGGCAATGTGTATAAGTTATTTCATGACATTTTACAAGATTTAGAAAGTTATTGGCTGACTGATATCATGAAAAGCATAGCAGCTCTAATGTGTAATACTAATTGCACAGACTAAATCTGAAAAAATACATTTTTAACAATACAAAAAATATAATTTTCTACATAAAAATAATGACAACCTATAATAATACTGAATAAAAATGGCATTTCATTGCAGCAAGGTCCCAACTCACACATACACAGGCTACAGTGTTCTGCCATTGCACAACTGCTAGAAATTTCCAAATTTTACTTAAAATTAAAAATTACATATATTAACTTTGGCATCAAATTACAAACAGGCACTAAAGCAAAATTAATAAAAATAATACTGCATATTATGCCACTTAAATAAGGATAATTATAAAAATAATAAGTATATTAACTTCAAAATGGACAATAAAACAAAGAAAAACGGAAAAAAATATTACATCTATTAACTATGGCAGAAGAGACAAAAATGGACAGCTAAAAAGCAACTTATATCTAGATCAGATTTTTAAAAAATGAAGAGTTAAAGATGTGTTTATATTATATAAAGGCTGCACAGGACCTTGATTGAGAAATACCTAAATATATTTATTTTGTTAAAAAAAAAAAGAAATTAGTAAAATTTTATCAAAACATAAAAAAAAAAATTCAACTTTTATTAAAATGAAACCAATGGGTGGACTGATTTTTTTAATATAGGGCAGAATGCATATGAAAGCACTATCCTCTTTGTGTAACCAAATAAATTTAATTATTCACTTTTATATGACTTAGAGCAGTGGTCTTCAACCTTTTCACACCTGCGGACCGGTAAAAATATGAATAAGATTTCGCGGACCAGCAGAAGTTTACGGATAAATTTTCTTAAAGATATAACCTGCTTAGCCTTAGATAAGTATAATTGTTATAACTGACCAAAACAGCATACTAGTTATTGTGTATTGTAATGGTGTTGCTTACCTTCACATGTTGAACACTCTTTCTCGAGTTGCGCAGTCATACTGCTACAGAAAACAGTATAATAACAATCATTCTCATTAATGTGCTTGCATTTTATATTTATTATTTCATTGTTAAAATATGCAAGAATAAAATGTTATTCACCTGAATGTTGAAAAAGTCAAAAGTTTTGATCTTATTTTATTTTTATTTGGGGGGGGGGGAGTGGGTTGAAAAATACTTTGTCATCACTGAGACAAAAGATAGACACCAAAGTTATTTTTTGTTTGTTTCTATTCTTTAAAAAAGGTAACAGAAATTGGTTTTAAAAATAAAAGTTTTAGTATTTTAGCGATATACAAATAAAGCCAAAAAAATATCGCCTTATAGGCCAAAAAAAAAGTGGGCGTATTTTTAAACAAACAAAAAAAGAAAACGAAACTTGAAAAAGTCAAAAGTTTTGATCTTACTTTATTTTGGTGTGGTGAGGGTAAATATACTTGGTAAAAGTTAGAGACAGAACTTATTTTTTGGTTTTTATTTTTAACAAAAGGTAATAAAAATTGATTTCAAAAATAAAGTTAAATCCAAAAAAAAAAATCGTATAGCCAAAAAAAAACCACTAAAAATGAAATATTAAAAGAGAGAGTAGAAAAAATTTAAGAGATCAAAAAAAGTCACGTTACATTTTATTATTTTAACAATATTGACAAGCGGCTGTGATTGGCTATCAAAAGACAACTGGGAATTTGTATAATAAAAAACTTTTTCTACCCCCCCCCCCATTAACCCTTTAACTGTCCAATTGTTCATTCGCTGCTGGTGGTATCACTCAAAGCTTTTAATTAGCCGATGCACAAAATAATGTATCAATTTTTCAAAAGTTATTGACCGTTTTTTTAAATATATTCACTTTAGTTTCATTTTTAAAAAGTATATTAGTAATTTCTCACATTATAAAAATAAACGAAAGTTTGTTCAAAAATAAATTTTGATTTTTAATTTTAAAAATATTTGTTACGGTTGACATGAAAAGAAACGGCAATCATAATTTCACGTTATGATTTTTTTTTCCCGACTTTGCAATAAATAAATAATTCTTGCTAAAATCGTAACTATTTTTGTAAAATAATATTTATTTTTGACATATTATATGAAAATAATTTGTATTTTATTTGTATTTCATCAAAAAATATTTTTAAAATGCTCTAAAACATTCGTTTATCATTTTCAAAATAAAACAAAAGCGTTCAGTAAATTTTTAATTTTTGGCAGCCATATAAAAATTTTAACAGCCAATAAGATTCAAGAAAAGATGATGAGAAGGCGGAGCTTTTCCATTTTCTTTTGTTTACAAAATTTCAACAGCCAATAAGATTCAAGAAAAGATGTGAAAAGGCAGTGCTTAGTTTTTGTTTGACATAAATCATCAATTAATTGATTTTTTACTTGTAAAATAATTCAATAGATGGCAGTATATTATAAAACTTTTTGCGTTCTAAAAAATGACGTTAAAACCGTAAACGTAGTCCAAAAACTAAGCAATTTACAGCGATGTCAAATTTACTCGATTAAAGACGAATTTACGAATATGTATCAAAAATTGCCTCGATTAAGAACGAGTCAAACAGTCAAAAGGTTAACGTCTGTGATAAATAGAAAAACAAATTAATTTATATATGATTGATTAGATTTTGTTTTTGTTGTTTCTTTTTTTTTAATCAGGTAAAAATGCGATGAAAAAATAAATAAAAATTATTTATACTAATTAAAAGTTTAAAATCTTATTACTGTATTTTATTATTATAAACTTTCTTCCCAGTCTAGTGCACGGACCTCCAGAAAAGTTCTGCAGCCCAGTGCTGGGATGCGGCCTGGTGGTTGAAGACCACTGCTTTAGAGGAAGGGGTTATAATTTTCAAATGAATGCATCATTTTCTTTATGTTCATTATGTAATTTTATGCCAGAGTTAATATACTTAATATGTTTTAATTTTAAGTAAAATTTGGGAATTGCTGGCCATTTTTGTGATGGCAAAATGACATATGTTGGGTGTGGAGGGAGGGGGGAGAATGTCTATGACAACACCTAGTGCCATTTTTTAAAAATTCACAATTATCTGTTTTTATTTAGTATTTTAATGTGTTTTTATTATTTTGGTGTACAAATTTATTACTTAAATTTGTCAGAAGTTTTGGTGTTCACATTATTTGAAAATATTGCAGAGTTTATCTGATAGGATTGCAAGGTTAAAAATTTATGGATGGAACAATATGGATGCGAAAAGGCACAGCAGGTCTAATATGTAAGTACCAAAAATTAATATCACAGTTCATAGAATACAAATTTCAGCCAAGAAAATAAAGTATTCAGCACATATATTTTCTTAATACAAAAAAAAAAATTCATTACATATCAAAGCGAATGAAATCTAGGTATTTTTTTCTTCTTTGAATGATGTTAATTTACTTTTCCATTGAATTCTACTGATTCATTAGTCACTTAGCAAATCATGTCATGTGTTAGTATTGTAAGAGATAATAAATCTTTAATCAAAGAATCTTTACCTTCCAATGCCATCATTATATCATTATAATGATACATAAAATGTACTATTATAATGAAAGAAAGAAATTTTGATGATTTATACG
The DNA here is from genome assembly GCA_028023455.1 of Epiperipatus broadwayi. Classification (NCBI taxonomy): domain Eukaryota; kingdom Metazoa; phylum Onychophora; class Udeonychophora; order Euonychophora; family Peripatidae; genus Epiperipatus; species Epiperipatus broadwayi. The sequence continues at coordinate 1,163,331 of JAQFVV010000106.1, read as the reverse complement.
GTATTGATTAAATATTTTTATAGTGTAGATTGTATTTGTTTCTTCCATAACAAAATATGTTCATGTTTAACATAGCATAATATTTTCACAAAATATATTATTCATAGTTCCTATTACATGCCCATGCAATAAAAGTATATTTTATAATTATAAATTTAAAATCATCATATCCAGAAGATTTATTACATATTGATGAATCTTACTATTTTGCCTTGATAATTTTATATTATTATACAACAATTTTAAGTAAACATTTTCCAATCTCTAATTTATATGGATACGATATCGATTAATCAATTTTTTTATAATCTATTTCACTAATAACAGTCCCTTTTTTTTAATTAGATGAAACAATTATATTAAAATGTGGTGTCAACTTAATTTTGAATTTGTTAAATTTTGTTGAATTAGTTCATTGAAATCTTTACTGTATTTTAACATATAACTTTTGATCTACAAAAAATCTCACGATGTTAAACTGAAGCCCGTATTATAATTATTAACAACTATTCATGTTAAAATACACTCAAACACATGAATTTTTTTAATTTAGTTATTATTTGTAAACACCATTAAAAATATTGAAAGTATTCTTTAGATTGCTTACCTCTTTTAACTAGAAAAAATAATATAAATCTAAACATGCTAAAAAAATATTTTATTATTGTTTTAATAGAGTCAAATAAATTAACCCACCTTCAAACGTATAACTTTATAGTATCGTTTCATATATCTTTTCTATTTTTCAGAAATGGAGAAATAAAACTAATATACATCCTTATTAATGCCAATTTTTATATCAGATGCATAATCGTTTTTTCCCTTAGTATTGATTGTAATGTTGTAAATGTAATAATTTGAACAAATTTTTGAAAACTCATTTTTTAAACATTTGTACATATCTTTTTGAATAATTATCATCAATAAATCCTTTATACATATAACATACTATTATCAATTTTTCTGATATCAAAAAATACATAAATTGCATTTTCATTCTGTAAATCATCACAGAATCGTTGATAAATATTCGTCTAAAACATGAAATAATTATTCATTATAATAATTAAAATCATTTTGTTGTAGTCAACTATGAAAGCCATGTGATTTACTCAGTATAATATTCAAAATAACTTTTGCTATTGTGAATAATAATTGTCAGTTTTTGTTTGTTTTTTATACCTAATTTGTTTTTATAACTTAAAGATAATAGAAGCATATCTTAAAATCAGCTATATTAGCATTACTGATTATATTTTACTAATATTATTTTTAATTGTAGTGAAATCATTGTAACATAACTTATGTTAAAACTTTGAAGGAAATCCATTAGGATATTCTGGATTTAGTAAGATAACTACATAGATAGATAGATAGATAGATAGATAGATAGATAGATAGATAGATAGATAGATAGATAGATAGATAGATAGATAGATAGATAGATAGATAGATAGATAGATAGATAGATAGATAGATAGATAGATAGATAGATAGATAGATAGATAGGTAGGTAGGTAGGTAGGTAGGTAGGTAGGTAGGTAGGTAGGTAGGTAGGTAGGTAGGTAGGTAGGTAGGTAGGTAGGTAGGTAGGTAGGTAGGTAGGTAGGTAGGTAGGTAGGTAGGTAGGTAGGTAGGTAGGTAGGTAGGTAGGTAGGTAGGTAGGTAGATAGATAGATAGATAGATAGATAGATAGATAGATAGATAGATAGATAGATAGATAGATAGATAGATAGATAGATAGATATTAAAGACAATAGTATGGGGATCACTGTTTAAATATACATACATTAAAAAGATTAGTCTATCATTTAGTGTGAACTTTAGTTGCTTTGTAATAATTCAAATTCCACAAAATAGCATTGTTAACATTACCGTATAAAAGAATGTCATTGGGTGACCATAATAAGAAAATTACTACATTTATTGTCCAGTTTTAGTCCATTAATCGGTCACTAAAATTCTGGCTGCATTCTATGATTCTTAAACAGGTTAACATTAATTTTATTATACATGTAAGCAGAAATGCTCCTCTTTTTCTGTTATTCAAGTTGATAAAAAGATAATCTTTAAAAAATCGATTTTTCTTCGTAAAAAGACAGGAATAGCTTTAATGCTCCATGTTTTATAGGCAATTTTAAAATATAAATTAAACAATTGTAGTGTTTACACAGTTAAAAGATTTCATCAGTAGCTCTTACTTTAAAACAAAATCTATCAAACATCCTACTTATGTGCCTAATGCCATTAACATTTTAACTTTTAAAAATAACTAATTTATGATGTATCCACAATATGTTATTATAAAATGTTTGAATAATAATGAGTTAATTTATACTGTGCTTCTTTAATTATAAGATAGTAACATCCATTGTTTTGATTTAGCTTGCATTCAAGTTTTAATTGTTGTGACGTTTCTAGCTAAAATGATGTCCTATTCACTATTTGTCCTTTATATAAGTTCAACACTCAAGATACCATTTGCATTATCAACAGGAAATCAATGATCCAAAAGATTTATGGATTTTTATAGTACTAATACAAATGCACTACATCTATTATTCATTAATTACTCAATATTAAAACAAATAAAGTAGAGTAATTAAATGAATTACAATTCTTTCGAAATATAGTTAATATAAATAAAAAAAAACTTCATATAATTTGCTATTTGCTATATGACCAACAGTGAAATGTATTTACAGATAACATGAAATTAGATTCACAAACTATTTGTGATTATTGGCTTAGAATCAGAAATACATTTATATTCAAACTGACTTCCATTGATAATCTTATTTAGAATATTATTTATTTAGATAGATTTCATTATGACAGCTTACATACTAATAATATATCATTTAAAATATTCTAACTATGAAATAGATTCACAAGTGCCTTTATTGAGTCCTTGAATTCTGTTGTTGTAGCTACATAATTTTGTGTTATTAAGTATGGGATTTATAATGTTTGCTACCAACATTTACATAGATCACTGGATAATAAATTTCATTTCTTTCAGACTATTAGTGTTGTACCAGTCGGTTTTGATATCACTCAAATTTTATATCTCTTTGAACTTCTTTATCATATCTATACAGTATTATTATTATTATTATTATTATTATTATTATTATTATTATTATTACGCACAAACTCCTTTTGTACGCCCGCTAGCTCACGGAGATTTACATGAGAAACCCGGATAAATTACTTAAAACTACTGTCGTCACAGATCTTTACTTTACTAATGAAATTTATATATAAATGAATAAGCAAATTCATAAATAAATTGTCTAACTAGAATAAAAATTTAATAAGTATGTGTGTTTAAACCATCAAATCAGCAATACAATATCTGGGGTTAATAATAATAAAAGCAATATAGACTGCAGGTTTGTTTTACAATTCTGTTTAATATAATTACATAATTGGTTAACATAATAAAGCTACTTTCTTTACTAGTTTCTAATATTTGGAAAACATTATTCAACATTAATTAAATGCTTCATTCAATATAGGCAGGGAAGATCTATGTGCCAATGAGGTAGTGATCTGTAAACTATATATAACTCATTGCTATTAGATGCACTAATTTATTATTAATAAAATTAATATTTTATAAACACCAAATAATATCTTTCACAAATGAATATTTGATTTATACGTCTACAATATGGTCTTTTAATTATATTATAATGCTTTAACGTGAAGCGACTAACAAATAAATCAATAATTACAACATGGGTTTGTAAAATATTGCGTATGCTTAGGAAATCGCTGTTAAAAAGGGAATCGCTTTAAATCAAGCGGGTTATCAACATTAAAAGGGGTAACTAAACAATAAGTCACTTTGATTTTGACATACTTCACTTCGCCACGACTTAAGAGGCAACTTTAAAAGAAATATATAGATCTTGAGAACGAAAGCAGTACTGATATAGCAGGAATAAAAACATTGATAAGATTGTTGCAAATTTTGCCATTATATTTGAACAACAAAATGGTCACTCTGCGTTTTCGTAGATCACAACCTGGAGAGAGAACTTCCTCGGACATAAGAAGAAATGAGATTGGGGCTTTTTTCTTGCCTTACTGTCCGACTATGGGAATCCTGAAGAATGGAAATCCGCATTAATAGCTTAGATTTCCTAAAATACATTTATTAAAATAATAGCGAGTTCATTGAACTTAGAATAATTTGCTTATGCCAGCAATGCCTATATTAATGGAATAGACGCTTTATTCACGTCCATTACTTAAATTAAATACTAAAATAATTGTCAAAGCATAGCGACTTGAACTCTTTCAAAATCAAATTGGAATAAAACAATCACGACTATAATGTCGTACTAAATAACAATAAAAGTAATTACTCCCTTTTATTTAGAGATTTCCCAAACGCAAATTTCATTTAAAACCCTCTAATATCTCGTCAAAGCATATTATTTCTATTGCAATAAATATTTATTTCCTTCTCACAAACTCGAATTAGTGCTCTAATAACAAAATAACAACACACAATATTCATTTTATTGACAGATCGCAATTGTGAAGTATATTTATTATTGGATTACATTTAATAAAGTAGTTCCAATTCGGTGAATAAAAATGAGCTAAACAAATACTCGCTCATTTGGGAGAGTATTAAATCGACCAATCAATCACGGGCCGATTGGAAATATTTAAGGAAGGTTTCAATTCACCAAATTAGATTTATTGGCGCATAGATACTTAAATATTTAAATCATAAATTAATAAATAATAGGAAACCGCAATAAAAAAAGAAATATAAAATAAAAAGGCATTTTTAAGAGAAACTAGTAAAGTTGAATTAATATTATAGAGAGCAATGACAAAAGCAAAATTACAACAACTATATAAGTTTTAGGTATCTTACAAAGCGTGTTTATCTAGGATAGGATTGCAATATTTAATTATTGATAATATGAATGATATTTAAGACAAGAAAAGCGAATTATATATTTTAGAAAAATTATTCTGGCGGTAATATTACCTTCCAACAAGTCCTTTCATGTGTAGGCTTCATAACTGCTTGCAAGTTCCTTTTGGAGAGTGAAATGAGGCAACTTTCCATCGATGAACTAGCTAGCTATTTTTTTATTATTCAGCAAAGTTCACTCACCAACAGTTCTATTTATGATTTCAGGAGGCATTAGATAGTTTCATGGTAGCATACTGATGTTATTGGGAAAGGCTCGGGGAACAACAACTATGTGCCCCGACCTTAGCCTACTTTTTTGCGTACATTAAATCATAAAATATACCGACATAGATTCAAACTGCAACTCGTTCACTATAGTAGTCTGATCCTTATCACCCTCTTTTGGAGGTAGGGGTATTTATACTATTTTAGCAATGCTCCAGAATATTCTATCTTTCCATAGCTTCAGGCATTGTTCTCTCCATTCATTTACAATCAATATGTTCTATTGTGATTTTAAGATACACTCTTCCGATAAATCTTTTAAGACTTTTGTTAAGAATCCATTTTTAGTTAGCAAATGGATTACTAAGATAAAATTAAATTAATTTAAGATAAATCCCTTTGTTGAGTAGCCTACGTGACTTTCCAGATTTATCCAAAAGAATGTGACTTTTAATCACTAAAATTTAATAGAAAAATATAAAAGTAATTTTTTAGCAAATCTATTTAACGGACTTTACTATTAATATTTAAAATATGCGCATATATATATACACACACAAAAATATGTAATAAATAAATCTTATTTTATTAGAATTAACATTATTTAAACCTTATTATAGAAATTAAAGTAAAAATTAAAACGTTCATTATTAAATGAATATAACAAGGCTAAAGAAAGAAAAATAGGCTTGGTGTGTGTATAAATATAAACTGTCCGTCAAATAAATTTACTATTAAAAAGGTAGAGATCAGGTTTGATCTCAGGTTAGTGCTAAATAAGGCATGAAACTTGGATCGAGTTTGGATCCAATCGTTTCAGTGTTAAAGACAAATTTATGAGTTATAAGTACTTTGATTCTGCACATAAATATTTTATAATTTGTAAATTACAATACTATTTTCTAGTGTTATTTAATATCTCAAACTTGCAATAAATGGACCATTAATAATGTAATTATGTGGAGTATATGTTATTATATAATCAAAAAAAATTATGTGCCCATTCAGTTGGAATATGTAATTTTAGTTAAAGGATGGAAAAGGCTATACATAACAGAATTAAATCAGTAAAGTATATAATATTAGATCTATATAATTATTTGGATTCAAAATATTACAGTATTTATGAACTTAGGAAAAAGTATCCTATTTTTATAAGAATTAAAAATGGATGCTGGATATAGAGATATATTAGGCTTAAGACTCATTTAATTAATCATACTTATAATAAATGACCCAGGAGATTAGTAAATAGAGTAAAACTTTTAAAACATCAAATAACTTTAATATATTATTTACCTTGCTCTTATGCAAATTCAGTATTCCACAGGTGATTGATTAGTTTCCAAATCTAATTAATTTTCCAAGTGTATATCTTCCAGTTTTATTTTTAAATTATTGTCTTAATGTCATAATTTGTTTTCTCAAACATGATACCTCTTGTTATAAGTTGAATCTTTCTTCCATAAAAATTAAAATTTTGGACTATTTCTTTTTTCCTATTCACCAGGTATTTTCAATTCTAAGTTAGTATATGTGACAATATTTTTTTCATTGGTTCCTCTTGTTTTTTATTTTTCATTTTACCCTAATCTGTCATAATTTATCCATACGTTTATTACTTAATTTTACTAACTATAATATCATTACCTTTTATATCTATTAGAAATTAAGTTTTTTTTTTCTGAAAACTGTATTGACTTCAAAAATTAACGTTTTTTAAAAATAATTTTTAATTTCTCAACCTTGAAATATTTGGTTGTGTCAACTAGACATGATTCATTTTCTAAAGTTTCAAATTGAAAGAATGAACTAAAATGATTTCAGTTGAAGGAAAGTCTAAGTTAGTTCAATTAATTATATGAGGAGAAAACTAATGGTTGTTAAGAAATTACTAATTATGAGACTATCTTACAAGAGAGAAAATTTGCACACATTAAAGTAATGATACTGTATCAATTTTGAAATACTGTATATATATATAAATGAGACTGACTCAGGAATTAGATAACAGAAGAATATAGAAAAGGTATGTTACATCAAAAAATAAACTATTAATAAAACAGGAGAGAAAGAAATAATATATAAATTTATAATAGAATTTTTAGTTAAAATATTAATAAATATAGGAAATTTGATTTCAGACTTTCAAATCCCTTCACTATCCACACTATTTCATACTACTGATACACATGACCACACACATGCAGAAAAGATAACTAATCCCCAATATAGGTATTTCGTGCTAAACCAGCACTCATCAGTTGGTCCAGATTATCATCTCCCATATATATATTGTAACCGATGGAATTGTTGAATGCTGTATTCCATTTAAATTGAAGAAAGAAGGCTCCAAACGTTGGTGCCATTTTGTAACTGGTTGAATTGATGAATGCTGGGTGATGGTTAGGATGATCAATCTGATCTGATAAAAAAAATCCAAAATCTAATTTAAATTAATCTAGTCTAGCTCAATCGGGTCGCCATTATGTAATAAACCATCACAAAGCACAAATAATCTCTCTTAAAGTCTAATTTGTTTAAGCCGATATGTGAAACAAAAGAATAATGAGATTATCTGCTCCAGACATCAACAAATCCATCACATTACAAAAAGCACTGAGCAACGAAACCATCTACTATTGTCCTAGACAATAATATACGATTAGGCTAACTACTTGATTAGCAATCTAGTGAAAATCAAATCCAATTGATAACTAAAGCAGATTTCAATATATATTTTATTAACCTATTATTATTGTAGTAATTTAAATCTACTTCATTATTTAATGATGCTGCATTTTATCTTAACGGATAAGCTTCTAAATACCTATAATTGTATTTTACAAAACATTTTTACATATAGACACTATTTAAATATCAAAACAAAATAATACTTGACTCAAATATATATCTAGTTTAATAAACGCTAAATAGAAAGTATAAACATTCGTGTCAGTAAGCGATACACAATTCTTTCTACTCCAATCTTTAATTAATAATTTTCTATTGACATCAACTGGTTTTAATATCATTTTATAAACACTTTGATAATTTATGCCCTCATTTAAATGTTTAAACAAATTAATATACGTCTAGTTTACTAAGAAGCTATAAAATAATTTATAAATAATTTATTCATATCTTCCAATAAAGTGATACTTATTTATTGCTTCGTTTATGTGTTAAAATAGAATACTTCACTGGAATTTATTATTAACACTCTATTAGCTCATTTCTAACTCTACAATGCCCAACCACATTACATAAAGATATATTAAGTTTCTATTGGATGTTTATTCACCTATGAGGATTAGTATTATTTGTTTGAATCGTTAAACAATTGAATATAAAATTGGTTGGCAATGATTAAAACACATGATTATAATTGATATTTATACAAATCAAAACAATATTCAATTATACCGGTCAATGAAGTTTGTTCTCTTCATTTTATAGAAGTTTAAGAAAAATATCTAAGACGAGTTATTCTGAACCAACGATAAAGCACGATCTATTTAGATTTTTATGATGGAAACAGACAAACATGAAATGATTGACTTTGTAATATTAACTATGATAAATGATAATATATATATATATATAATATTCGAATGCAAATATAAATATAAAATTCATATGGGAATAAAATAAAATACTAATAAGCAAAACATACCATATCTTATATTCTAGCTCACTTACCAAGCTGGGTTTGAACCTTGTTATTTAAATAGCTACGTCATCTTATGCAATCCAAATAAAACAAAATAATTAAGCGTAGTCTTGGTATTTAAATTAACTCAATTTATTGGATTATATAAAAGAAAATTGGCAAGATTAATTATAAAATACATTGGAAATTACTTTATATTTCAGATTGATTGACTAAATAAAAATGATAAAATTACTATGTTTATCTCTAAATGTGTTGCGACAACAATAACGACATAAAAAAAAATGAATGAATGAATGGAGATACTTTTGGATATTTTACTGAAAAATTTATATATAACAGATACCAAAGATATGAAATAGGATGGGATCGAAGTCTATTTGTTTATCAAAATAATAACCGATAAATGGGTATGAAATAATATGATATATTTGAATCACTTGTCTATTCAAGGTTTTAACTAAATTTTGTACATGCAACCATCAAATCATATATATATAAATAAAAAAACAACAACAACAACAACATCGGATTGTGTTAATATATACTTAGACAAAAGTTCAAATGATTAATAAATAAATCTCTTCAATCATTTTCATTTAATAAATTCTATTACTCTTAAAGATAATTAAAAATATATATATATCATCCTTTTTAAATATATGTAAAAAAAATTAATATGCGCATATTTTATATAAAAAAAAAGATCATACCATATATATATAAGAGTCTGTCCATTCACTATTTATTTGTCCATTGATTGACTTCAGTTTTTATGATGCAAAGAGAAGTTTATTTCTCAGAAATAATAATTGGAAACAATGCTTCATTAACAGTCCTTTTTCTTTTCCAGAGAGGAGAGTGCAATTTAATTAGCCTTTTTTTTTTTTATGATGTGAATTAATCCAGTTGATTCTGTGTTCCTTTGCTCGTGACATTTACGCAAATCCAATGGTAGTTATACGCCAAACTTTACAGAGATATCTTTGTTTTTAAAACTAAAATAGCCGATTTTTATATAAAGCATTTTTTTTTATAGGTTTCCTTTTTTTGTACATTTTGTTATCGTTCCCTTGGAAATCCTTCGCAACTGCCCATTCAACTGATTGAATGGGCAGATAATTTAAGCTTATTTTTTCATGTTTTATGGTTTAACACAAAAAAAAATATTGAAAAACATTTTTGTAAAAACACAGAAAATATGTCATCGGTGTCAATTACAAAAAGACGATAGCTTCTCTTATAGTCTGTTGGCTGCTATTTATGGGTTATCTTTCTGGAGTTCTGGTATCATAACAACCACTGAATATTACTCTCAATGCCAAACGATACAACAGAGCAAATTTTCCCGCCTGGGATTCAAGTACGATGGAAGTTTGGAGAAAATGGATACATGGAAATTAAATCCAAATTCGATTAGATTTTTCTTATTATTTGTAAACCAAAATACAAAATTGACATAACAACCTTTATTTATTTTATAAACACTAATAATTTACATATATATATTTTTTTAATAATAATATTTTTTTAAATTAATTTATAAACAAATATACATAACACAAAAACATTGAACTATATGTAATAATGTTACTATTGTGACGGCATTAATATACATGAAATATGTAAAAATATCGGTAAAGGTTTACTTTAGCGACCAGGGCATATTCACCATCTAGTTTTTAAAATTAGAACTAAAATCTTACGTATCTGTTCTTATATATTACAATTACAGTAAATATTTATTAATTAAAATGTAAAAGATAATAATAATAAAAATAATTTACCTTTTTAAGCATAATTATGCCCTATGCATAGCAGGAAGTTGGAGAAAAAGGCGGCAGTGCTATATCTACTGCGGAAGGCAAATTCTTGGAGGTACGATGAAAATAAAGCCCTGCATGTACCAGATTGGAATTACAGCTTAAGCTTGGCCCTCATCCACATATTCTCAATATTCTGGGTATGTATGTCTTGGTCTTCGGGATTCATGAAGTTGTCCTGGTGGACGACAACCGAATGCATGTACACCCCATTGCTAAGTCTGCTGATATTATTGTATGCAGCCCAGCCATCTGAAATTATGTGAGTCCCTGGTAAAATGTACTGCTGGATTAGGGTCTCCAATGAGCCAGCCGTTCTATCCGCAACTTCTGTCAAGAAGCACTTCCTTGATTCTCTTTCAATACCATCAAAGACCCAATGCCCTCTATGTAGTCCCCCTGTGGTATTTTCTGTGGAAATAATATGTTTCGTCAATTTTGATGACTAATGGCTCCCCATTGTCCTTATTCTGCCGAGAACCATCAAGATAGTTTAAATTCTTAAGTTATAAATGCCGATAGTTTAAATTCTTAAGTTTCAAATAATTTAAACTAATTATTTTAATTAAACTAGTGTAATTATTTCAACTTCTTTAAAATGGTAAATATTTTTTATCTTTTACATTTTAATAAATTTTAATGTAATTGTAATATAGTAGTATATACGTAAGATTTTTGAATAATAATTTACTTATAATTTTGAAAACTGGAGGGTGAACATGATTTTTATGCTGTAGTCGCTAAAGTAAACCTTTACCAAAATATCGATCCTATTTAAGTAAACTTATATTGTACTGAATTGTTTTCAAAATTTATTTATTTACCTATATGTTTTTCCTGAGTTTGATTATAGTGAATTTATTATTTTAAAGCTAGAATCAACAGTAAACAATTCTATTTAAAATCTTTAGGTTGCCATGGTGATCAATTTAAATCTATATTTCCAAGATCTTCCATTATCTATCTATTAAGCAAAAGAAAAATCAAATAAGATCAACAAACTTCTTTATTTTTTTTTTTAATACCTGGATCATTAATTTGAATATTCACAATATATATATAATCAGTGCTTAGTTTATATTAAGATAGCAAATCCTTGCACTTTAATGGACAGGCTTCAACCTACTCCAGTCTTCAACTCTTCAGCCATCCATCCTATTAAAAATATGATGATAGAGAATTCCAAAATCCAATGCTGATACCAATATTGTTGTCATGCTCATGTTGATCTCAAGCAACCCTGAACCCTCATGTATAGGACAGTATCCATTTAAATACATAGAAGAGGGATGGGCAGAATGCAGGCTTAATATGTAAGAGTTGAAATACCAGGTATTCTTATACCTGGAGCCTAATAATAAATGTAGGGGATTTGAACTCAGACTTTCAAACCCTTCACTGTCCGCACTATCTCATACTACTGATACACATGACAATACACATACAGAAAGATAAATAATCGCCAATATACATATTTCATGCTAAACCAGCATTTATCAGTTGGTCCAGATTACCATCTATTGTATATATATATATATATAATCAGTGCTCAGTTTGTATGAACAGGCTTCAATCTCCAACTCTTCAGCCACCCTTATATTGATGATTATTTATCTTTTCTGCATGTGTGTGGTCATGTGTATCAGTAGTATGAGATAGTGTGGATAGTGAAGGGGCTTGAAAGTCTGAGTTCGAATCCCCTACATTTACAATTAGGCTCCACGTATAAGAGTGACTGGTATTTCAAATTTTAAATACTAGTAATAAAATATAAAAAAAACACTAATGTTTTATGTGTTGTTAATAAACTATACTTTGGATAAAATTGCTAGCATTAATCAAATATTGTATTACAGCAATAATATAACATTTGGGATAAAGTAATTACAAATTATTTCTAATTCTTCTTTAAACTACAACGTATTGATTATTAAGAGTTCAAGTGAACTTGTCTCTATTTAATATCAACAATAAATAAGGGAATGATGAAGGAGAAAAATGTGAAATATTTATTTTGAATATTAGATAATCTATTACTGCTAAATTTTATTTCTTCAACTTTAGATATTTTACCAACAAATTATATATAATATAAAATTATTTGTAACAAAAAAAGTGATTTATGAATATAATAAATAAGTAAGTATATCTCTTATCTTATTTCAAAGTTCTTTTTTTCTGTGCTTTAACTTTTATTTGTTTATTTTTCGATATCGCATTTGATAAAATGTACATAAAAAAAAAAAACATTCAGTAAGAGAACTGATTATTTATAAAAAGTACTTAACCACATTTTTATGATTTTTTTAATTTCCTATTTGTATCTTATATGCGTACATATTTTTACTTAAGTAGCAAATTGAATTCTACAATATACTTACAAAACCTCTGTCCTTATAATTAATTATAACATTAAATATTAATTCAGATATCCTTACATTAAATAAAAAAATTACCGTAGTAAAAATATAAACAAAATATTTTAAACATATATATATATATATGTCACAGAGTACTTTGGCTTCAGAATAACTGACGACTCCTTGGATGAAGAATAATAGACCGATCTTTATATATGAAAATTAACTGTTATCGTAAACAAGTGAGGGCGACCAAGAATAACATTCATTTATCTTATAGAATAGGATAATAGTTTATTAATGACTAGATACTTTTTCTGATACAAACTATCTTTTCTGTCTTTCATTTTTCTTTTTTCAGTCACTTAAGTTAGTGTAGATCCGGATCGTTATGAACATTTCCAATGTCGTGGACATCTTTTGGTATTGCGTATTTGAACAACCACGTTTTCAAATTTTAACAACATACACAACATTTCTGATTACAAATTCCATTTTTCATTTATTTTAACGTAAGCCGTAGAAAATCTAAGAGAAAACGCTGGAGATATCTTTAGTTGTGATATTTGCTCAAGGCATTACAATCACTATTTTGTCTGTTTGAAATTAGATTTGAGACAGAAGTTTTATCTGGCAAAGATTGCATGTTTAAGAACCTCTATTTAGAAATGTTTCTGCCTGCCACGGAAATTGAAGTGCTTATAAAAGAGGTTTAAAAGAAGTTTATCTTACACAATCTTTTTAGGTTATCATGCTGAGCAGATTCTTATGTGAGTAGAAAACTGATAGAAATATCAATAATAATAGTAAAGCAGGAAATATTGTAAGCTAAAAATAAATATTATAAATCTATTTTTTTACCTATAGGTTCATGAAAGGTGCAAACTTTATTTAATATAAGCTTTTGAAAACAAGAAAAGGCAACTACATTGGTGGCTAAAGAACTATTAAAATGTAAGATAGATACAATTGTTCTTGTGTTCGATAGAACAGGTATATTGTTATAATCTTTTTATAACAACAGCTCAATAAGTGAAAGGATAATGCATGGTGATGGATTTTATGCAAAGTCTAATACAGAATGTCTATTCTTGAATTTTTTTGAATCAATGAAAGTCTGATAGTGATAATATTTGCCTTGCACAGTGGGATCTAGCCCACATGAAAAATATTAAATCTGGAGAATTTAGAGAAAGATAACTGTTATTCTTGTTATGTATCATTATTACTGCAATACCATTAAAATATTTTTTTTCTTTTTGGAGACATTAATATGTCACAGGACAAATTGTAAATGTTGGCCAAAGGTTTTTTAGAATTGTATTGGGACAGTAAATGCAAATGATCTAATGTTATTGAATTTTTGCACAATACATAAATTGACTATCTCTAGCAATTTGTTTACACAGAAAGTCACTATAATATAATATGCATGCAACCATGATCAAAAGAATGGCATTTAGTAGATTACATTATAATTGGTACTCAGAATATACAAAAACTTCATGCCAGAAGTTTACTTACAAGTGCATCTTGTTGATTGGATAACAGATTAGTACTCCCAAGATTAAAATGATAGTTGCATTAAAAAGTAGTTGTCATGCCAATTATATTTAATATAAAAATGTTGTTTATTAATTTGGACTTTCAGAATTATCATATTACTGAAGCACAGAATTCTCTTAAGAGGTGTGTTATGGATCTAAGAAAATGGTATAAATGAAAAGAAGAATCATGATTGGTTTTCTAATAATAATCTTATTATTAGTGACGTGGTTAAAAGAAAATATGACATTTTCCTCTTATCAGAATAATATATTCAATGTGGATCTTCAGAAGAAATATAGAAATCTCAAAGCAGATGTTTCACTACTAAAAATAAGATTTCACTCCAGATTGTTTATGGGGTACTGAAAAGAGCATACAGATCTAGAATTTGGTATAACAATCTTATTGAAACAAGGAGTGACACTCTTCATGATGTCTATGAGACTGTAAACAAGTAGAAGAATTGTGTAAACATTATAAATCATAAAAATGGAAATGCTTCAGGTCTTAATGAAATACCTGAGGAACTTTCAAAATACAGTGGTGGTATATAGTTTCAAAAATACTGAAATTTTTAAGGAATATATGAACTCATGAAATTGTATTGCTATATTATTCCAATTTCTATAAATAAAAGAAATTGACAAGATTGCAATAATTATTTGATACAAAAGTACTTTCAAAGATTTTGTTAAATAGGATGCTTCACACAAAAAATGAATAGCCATCAGAGATTCCTTTTTTAATATCAAGAAGTCTTATAAGCAAAGTTTTGTTGCTAGGCAAATACTAGAAAAGTATCAGAAATGAAAGAGTGATATATTATTTTCAGCAATTTGGTCAATACACTTGACTTAAAAATAATCGAATAATTTTATTAAGTTATCTGAAATTAATTGGTTGTTTAAAATTTATTACATTATATAATCTATATGATGAAATGAGAGGAAGTTGTTATTATTAAAAGTGGAAAGTCTGAGGCATTTGCAATGAAAACTGGTATTAAAAAAGGAGAACGCACTTCTTCCTACATTTTAAACATTTTAGTGTGTTTTGAAGCTGCTTAACAGAGATTAATGTGGATTACAGATTTGATGGTGCAATTTTTAATATGAATCGATTAAAAACAAAAACAAGAACTTCACTTTTTTGGATTATTGATTTACCAGCGTGACGGCCTCGTCGACATCTGAAATCTAACTCAGTTGTTTCATACGAAAAATTCGTAAATACGTAGAATTCGTTTTTAAAAGTTCTGTACGTGGTGACATCTTAATTTATTTTAGAAGTAAAAAATAGAAAAAAACGCATTTAAACCTAAACAAAGAAGGAACATTATTTGTGATTGGTTCTTAGCATGCTCTCAGCCGAAAAAGACATTCTGATTGGTGGAAAGAACAAAGAAACTGCTGATCAAAGAAAATAAAGAAAAACGCTGAGATTTTCATTTCGAATACGATTTAAATTATTATTAAATAATATTTATGGAAATTAAACTAATTTTCAGAGAGAATAATAAAAAAACAAAATTATTTTCGAAAAATATTGAAGATTTTAGTACAAATATTGAAGTTGTAATAAAAAGAAATATTTACTTTTCTATAACGTAAAAGTCGATCTTTTTGTTTACATTATAACTTTTATGTTGCCGTTATTGAATATCTTAGAATAAATAAATAGCAATTTATTTTTGAAAGAACTTTCGTTGTCTTCACAACCTTAAAAATTAATTATATACTTTTTATAAACGTATCTGAGTTGAATTTAATATTATAAGCGAATATGTTTTAACAATAGGCTTTGTCTTCAGTTTGTGAGTTGGCCAATTAAAAGATTTGATTTTTATCTGATACAACCAATGATAAAATTAGCGGTTTAAGGGTTAAGGCAGTGTTGTTTTCCTGTTGAAAAGCTGATTTATAGAATGTACTGAATGTTTAGAATGCAACAATTATTTGTTGAAAAATTAATGTTCAAAAAAATCAACTTCTTTGTTAGCCAGTAACCGAAGAAAAATTCTCATAAACTTTTCTTTTAAATGATTATGAATTTAGGAGAAAACCAATTTTTATACTTTGACCGTTTATAATTAGAAAAATTGATTCTAAATACAGACTCCAATGAGTTGCTGCGTTATGAGAATGTAAATATTTTAAAAATTAATGTTAAAAAAACTCGAGTTTTTTTTTTCACCAGTGAGAAAAAATTTTTTTAGAAACTTTTATTTTGAATTACTATCAACATAAGAATTTAAAGCAATTTAAATACCTTTGTAGTTTTATAACTAGAAATCTGGTCTTGGATGCGGAAATGTGGTACAGACCCTACTGTCTAAATAATGTACCTAACTTTTGCATGAAAATATGAATTTGATACCCTATTAGCATAATATAAACGTATTAAAAAGTTCATTAAGAATACACAATAAATTTTTAAAAATATAGTGGGAAGATTATAAAACAATTTTTTTTTTTTAGAAACCATCTTAATCGAATCATGTCTTTGCTGGATTATATATGTAAATAAATAAACGATGTAAGACTTTTTAAAATATTATTTTAGGATGAACTCGATTACGGTTTTTGTGTTACAGATAGATCATATTTACTCTGTAAGGATTATCTTAGAAATTTAAAGAGAAGCAATGTTCATTATTTCATTTGATAAGATATAATACAATAGAAACATTCGAGAGCTACAATTAAATATAATATTGAAATATTTCAGAAAAAAATTTTGCTGAAGAGATTTAAAAGGCTGCAGAGTAAAAAATCAAATAAGCAGAAAAATGGACCAGGATGATTTTTATATGGACATATTTGTGAATCATATACTAATAGGTATAGTCATGCAAAACTTGTTTCTAGAGATCTTTGCATTTATTCTTTTCTTTTTCCCTTTTTCTTGGAGTTAAAATGCCCATAGTTATTCACAAATATTCTGTATATTTATATGTTTTTAAAATTTTAGACTGTTTTTGTTTTATAAATACATACAAGATTACAACAGTTTATGTATCCTCTTAAATGTATTTACTTTGTAGTGCTTTGTGTTTAAATTAAAATCAATATAAACAATTTTATCAGAAATATTTATCACATATTATATTATTAAATATAGTTTCACACACACAGTCACGTATGTATTTAAACGTTAAAAGCATAGGGTGAATTCACAATTAAGAAGCAACCAATTAAATGTGCAATTCCAAACTGAAATCACATCAGTTAGTAATAGTATGTTTGTCTGACTTATCTTTAAACTGAAAGAGGAATCACTTTTAGTTTAGTATTCTGGAGGTAAACTGAAAGTTACCAACTTTCTAAATATTTTTTACAAGGAAGCAATTATTGCAATATTATATATATATATATGCACTGGATTATTTTATATATATATATTATGACATGGATTTGCCTGATGACAGACAACAATACATGTAAACATGTGCACTCATACAAACATTTAAACTAAAGATGGAAGAGAGGTGAACATAGGCACTATTTAATTATATAAGTTATTAAAATTAAGCCTGGAATAATTGAAATATTGTTTATTTAATAATAACATTTAATAAAATCAATAACAATCATTTCAATATGTTTTTATAAGTATGGTATATTATTATATTAAAAATTACAAAAACCACAAACTCTTTAGCATACGTTTTCTTTCTGATAACCATTTTTTCATACTTCAGTTTTTCTCTAATGTTTTCATTATATTATATGGTCCATGTCAAGAATTGTTTAATCCTCTAATATATATATATATATTGTACCGGATTCGAATATGTGTCCTCAAAACACTGGGATCTTAGGCACAGAAGAACATACTTGGAGAGTATGTATGTCCAAACGATAGCTATAATATATTATAATTAAGACTTAGGCGAATTAAAAAGAAAAGAAAGATAGGAAAAAAATGGAAATGGATAGATATTGATGGTCATGGATTGTGAAGGTAGAGAAAAGTAGCGAGTAAAACAAAAACAGGCGAAAGGTCAACATCTAGAAAAAACAACATTCTAACTTTTGGTGGTTGAGAGTAGATAGTTCAAGACAGAAGAGTGTAAAAATCGTACAACTCTTGTTAAGAATCCACCAGTAAAGTAATGTCGATGGGTAAGTGAGAGCTGATCTCTTCCTGAATTTGAATCTTGTGCGTGTCTGATCTGCTGTGTCAAAATTTCATTAACTCCAAATTGACTATGTTTAATAAATTCAAATGGATCTCAAAATACCATCGTGAGAAGAAGGGATGAAGAAAGAAGGGTAATGTGTTATATTTAACTTTCTCCGAGCTAATGTTTAAGTTAATCTGTCAATCAATGAATCACATGTAAGTTTTTGTTTCGTTATAATTCTTTTACCTGTAGTAAATTTTCTTTTCTCTTATTCCTCCGCTCTAGTCTTTAGAAAATAATTTTAAATATTGTTAATAGTAATAATGATTCAAATGAATACATTTATATTTTCCTTATTACTTATGCTATAAACAAAGATGAAAGTAATATTTCCAACTCTGTTTAAAGTAGTTTTAATATTGATTATAGTTATTTTAAAAGTAAGTTTTGTTTTGAATTCAAGATTATTTCATATGTTGAGTTGGAGATATTAAACCTTTATTATAATGAATTAGTATTTTATCATATATTGTAATCTAAAGTTCAATCGTAAATATGTAAATGGTTTAAGTTTATATATTAATGTCATACATGAAATGAGAAATAATTCTCACTGTAAATTTGATACTATCCTCCGCTGAACAACTGGGGGTTTAGGGGTTTCAGAGTAACTAATTAATTATTGTTTGGGTCCGTTTGATTCCGCCATGTTTTATTGTAATAGTATATCAGCTGTTGTGTAGAAATAGACTAATAGAGTATCCAGGTTTTGTATAATTCTGTTTCAAATCCACTTCAAGCACTCATTCGATGATGTGGAATCCTTTCCTTCGAGTTAACTCTGCTTACCATATGAGAGAAACAATTCTTTCCCAGATAATCTCTTGGATCACCGGGTTTGAAATGACCGGCTGGTTGTAGTGTCCCGGATCTACGGGGCATTAACTTGTCAAAGTACACCGGTATTCGTTGATGACGCAAGTGATTACTGTAGGGCTCTTTAATCTAGGCAACCACTAGTACATAATCTTAGATATCATATTTATAGAAACCACCCTCCAACTATTCGTATGTAACGGTCGAATTTATTGAATAAAATAACTAATAAAAATCGTAGATAAATATTTTCAATGCCCCAAATACTCTGATTTTAGCCACCTGTCAATCATTTAACTACACAGATATTGGATGAGTTTGTTTACCAGGTAAAATGATTACTAAAGACTAGTAGCCAGTTATAATAGAATATTTATGGAAGTCTTACGTACTTTTGAATACTATATTTTTATGCTTTCTATTTATTATTAAACAATTTATTTAATCTAATTTTGTGTCTTCCACCTCATTACTCTCGAAGTCTATTTAGTCACCTACTGTCTGTATTGGAACTAAATATATACATTACATTAATGACGTACAATATCCAGAGTATAATAGATCTATATATAATTAACTGTAAGTAATTTAGTCTGTGTTCTGAGTTGAGCTAGTAAAGGGATAACCCCATGCTGTTATAAAGTCATCATCGGTTGGTCATACTGGGGTTTGGGTTTGAATTTAGTTGGCGTTTTGGAATTTATTCTTAAACGTGGACTGGGTTTGAACTCGGGTACTGTGTATGAGTAAGCGTGGTGGATTATACCGGTACAATATATACAACTAGCATTACATTTCCAGGACATAACTTCTTCTCGAACACGTTCAAAGCACTTTTTTGTTTGTGTATAAACACGGGTGCCAGTTAATTATCCAAGAATGAATAAATAATGTGCTTTGAGCAATGGCCACTAACTCAATGCCTAAATATCCACGACTAGTTCAGATGTTTGTAATCACTAATAGATTATACATAATTAATGGTGAAAGAATTGATAAAAGGATTTGTAAAAGAATTGATAAAAAGAATTGACCGACAAATAAAGTTTAAGTTTTAAGACAATTTATTAACTAACATTAATTTACTAAATTTAAACATCTTTATAATTTTTTAACTAATATAACACACGCACATTTTAAATTAATACACTATAATATATATCTTATGAAAAGGCATAAATAATGTTTGACATTTATAAAATCATATACATTCACAAACATGCACATCAATAGTTCATTTTATGCATGATTATAGAGTTCAAATTACTTGTGTCTGGAGGCTTTATGAATTTTAATGCAATGGCTATTATGGTATAAATGAAAATAAGCAAATGTTTTACCTAGAATTTTGAACGTAGATTTAGAACTTTGTTTTCTTCTTGTTTGTTGCTTCTTCCAGCCGACTGGGACATTTCATTGATGAGTTTCCTTATTATTCACAATCATTACTATTGGAGATAATTAGATACTGATGGAGATTTTCTAAGATGTTATGCTGACATTATTTCATGGGCAGATCTTGCTGTTTTCATCGGATATCAGGCTGTGGAGAGGTGTGAATTTTCCAAAACTGCTCAGCACCACATTTTGTTTCTGGATACAATTAACTCAACTGATGGTCTTCTCTTGACTTAACTGACTCAATTAATTTCTGAACTCAACTGATTATCCGATAAAATTTTACTATTTATACCTGTGAAGTGTTTTTCTTTTCGATATCTTCCAGCAATATCTGTTGTCTAAATTTCATTGATAATCCTTTAACAACGTGTTTTGGAAGATTGTTTAATTAGTAATAGCCATGCAGAAGTGTTGTTTTATATTTTTAATTAATAGCCATTGCCGTGTTTTTTAATGATAATCTTCTTTAACTTTCATTTATTTATAATAACATTTATTACGCATATTTTATTCTATTATTGACAATCACACATATATACACACATATATTACTAGTTTTAAGATTATTTTTTCTTCAATTCTGAATAGCTGAAATACACAGGCTTATATATACCTGTGTCTATATATGTAATAGACAGGGTATGAGCACAGACTTTCACATGACCCACCACTCTCCACACCATCTCATAACACTGATACACTTGAACACACATATGTTGAAAAGATAAATAATCACCAATATACGTATTTCATGCTAAACCAGCAATCATCAGTTGGTCCAGATTACCATCTCTACACATATATGCTACAAGTGCTCAGATATATATTAAGATAGCAAATCCTCCTACTTTAATGGACAGGCTTCAATCCACTCCACACTGCAACTCTTCAACCATTCATCCAATTGAAAATGGTAATCTGGACCAACTGATGATTGCTGGTTTAGCATGAAATACGTATATTGGTGATTATTTATCTTTTCAACATATGTGTGTTCAAGTGTATCAGTGTTATGAGATGGTGTGGAGAATGGTGGGTCATGTGAAAGTCTGTGCTCATACCCTGTCTATTTAATTCTGAATGAAAAAAGATTTGTATTTTTTAAACTTTAAATTATTTATATTTTATGAATACTAATAAGAAAACTCTTTACTTCCTTTTTATAAAACCTTTAGTTTAACTTTTCTAATGAAACACCCCTCTCCCCTTCTGATTAATTAATTGTAGCTTTTTATTTCAAAAACTAACAATGGAAAACTATTTGATTCATATCTTTTTTGAAAACAAACTGTAATAAACTCTTAAACTTTTAATTTTACTTTTGACAGCAAACTGATTTTGTTTACTTAAAGAAACCTTTTAGATTTTTATAACTTATTTATTATTTAATAATTTTTTAGGCAAAATCATCATGTGCCAATTTCAATATTGGTACAATATATATACACACACAAATATTTGTTTACAAAGACTTTTCATAATCATTATAATAAAAAATATTATTGATATAAATTACATATTTTTAACTTCTTGCTTACTTTCTTCCATGCCCTCTTTTATGTTTTAATTTCTTTTTAATTTACATTTTCCCATAAAATATCATTGAAATGTAAATTTTAAAAAAATTAAATATAAAACAGTGTATGATACATAGAAAAAAGTAAGTTAAAAAATTGTAATTTATGTATTAATAATATTTTTTATTTTGTTGTTTCTGGAAATTCTTTGTAAACATATATTTGTAAATGCATTATTATATGCTGTGTGATAAAGAATGGAAATGAGAAGATAATATGCATGTACATAGAAATAACCTTTAACCTTTGCTGTTACTAAGGAATTATCAATTGCCTCTAATTAACAAATCCTGAAGCCAAATCAGCCTTTTTCATTAAACCTATACTGTTTGAGATTTCTGTTAAAAAATAATAACTATTTTAATTTTGATGAATAAAAATTAAAAATCACAACAACTGTAATTTAGTTAAAATATTATGTTTTCTTAATTAGTATAGGTAAAAAATTAGTTAATTCTTAATTTCTATAGGAAAAGAATTACTTAATTCTGTTTATCTTTTTTGTCTATTCCATAATTTTCACAATACATAGTGGATTCAATTTAGTTAAAGAGGTCACTAGAGAAAAATACTTCCAAATATAGGATTTTCTTTTGTATTGTACATTCAATAAATTTAAACTACCACAGAAGTATAGTAAGACAGATTCTCTTTGATGTTCATATACCCAATATGCATATGTCAAAAATTTCTTGCTATACCTGAAGTTCAGAGAATATGAAATCAGAACTAAGTTAAGAACTATTATGTTTAAATGCAACATATAAATGTGTGTATTACAAAAACACAAATTCTTTATTAGTCAGTGGCAAAATAAAAAATCCTCAGTAGCATTTGTCTTGGATAGTTATCAACTTGTTAATTCCATCAAATTTAAATACCATTGTAATTTAATAAGAAAAGTGGTGGAGTTAGATGCTGAAATACAACACCTACTTCAATGTGCTGCTGCTGTTTTAACAAGATAAATAATAGTGTATTCTATTATTGTGAATAGAAGTGAAATAGGAAAGTTTTATTTAATGAAGTTTCATATAATTATAAAAATATATAATTTCTAGGTTTTTAAACCCATCAATATTTTTTTTCAATTTGCTAAAATTTCATACTGTAGAATCAATTATTTACTAAATTGGATATGTAAAATAAATAAACATTGTAAGACTTTATATTATAGTGTTTATGGTGAACTACAGTATGGATTTTATGGGAAATATAACCTATTATGTTATTTATAACAAATATATTCTTAAAAAAATATGATTTAACTGTTTTCATTGGAAAGATATGATAAAAAATAGAATACATTAGAGAGTTACAAGTGAAGTGTTTCAGACAAAAAACTTTCCTCTAAAAAAACTTTAAAAAACAGCATCACAAAATACAAAACAAAAACAGAAAAATTGGCAAGCATATTTTATATGCAGATGTAATTATGTTTCATATATTGATTTACATAGTCATCATAAAACTCATTTTCAGAGCAGTTTTTTAATTTGTATCTGCAATGCCCATACTTATTTAAGAATAGTTGTTGTATATATCGCATCTGATATTTTTGCAAATATATATAACACAAAGGAAAAAAATAGCTAGTGAATAAAATCTATTTTAATACTGGCATATGATTTTAAACATGGGTTCTGGTGTTAAAAAGGTCCACTTGTATTTATTGTTTAACTTTTATTATACTAACTTGTTTCTAAAATAAATAACTTTTAAATTGATTAAATAAATTAGCCAGTCAACAAAAAAATAAATATTCAGCAAGAACATGAAAAAGAACTAACTAGTGAAAGTTCTAGATAAGTTTCAAGTTTTCAAGAGATAGAAATTCCACCTGTATTTTCATTTAATTTATTACTTGGAGACCTGGAATTAGAAAAAAGAATGAAATTGCCAAAATTTTGGTTTGAATCAATATTCTTGATTTTTTTTATAGATTGCCAAAGTTTCAATAATTTTTTCTAATATTTGACGTAAAAAGTAAGAAAAAACTGATCATTTGAAATATATATATATAGATAGATTATAAGTGATTTGATAGACCAATAATTTAGAAAAACACTAGACACAGTTTGAACTACCAAATTAAAATCAAACTAATTTACAAAATAAACATTCTTTGGAAGATACTGATTTAAATGCATGTTCAAATTAAAAAAATTATATGAAATTAAAATATTTTAAAATATATAATAGTTTACATACCATCTGTAGCCAAAACTGGGTTATAATAGAATATTAACTTAGAGATTTAATGAATTAATTATTAACCATTGAAAACATATATGTTTATTATCATTAAAATAGGATAAAATTGATATCTAGATTTAATGATTTGATTATTAAGAACTTAAATATGTTTATATTATAACAAATATGTGTGTATATTGATGGTATATCTAAATCTATATACTACTTATGAACTATGAAAATAGATTAATAATCAATGAAAGTAATAATAGTATTGACTGGAATATCTTGCATTATCAGAAATATTTAACGTTATTATTACTTTTAAAATAGTATGTCTCGTGATTAGCATTGTCTTGATGATAATTAGCTTAAGAATTTTTTAGAATGCCATTTTTAAATCCAATCACAAAGAATGATTGTTATACTATGTCTTTTATTAACTTTACTTATTCTGATACTTATATTTTGATCGCTCTTATTGCCATCATTATTTTTTATTTGTTTCACTTTTTGCTAATCCTTAGCACTATAATACTATAATATACATAATTTAAAAAAAATATTGAGTATGAAATTCTTTGCAACATATTAAAATCATACAGAATTTCACACCAAGCTGACACATAAAATTAATCTAATAAACTTGGAAATACAAGAATTTATACACAAAAAAGTTAGAGAATGATAACTATGAGATTGAAATATTATTCATTTTAAATGTAAACAACATCACACTGAAATTGACTCAATTAAATATTTTTAAGTTACAATCATTTTTGAATATTCAACACTTTTAAAAATATGGAATATTGGAAAATTTCTAGCATTATATAAATATATTAAGAGTAGATATCTCCTTAATTATCTTATAAATACTAGTAACACTTTTTATACACTCGTGTCTTTTATCAGTCAGATAAAATAACACAAATTTTCTAATGGCACATTTTTAAAGATGTTTAAAATTTGCAAGTTAGTAAAACAATATTTAGTAATGTCAACTTATAGAATATTAAGTTGGTCTAATTTCATTGCAGTACTTCTTAAAATTAAATGAATAAAATTCATTTTTGCAGATATCATTATTTGAACTTGTCTGTCATATAAGATTCTAAAATTTAATGGAATGGAACTTATTTAATCTAAATGATAGATATGAATTTCTGTAAAATATTATTTATTATATAAATATAAGTAGAATTTAAGTATGAGAAGAAACAAAAAGATAAAAACGATTTTAAATCTCACATGCATTCATATGATTTGAGAAAGAGAATGCTTTGAAAAAGGTACTTGTTATTGTACTGAAACGTCGGCTATTTAGCTATTTACCACATGGAATATCCTGAAAATAATAATAATATGAAATCATCATTTATCCGTGAAAATATTAGAATTAACATATATATAATATCAAATAATATAAGTATAATAAAACAATCCACTAGAATAAAACTACAAAATTTTAAAAAATGCCTATATAAAATTGAAGATTAATATCTTCTGCTATAGCCAGCTTCGGCATATTCAGACATCTTAAGTAGCAATAAGTTAATATTTAAATATTATTAAACTCTCACATCAGTAACATATATATATATATATATATATTATAACACCCACCGACATATCTATATTCCCCTTTCCCCCCCGAGTCGCGGGGTTTTTGAGCGGTTTGAACCCATCTCCCCCAATCTTACCAGTAGGTGGATTACCCCTCGAAAACATATATAGGTTCGATATCTATCTGTGTGGTGCCCCGAACTAGCACATCTCAAGGTTGGGGACTCTGTCTATCTAGAGAACAAGGCTATAAAATTAACCCACACTGTCCTACGCATATTTTTATTTTGCGATAGTTTAAAGCTCGAATTCCTTAATCTAACCCGGGTCTGATGGGATTTATTCTACTTGATCATATACCCTCCCAATAAATCTCATTCGTACCTACATATATGATCGCTATGCAAACACTCAGGCCATCCATTATCATACACACATATATATCACGCTCATTCATCCACACATCAAATAATCAAATACATATATATGTGAGCGGTATGATTAATATATCATATATCTAACTTAAATATAAAATTTTAATATAGCATTACGAGGTAACACGTTCTTTATTGAGATACATATACTGAAAATAGTTGGTGCGTGTCCTTTACCTGGCTCACTCGATTAAACAAGTCGTTTGCTCGCCCGAACTTATCTGGTGGATCCACGGAAGGCAAACAGTTCCAATGGTCTTAGGTCCGGCGACAGGTTTCAGAGGTGGAGTAGTTGGTGTACTCTTTCGCAAAGGTCTAAATCTCGAACGATTTTGGTCAACATTTCCTCGATGGAACAAAATCTCTTGATTTATTATGACAGTTCGCAAATCCGGTCAGGTGAATTCATGATGAGTATCCTCGGAGCCGAGTAACGACTAGCGCACAATCCAATTACCCCGACATTTTTCTGATTAAAAAAATATTAAAACTTCTTAAGAAAAATCTTTGCGTCCTCCTTGTTAGGATTCAAGCCGCTTCTCTCCTTTTTTCCTTTTTCTTTTTTCCACTCGAGCGCAAGACAAAAAAAAAAGTTCTTTTGTATTCACCTTTAACCTTTCAAAATCTTTCTGCATATTCCTACCCTGACCAGTCCTTCCATTGTTCTTCAACACAAAAAAAACTATATCCGCGGACCAGTTTTCCGCCTTCCCGGCGCCAGTTATTACCAAACTGCCTACAGCATTCACTCATCCTATTTCAGTTCTCACATGTTCACAAGGTGACTCAACAAAAGAAAACACGTGTTACCAAAATTATTAATAAACTCAAAAAAAAAACTATGTGAATAAAATCTATCTAAGAATAATTAATTGCGCTTTACACAGCTCTACATATATAAGTGATCGCAACCCCTCCGATACTAACTACATATTTTTATACTCACACATACGCTATATCTACATTACTTGTAACCGGGTTCGAATGACCGTTTACATATATTCTTTTATTTATTTGTTTATACATGGTCCCTACATTAACACTATCAATTATGTCATATTTTACATATGCGCGTATTCGAACCCGTTTGTTACAATATATATATATATATATATAGTATCCTCACTTCCAGAAAAAATGTAATAACAATAAATTGATCTAGCTCAGATAAATAATTATGTTCATCTAAAATGTATCCAATCAATAATAATAATTTCTTTAAAACTATCAATCATTAAACTAGCCTTAACTAATAAATAATAATATAGTTCTGTTTTATAAATTAAATAAATAAATATCTAATGAAAATCATGAGACTCTGAAGTGAGTTTACAAATGGTAAAACGAATACATTGAGCCAATATCCCACAGGATATCACCTCAATGGCATAAGAATACTATCTTTACTTTTACTATTTAAACCATAAATCTATAGTACTCCTACATCTTTAATCAAAATTAATTAAGTAAATGACTCTTAATAAATTAATCTGAATATTTTTATAAAATTGATTTAACTCAAATTATCTCAGGTTCTTTTAAAATAATTCTAACATAATTATAACTTTTGTAATTAAGTATGATAAGAGATGTAATATCACTCCTAACTACATATAACTAATACTAATAATAATAATACTAATCTTCAATTTATAATTTAATCTCGTATCTTTTCTACTTGTAATATTAACCATGTATAATAAATAATAATAATATAATGCAATCTTCTATTATCCATATGGCATCTTAAACAAACATATATGGTATGATCTTATAATCTGAGAATATGTGGCAATCACTAATAATATAATCCTGTATAAATCTTTTGTGGTTATTCTATGACCAGAATAATGATATCATAAATAAAATTTCTTAAATAAAATCATATCAATAAAACAGTATAACTCTTAAATAATAACTTTATTTATGTTGTGCAAATACTATGTTTTAATTCTAATTATCTGTGATTATGTAATTGTGATGTGAAGAAATTGAGTCAACACCAAGATTTATAACAAAACTTAACAAATTTATTAATAAGCTTGAACAATAATTATATACAATATATACAACATGAATGAACTTTGTTCTACTCCCATTTAGGTAATCCCACAAGCAAAAATATATATATATTAAATAAAATAAATATCAGATACAAGGAAAAAATTGCTTTATAAAATTCTTATTATTAAAATATTACCATAATATCTTTATGACCTCCATTAAATTTATTTAATTCAGTATATTGCAAAAGTATTATTTAAATTATTACTTCAACATACATTTATCATTTATTATTTAGTTTTTTATAATACTTTTACCATAATTTCTAACCTATTCATCATGTAAATAATCTTAATTAATAACATATCCATTAATCTAGACTGCTTACTACCCATCAATATAATAAATGTAAGTACTGATGTGTTATTATTATAGAATAATTTTATATAAAATTATGATCACTTAGACTTTTCAAAATGTGATTTAGTTATATCACTTTTACTTGTAAAAAATATGCAATAAAATTGAATCTTTTAAACTTAATAACTAAATAATATCTTTAGAAAACGCACTTTCTTCATCATTTATTTATTTGTAATAAACAATAATGAGTCCCAAATATATAAAAGTTTATGATTCCTTATTAACAAGTTATAATCTTGTACTCTTTACACTTACTTATATTCTTACTTTAAAACAATATAACCCATCTTATCTTCTTCAATAATAATTCTGCATTTTAAACTTATTCATCATTTCATATTTTGAAATACTATCCTTTACGATGCAATCCAAGCAATATCGATAGTAAATACACAAGTAGGTATATGGAATAAATTAGATTTTCATTTAATAGCACTTCTATTAAATAACCATCATGGTAATGGTGTATCATAAATAAGGTATGACTACTTTAGTTCATCACCTCTACTAATAAACATAATGTCCAAGCTATCTATTCAGCTCTATGGAACATTATAACTTCAACATACAGAAAATAACACTACCAGGCACATATACAAACTATATGGTTAAGTTATCTATACTTGCACAAAACCACTATTGGCTGCACTTATTCCCAAATAAACAAATCCTACGTAAAATATTATCTTGGTCCTATTTAACTTAATACCAAGCTTCCATCACTAAATCTATTCCTACATTCTTGTAACAATAAATAAACTCATGTCTAAAATAACCATCTAACCAATCGATAAGAAAAGATTATTTTATCCCTTAGTAACTTTAAGCGTAAATACAAACAATTAGTATTGATATCCCAGTTTATTATTTTGATCATTTAAAATAAACCTTAAATTCAGTTATAATAGAATCATATACTTATACTTTTCTTATATTAAAATATACTTATAATATTATTAAAAGTATGCATATTCTTTGACATGAATAAACAAATTATAAGCTATGTGTATGCATTGTGTTTTTTATATGCATTCCATACATCCATACCAAAATATACAATAATAAAATACACAATAAAATAATCAATACTCTTATAATCATTACCATCAATAATACATCTTCATTGTTGATTATTCCATTAATATTTCTGGATCACGAATTAAATAAAACATTATTTAAATATCACTCAATCCTCATCATCATACTTTAAAAATATTAAGTTTTTTTTTTAAAAAATTATTAAAGATTTTTCTTTAATAGTTAAGCACAAGGTTAGTAAATAATTTAATGTTCTATGTTCCTGCCTATTTCTATTCTATGAATAAGCATAAATATGAAAGTTAGTAAAAAAAAAAAAAATTAAGACAATATTTACGAAAAGAAATTCCTCCAAAAAAATTCACTAAGAGAATATCTTTTTCTCCTGGTACAACATTGTTGATAACACTTCTGACACCAAAAACTACACACGCTCTGATATTTTACATTACAACACAAAAAAAAATTCAAGATACTGTTCCACACTAACGATGATAAGTTCCCTTCATAATATCCAGATTGATTTAAGCAATTATTACTTTGTCTCTAAAAATTTAAATAATTCATGAATTCCATTGCTATGTAAGTATAGTATTAAAAGTACTTTTGACATTTTGTGCTAAAACAGTTTCCAAGTTCTTGTAACTTTTATCCATATTTCCCAATAGTCTATGTTCTCTGATACAACAAATAAAATTCTTAGCATTCGGTCTTTATTACGTGGTTTAAAATATTTTCCATAAATAATTTTCGCAATCTCCTGTATGTCCAGCATACACTAATTACCTTCTTTTTAAAGATTTTTCAATATGATATAAATCATTTTGTTAATAATTATAATTTTATATCTTTTTTTAAAACTCATAGTTTTAAAATGGACTTTCAATATTTCCAATATTTCTTCATAAAGAAATATCTTAGCATCTTAAGATAATTGTTTTTGTCATGTTAAAAGTTTTTTTTAAAAAAAAAAACTTTACTATATTATTTTAAATAAGCTTTTTGAATAAAAAGCATTTCATATCTTTTTACTTTCCATTTCTGACAAACTTTTCTATATCTCCTCCATGAAATTCTATTTATAAAATCTACTAGTACATTAGCATGAATGCTTAACACAGGCAAAATTATGTGCTTAGTAAAAACATAATAATTAAACATTTCCATCCATAAATTTGAATTCACTGATGACTTCTTCATGTTTAGGTTGATGTTAAATTAGATGAAATAAATTAGCAAGTAAAAACTACTTAATCTTTAGCCCCACATTTCCATATCATGATCTTATAATAATAAATTACTGTACTTTTAGAATTTTAAAGTAAATAAAATTGACTATTATTTTAACAATTAATTGACTGAAGCTGTGCTAACAATAACAATGGTATAACAGTGACCTGAAAATCCCTGCACACCTGTTTTATACCTGCCCAAACTACACATTTCATTGGTTAATTAAACAATGCTTATTTCCAATGACCCTGGGCAAACCCTGGAAAAAACAACACTGGTTAAAGTTAAAACAAATAATAATTTACCAAATATTTATTTTTTATCATATTTAATTCTCAGTTAATGTTTATCCTTTATTAAAATCAATTAAAATCCTCAAAATAACTTTTAAAATCATATAATATTTATTACTATTTTTATTCTTCTTTTACACAAAATGTATTTATTTTCAAAATAAAATACAAATCTGATTTTATTTATTATATTCACTTTAAAGACCCAATTTAATATTTATAACAGTTACTATCATTTTATTCTGTGATAGACAAATCTAATATTTTTAAAACTCTTATTAGAATTTTAAAATAGTTTTACTTTATTAAAAAAAAAACATTGCAAATGCACGTGTAAATATTTACACATCACATAGTTTACAAAAATACATGAGATACTAATAATTTAACCAAAAAATAAAATAAATAATTTAATTTACAAAATATTACATAAAAATAATATTATAGCAAAGTTTAAAATAATTATTCCAATATTATAAAATCAAATATACACTTTTCTCCCACATTATTACTTTTAATTAAATGATTTTTTAAATATAACTATTATATACAATTATTATTATTAAATATTCTACTCATTTAACTTTAAATTACTACTTTTAAAATTTACTTTAATCATTTATTTATAAGACTTATTAAATCAGTATTTATTATGGCCAGTTACCCAAACCATACAATCTTATAATGATTTTTAGTTAACTGTCTTCTTTCAACTACTAACACAATATTATACAGCAATTGTTTTATTTGCACTAACTAGATTATTAAAAGATCATCAACACATAACATACATCATTTTCTTACTTAACTTTGAAATTTAAAATTTTCCAGTAAATTGATCTAAATAATCCATCCTTATATATATATATTGTATCTACCCAGATTTGAGCTGTATATTACAATATATATAAAAAAGAAAATATGTAGATCTTATTTAATTTCATTTAACTTAATTTATGGATAATGGGGGTGTTAAATTATAAAGATTAACTAGCTAATTATGGATCTTTGTATTTTAAAATAATATCATTAATATTATCATTAAATTATAAATTGGTTGTGATCAGTTTTAGGGTGAAATATAAATAAGTGAATAATAAATAAATATTAGAAAAATAAGTAAATCATAAAATAGCCCTCTTGAATAAAATTATTATTACGTCTTTCAATTTTTATTATAGCATTCACCATAGCAACTTATATATTACAACATTAAATATTTTATATATGCTTGTGTATTTCTTAGTATAGAGGAATATATTAAAGATATATGCTACAAACACATATTTTATTAGTATGTGTAGAAAATGTTATGTGAATTCTTTTTTTATAGTTGAAATGAAAAATAATATTGAAATTGTAAAACAGGACATTTTTTCTTGTATCAAATATTATCTAAACACCTTCATTTTTATTTTCTGACCAAAAAAAAAAACAATTTTCTTACCCCCAAGAGTAACAACTGAGTTCAATAAAAAACTTACCGTAACAACATTGACATCAGCAAAAATAAGTTATAAATAGAATTGAACCACTTTAACTCAGACTCTTCTATCTTTTGTCATTGTCTAAAACAAATGCTTTTAAATTTGTCTTTAGAAATTGTTATTTTACTTTAAAAGTGGGTATTACTAAAATATAATGGAAGAATAAAACATAAACAGTCTTCTCATTTAGTATGAGCAGTTTGTTGATAAAATTCCAAGAAAAAATGGCAGAATGTGTTATAAAAAAAAATTCATTTTTATTCCATATAAGCTATAAAATATTTTATTATTAAAATTTGGGATTTCATCTATATAACATGAATACAAATACCATCATTTCTATATGGATGTTATATTTTTCATTAAGAAATTTCCCAAGATCAACTGATCTAATTTCTCAGTGATATTAAGTAATTGAAATTTCACCTTCTTGACTTGGAAAAAAAACTAGCATTTATTATTCATCTTGATCATAATTCTGTCAGTGACAGAAAGTCTCTTCATATATCATTGAAAAAAATAGTATCAGTAATGTACAGATTTTACATCAAGCAAGTAACTGTTATTTGAAAAGGTTGAATAAAAAATATTCGAATTTAAAAACAAAAGTAATTGAATTCAAATCCTCATCTATTATTATTCATGTTTGTCTCTCCTATATCTTATGAAGAATCATTTCTTTGCATTTGGATTATAAACAAGAAAACTAGAAGCTGTAATAGAATGTAGTGGGTAAAAATTAAAAACAAAACTTTGGATATAGGTTATGTGTTATATATAATTTTTGTTATTTTAAAACAAAACATATGTTTTGTTTATCTTTATTTTAAAATATAAAATTTAGTCATTAGAGAGAATAATCTGCTTTAATTATTTTTAAATTTCTTTCAGATGGATCATAAATTTAATGAGTGGTTAAAATTTAACATCTATCTTTGACTTAAATAAAAGGCCGATAATTGTTTTATATGGTTTAATTGTTATAAAATCCATTTTTATAATTGATTTACAGGAAATTTAAATACATGGATAGGATTTGTTAATTGGGATTTGGTTAATATTTAGTAAAAACTTTCTTTATGTTTGATAAAATGATAGGATTGGATATTAAAAAGGCAATATTATCTAATAGATCCAGTGATAATGTGTTCTTCTTGTAAAGCATTTCATTTTAATATATAATTTAAACACTAATACTATATTGATGTTAAAGTATAGTGGAGATTAGTTTTTTACTATTTTAATATTTTATTAAACTAAATATAAAACTGATTGATGGTTTATTTCATTTAAACATTATAGATATTGTAAGTTTATAAAACATTCTACAAATATTATCATAACCATTTATAAACTAGTTTATTTAATTAGGAAATATTAAATTTTATTATAAATTTACTTTTATATTTGATTAGTAAAGAATATCAGAACTTAGTTGTTTATTGATTTGATTTTGGTTTTATTCAATTACAAATTAAATGGATATCTTAGGCATACATCATTGTTTAGGACAATGATATATGAATTCATTGCTTATTATAATTTATTTTAGGATAGTGAATAGATTTGGTGATATTTGAAGAGATAATCTTGTTTGTTCTCTTTTGTTTTAAATTCTATCTGAATAAATTAGGTTTTAATAAAAATTGTCATCAGTATTTTAATTTAGTGTAGTTGCCAACCCAAATAATTATTTATTGGAAACATTATTATTGCATAGAGTAACTAACCACTGAGCTAGATAATTTTATAGTGATTGTAACAGAGATACTATTTATTGGTACACGTTTTACTCTGTTATAAATAATATTTAAACCATAAGGACATTTCTTCATTATCTTTTATTTTATTTTTGTATCAGTAATAAATGGGTGTCTAAAACCTGTAGGGCAATTTCTTTTGTTTCATTACAAAGGTTGAACAAACTAAAATTGCTATGATTGCTACATTATAAGTTTGAATTAGTAATCTTGCTGATTGCAATACTACATTATATATCTTATACACTATATTTACACATCTTAATGGGACAGGACAGACATATTTAAAGATTAATGTGGAGATAAATGAATTAGAAATGTACAGAATTAGCTATGCAATTTTGATGATAAATAATATTTTAATAAATATCAATAGCATTTTCAGACATAACACGCATATTTGTATTGTTATAAATATGACAAAGAAGTTATACATATTGCATTTAACTTTAATATTTACATATGATAAAATCATGCAATAAATTAGATCAGTGCGAATTCTCTAATTTATATGTTACATCGTTCAGAGTCAGTCCCTAGACTAGACTTTCTATACAATTTTTGACTTCTTTTAGTAAAGTTGATATGCTTGTATCACAAATGAAGTTTCTGAGTTTTTTTTTTATCTCAAGTTTTTATAATTTCAGGTTTATCGCTCTATAAAATCAACTGGCCAATCAGTATAAAAAACAGTAAACGGAATAATAAAGGTAATATCGATTGAGGATTACTGAGCTTACCTTAGCTTAATAAAACGTGATATTTAATTCAGTATTTTTTTCTAATTAGTTTTTTTAATATTTTAACAAATAATTTTATATTGGTAAAGTCTTATTTTTCACTACATCTTGTATTAACGTTTATAGATAAACACAATTGTATTAACAAAAAATATGCCGAGATGTATCGCAGCCGCCATGCAAGCAAGTAGTTGGTTGCAGACGGTTGTGGGTTCGCGTCCCGGCCGATGCTATGACATATGGAAAAAAAAAAAAAAATATGTCATTTAATAATCATTATATGGTTTTGTATATAATTTAATTGTTTATAACAACATATTCCTAATTTTTATTTACTCTATAAAATTCAGCATATTATATTTCAATATTTAAATTAATAATACAGGGAGCATACCAATAGCTCAAACGAGCTCTTTATTAATAAGTATGGTAAGAGAAAATATTTATAATCTCGATCTGGAACATTCCTATCCCTAGACCAATTAGTTTTGAGCTTTTGGATTACCTCAGTGAAGATCTAGAATATTCAGATACTAGATCTAAAATAACAACTCAAAACCCAGCACCTATTTTATTAAGTAGAAACTCTGAAATTTTTAGACATGAAAATGTCTTTAAGTCCATCTATATAACTTAAATAGCTATATGGGACTGAACTAAATTCAGATCTACCATATTTTTATAGCCACAGCATAGCCAAAGCCTTAAAGGTAAAATTATAATAATTAAAAAAGCGAGTCATATATAGCATGATGTTACTTTTGTGGGCTTATATTTACAAATATGTAATATAGGGAGTGTACCAATAGCTGGAATAAGCTCTTAATTGATAACTGTGGTAAGAGAAAATATTTTTAATCTCAATATGGAACATTCCTATCCCCAGACCAATTAGTTTCAAGCTTTTGGATCACCTCCACGAGGAGCTAGAATATTCAGACACCAAATCTAAAATATCAATTCAAAACCCAACACTTATTTAATATGTAACATTTATGTAGAAACTATGAAATTTTCAGACATGAAAATGTCTTTAACTCCAGCTATTTAACTTAGAAAGCTATATGGGACTGAACTAAATTTAGATATACCACGTATTAATAACCTTAGCATTGTCAAGCCCTTAAAGTTAAAATTATGATAATCAATAAAGCAAGCCATATATAGTGTGATATTGCTTTCATGAGCTTGTATTGTTTTTATGAACATGTATTTTTAATTAAGAACTTGTTTGAGCTATTGGTATGCTCTCTGTATTAAATATTTGTAAATACAAACTCATAAAAGCAATGTAACACTTTACTTGACTTGCTTTATTGATTATTATAATTTTACCTTTAAGGCCTTAGTAATGCTAAGGTTATTAATATATGATAGATCTGAATTTGGTTCAGACTCATATAGCTATTTAGGTTAGATAGCTGGAGTTAAAGATATTTTCATGTCTGAAAATTTCAGAGTTTCTGCTTAAATGTTACACATTAAATAAGTGCTGGGTTTTGAGTTGATATTTTAGATTGTCAGAATATTCTACCTTCTCACTGATATCATCCAAAAGCTCAAAACCAATTGTTCTCGGGATAGGAATGTTCCATATAGAGATTTTAAATATTTTTAATGAACTTATCAATTAAGAACTTGCTTGAACTATCGGTACACTCCTGTATTACATATTTGTAAATACAAGCTCATAAAAGCAATGTCATGCTATTTCTGACTTGCTTTATTGATTAATATTTATATTATACCACTTTCAATTGTGATGTGTTGACTGCTTATCTTTAATTAAAAAGTGATCTAATTTTATGATAAATACCATTGATTTATATTATTCCAGACATTATTTACAATAGGTATTAAAATATTTATTTAAAAAGTAGAAAAAAATAGTGGTAATCTGAAAAAGATTAAGAAAATTTACTTCTGCATAAGTGATATGAAATGAACATGAAAGAGCATGGGAGTTATAAAACTTATACTAGGTGATCCAAATTCAAACTACTTTGATTTTTGTAAAATAAAAGCATACCTGGGAAGGTAATGAGATGGACATATATGTAAGCAATTTATTTATTATTTTAATTTTTTAGTTCTGGTTTAGTATGCATTCTTTACCATCTTGGGTTTTAAGGGAATCTCCAAAACCACATCTGAAACAATCAGGTACTAAATGATATCAGATAATAATCATTGTCTCACACAGAGTTCTGATTATTTTGTCCAATACAGTTAAAAGTTGCAATTTTAATCAAAAATAAAATATCACAACTGTCAGAAATAAACATGATAGTATGATCAAAATATCCAAATAATTCTCGATGTTAATGATATAAAATATTAATAATTGATTTACTTCAATGTTTCAAACATTAACTAAGCAAAGGTTTATTCTATATGTTAATTTGTGTAACTCTATCTGAGCAAGCCAGATTTATAGTACTTATGGATAGCTGGATATGTTATAGCATTTAAATATACACCACTAGTTTATGTAAATTAATGATTTAAATATTCCATTTGCTGGAGAATTAGATGTTATTATTATTTTTTATTAATTACATAAGTTATTATTAGCAATAAAACATGCCTTTTTCACTTTAGTTTTCTATCATCTCACACAATACAAACAATTTAATTATTTTTTTGTATAAAAAATGTGGCCAGATTTTTGCTCATGCTCCAAAAAATGGATTAATATTCTGAGTTATGTTAAGATTAAATGTACAAGTATTTGTCTTGGAAACTCTGGAGGCTATATTTGCATAAGAATTTCCAAGGTATGATGATTTGCAAGCAGTATTGCTGCATTTGATTCTGTAATATCCAGAAATGTTTGATTCTGGGATACTTTATCTTTGCTGTTATTTAGTAGTGCATTCAAGTTAGGATAGGATTCTCAGACTTTATGTGTTACTGCTGATCTTTGTAAATTTGTGTTAAGGCTTTAGTGTATATAATACACTGGAAGTTGTGCTTGTTTTATTATAGAATTTCTTGTTTATATTAAAGTATTACTGTTGCAGCATATTCTGCATAAATCATGAACATAGATTTTTATGCTACCTTTAAAATCTGCATCATGTTTACAAAATTTAAGATTTTTTAATTAAAAAACCTTTTATCTCAGGGAGTTTATATGTCATGGGAGTAAAAAATTAGAGGATTTGTGGATAAATTTCATTTGGCTTGATGATCATTTTGAAAGTCATTAAGTTTTTGTTTCTTTGAATGTATAAATCTAAAAACTACAAATTTTTGGAGATTAGAGTTCAGTTTTTTGCTTTAATTCTTTACATATTTTTATAATGAATTCAGTAGGGGCACATATCAAAACCTTTATTTATCCAACATTCGAAACATTGAAACAAACCAACTACAAATAAGATAAGAAAAAGGTAATTAATTGGAAAAATATTTATAATTAAAAAAGTGATATAAAAAAAAATTAGCAAATCACCTGGCCAAAAAAAATCAAAAATCAAAAAATAATATATGCAAAGTATTACTAAAAAATAATTAAAAAAAATAAAAACAATACTAAAGTATTTTAATTTTAAAATATGACTTATCAAAAACCAATATTTTGTATATTTAGCTAATTAAAAAAATGGTCACAAAATTAGCATAATCATGTGACTAAACACAAAAAAGAATCAAATAAGTCTCAAAATCAAATATTAACAATTAGAAAATTTTCCACAGAATTAGTGTAATAAAAAATTTAAAACAATACTAAGGTATTCTACTTTTAATATAATATGACAAATGTAAGTCAGCAAAATAAATTATTACACAAAGATAAAAAAAAAATATTAGCTCAGTCAGTGAAACAAGAATTAGTAAATATTAATATTTGACTTAATCAATAACTGCTTATGTGGAAAAACATATTAAATTACTTCTATAATAAAATGAACATTTTAAAAAATTACTAAAGTAACCTATGAAAGAATAAAATATGTACATATGGCAGCAGAGTTGAATTAGGTATTTCATCAAAACTATTTTATTAAATGTTATGTAAATAGATATATCATCTGTAATTATTACATATAAAAATCAAAACATTATGAATGTTTTTTTAAGTATAAAACACAGAATCAAGATATTTTATAGGACAAAAAATGCAGAGAGTAGAAAAATTCAAAAACAATTGTTTAACAAA
Source organism: Epiperipatus broadwayi (assembly GCA_028023455.1). NCBI lineage: Eukaryota > Metazoa > Onychophora > Udeonychophora > Euonychophora > Peripatidae > Epiperipatus > Epiperipatus broadwayi. The sequence goes on along the minus strand of JAQFVV010000106.1, from coordinate 1,123,437 downwards.
TAATACATAATTAAATAATAAACAAATTAAAGGTATGTAAACTGTATGTAATAAATATTTTATCCATAAGCTTTATTGATGAAGTATGTGGTTATGTATTTTAAATTTATTTAGGTTTATAGTGTGCATGACATATTTATATATTATACTTCAGTTTTTATTAAAGGAGTTAATATTGAATATCTATACACTTATATAAATTTTTTATTTATATCAGATTCAAAGAAATTATATACAAGTAGCGGAGAATTAATTAGGATATAGACATGGCTATTGAATTTAAATAGGCTTTATGTATCATTGCTTAATTTTAAAAACAGTAAAAGCATATAACACATAATTAGAAAAATAATTTTAAGAACAATATTTTAATATTTAATTAATTATCATCAAAAGAGCAGAACCCTTATACAAACACACGCAATTTGTAAGACAAAAAGAAATCAAATTTTAAAAAAGCAGCCAAAAAAGAAATAAAATAGTGTAAGCACATGATTTTATAAATCAAATATTCAAAATATTAGTAATTAGGAAATGACCAAAAAAATTAATGCAATCACATTAAAAATAGTGTTATAAAAATAAAACAATATCAAAATATTTTACTTTTTAAATATGGTGATGGACAATGGACAAATACTGGCCTAAAATAAATATAACAGTTTAAAAAATTACATAAACTAACACAAACAAAAATGTTCTTAAATTAAAAGTATTTTAATATTATAATTAACAAAAAAAAAAAAACCAATAAATTAAGAGTTATATTAAAATCCTAAGATATATTGGCAGAATACATAAAATAGTGCATAATTAACAAATGTAATCTTAAAAAAAAAAAATCAGTAAAGCTACCTTATCATGACTAAGAACTAACTGTTCACCTCTTAATTTTTTCATGTGATAAAAAATAATAATAATTTACTAAAAAATTAAAATAATTTTTTTAAAATGTTTAACATCTTAAAGAAATACAAATGCTTGCATGAATAAATCCCTACAATAATTACTTCGGAAAATAATTTATGTTGACTATTTTTGACTGAGTACTTTATATACACATAAGGTTGTCAACAAATACCCAAACAAAAAAAAAGAGGAATAGACAGGTTGTTTTTAGGATTGTCCTCATCACATGAGGCATTTCAAAGATTTGACACTTAAATGCAAAACAGAAAAAATAACACTTTGTCCATCAAACAAAATTAAAACAAGTATTTTTTAATCCATATATGTTGTTTATTTGTTAATTTAGTTTTTTTATTTGCATTGATGTCATTGTTTTGTTTGTGACTATTAGTAACTTACCTTGTTACTGTTTTTTTTTTTTTTTGGAAATTTGGTTTTTATTTTTATTTGTTATTTTAATATTTTCTAATTGTTTTCATATTATGGCAAAATAGCATTCTATTTAACTATCTAGTTATCTGCCATTCTATTTACTTGTCTGTCTCTTGATCTGTCTACAGTCATCTATCTAAACATGATCTATCTAATTTTACATGTTTGTAAGCTATCTATCTATTTATTTATCTGGTTTTCTATCTATAAGTTAATTTATGCATCCAAAAATCCATTTATCTATCTAACTACCACCCATTTTTTATCTATTTATCTTCTACATACCTATCTAACTGTCTCTCTTTATTTATGCATTCAATCATCCATTTAACATCTAGCAACCTATCCTTCCTTTATCTATCTCACTACCAACTTATCTAGATAAATGTTTATTAATCTGTTTGTCTCTATATATTTATTTATCCATTTATTTATTTATCTAACCATCCAATTTCATAGATAAATAAAAGAATATATAAGTCAGATAAATAGTTGAATAAATGAATACATTGATGAATAAATAACTATGTAGATATATAGATAGATATTTAATAGATGAAAAGATGGATGAGAGGCTAAATAATTAAATAGATAAATTGTTGGATGAATACATTAATAGATACATATAAACATAGATAAATGGAGATGTAGATAGATAGATAGATAGATAGATAGATAGATAGATAGATAGATAGATAGATAGATAGATAGATAGATAGATAGATAGATAGATAGATAGATAGATAGATAGATAGATAGACAAATAAGTGCTGAAATAGATAAATCAATTGATGGCTCAATAATAGATAGATTGATAGATGAACAGATTAATCAATGAATAGATAGTCACAGATGTCGATAGATGGATTGATTGATGGATGACTAAAAATAGGTATATAAATCGATGTTTCAATAGTAAAATGAATGAATACATTCAGAGATATGTAGATGGATATATTGATAAATAAATAGATAATTAGATAGATTGATAGATAATCAGATAGATGATTTGATAGGTATGTTAATTGATGCTTAGATAGACATAAATGAGTAAAAAAACAAAGTACAGATATAAATGTATGGATAGTCTGATATTTGATTAAAACGATAGTTATATAATTAATCGATGGTTCTATAAATAGATAGATATGTGGGTGGATAGATAGACAGAAAGTCAAATAAATCAAAAGGTAGAAATATAAATGTGGATGACATACAAATGGATGGATCAATAGAGAAAGATAGATAGCTGAGTAAGTGGATGGATAAATAGATAAACAGATGAAGACAAATTGATAGTAGCACTTACATATGATTGATGGATAAATAGATAGACAGATAGAAATGGGCATATAGATACATACATATAGATTAACATTTAAGTAAGCAAACAGATAAATAGATATATAAGGAATGGATGGGCATTTATAAAATTAAATGGATGAATGGATGCATAAATAATAGACAGAAAACCAAATAAATATAAAAATAGGCAGAAGGATAAAAAGATAGATAAAAATAGATGGATAAACTTATAGAGAGGCATATAGATAAATAAGAATTTAGAAAGTTAGGTGGGGAAATAAATAGTAAGAGATGTATGGGTGGCAAGACTGTTAAATGGATGGTTGGTTGTATAAATAAATAGACGTTGGATAGACGGACAGAGACAGATAAGTAAAAAGAATAATAAACAGGCAGACAGACAGATAGATAGATAGATAGATAGATAGATAGATAGATAGATAGATAGATAGATAGATAGATAGATAGATAGATAGATAGATAGATAGATAGATAGATAGATAGATAGATAGATAGATAGATAGATAGATAGATAGATAGATAGATAGATAGATAGATAGATAGATAGATAGATAGATAGATAGATAGATAGATAGATAGATAGATAGATAGATAGATGAATTGATGGACGGACGGACAGATAGATAGATAGATAGATAGATAGATAGATAGATAGATAGATAGATGAATTGATGGACGGACGAACAGATAGATAGATAGATGAATGGATGGATGGATAGACAGACAGACAGATAGATAGATAGATAGATAGATAGATAGATAGATAGATAGATAGATAGATAGATAGATAGATAGATAGATAGATAGATAGATAGATAGATAGATTGATTGATTGATTGATTAGGTAAAAATTGATGATTGTAAACAGATAAAGAGAAAGACTTTTAGTTAAATAAAAAACAGATAATTTACTAGTAAATAAGCATTTATTTTGTATAGCGTATGTTTACAATTTGAATGTAATAATTTACTAGGTAAATAGATTATCAGCGGTTGATACCAGTGCTATTTTGCCATCGTATCAAAATAACAAATAAAAATATAAACACATTTTCAAAAAAACATCGACAAGTATTTCTTACTATTTATTAATCACAAACAAAACAATGACATCAAGTTTTAAAAAAGCTCAATAAACAAGTAACAACATTTACAGATTTTTAAAAAAAAATAAAAACTCTATTTAATATTGTTTGATGGACAAAACATTGTTATTATTTTCTTTCTTAGCATTTAAATGTTAAACTTTTGAATTGTCTCACATAATGAGAACAATCCTGAAACAACTTTTCCATTTCCCTTATTCTCTACTAGGGTATTTACAGAAGATATCATATCTATTGTAATGGTTAGATTATGTTTCAATGATTTATAATTTTTTATATAATTTATATGGGCACCACCCGACTTTAACTTTAAAAAAAATTGACAGTACATGTATGGTACCAATCTTTTATTGAAGAGGATAATGATGACCCCTACAAAGCCCCTATTTGCAATACTTGACTAAATCATGAAGAAAACAAATTAGTCTCATTGAATGGATGTAAACCATACAATACTCCATTTAAAGAGGCTAATACTCATATAACAATAGTTTAATTGAAAAATATGATTATCAGTTGACATATAACTTACTTTTCTTTTAATAATGCATTTACTGCAATCTCTTATATATTACTGTCTTACTTCATAAGTATGTTAGTAAAAAAAATATTTATAAAATGTCAATAGCTTCTTTGCTAAATTTAATCTTAATCTTCAAATACATTATAATCGACTTAATTTGCCATGTAGCAAATCCAGATTTCAATAAACTTAAAATATAACTATATATGGATAAACCTTATATAAATCTGTTATCTGATTCATCAACTTCCTAGTATAACCATATGCATATATTGAATATGAGATATGTACTTGTTTCTATCAATTTAATAAAACTATTACTTCTGCAGGGAAGAGTCCGATATATAAATTATTAAAACAAAATAAGAATGAACAGATACATATATATTTAAACTATTTTACAATAAACTATTAACTGCATATATATATACTATAAGTTTACCTACACAAAATCTAATTCTCAGTAATCAATCATAGAATGATTACAAACAAATGAACCAATGGGAACAATTCAATCATTAACTTAAGACTATTAATAATTATTTACTCTAATTATTTAAAACTTGGATGACTTATACATAGATACACTACATTTAAAATTAGTATTATATATTTTAGTATTATCATCATTTATTTATTATTTTTTAGGCTGACAATTTTTACAAAATACCATTTGGTTAATGTGTAGTGAAAGAAAAGTACTTTACAAAGGTAATATAACATACATATAGAATACAGAGTAAATGTTTTATTTTTTTACTCTAGCTACATTAAATGCAACTAACATTAATTAAACCTTTTTTTCTAACTTTTGCTTCCTACTTTACCAATTCATAAAATAAAATATAGCATATCAATGTTAAATACAAACATAAAACAGTTGAGATAAAATATAAATAGTTCTTTTAAACATAAGACTTGCAAAGCAACATAACAGTAATTTATTTTTTCAAAGGCAAATATTAAACAGCTAATACATGGACATAATATACTTTAGCAATCTCATGGTTTGCAATTTGAACTAAACATTCTTTCTTCAATTTTAACCAGATTTATTCAAAGTACTGCATCAAGTTTTTCATATGTTCAGGTTAGATTATCTGATGATGTTTTGTTGTTCACTAAGCATATTGAAAATCTGATATTGTTTTAGTGAAGTGAGAATCCAGAATGAATGCAATAAAAAAATTGATTTTATATAAGTTTTAACTTATTTAAGTTTTAATAGCCCTTTCCAGTTTTTTGTTGATTAATTTGCATAACACTTTAATTGCATGAATTCGAATTTTTTTTTAGAACCTTTAAGTTTTTTTTTTTAATCTCTCTCCCATATGAAAAACCACAAAGCTGACACTGAAATAAATAATACATTGTTCATGTCACTATATTCTGATCAAAAATAATCAACATAATGTATTTTCTCACATAATTATTGTAAGTATTTCATTTGTATTATTGTAAAGGATTGTAAATATTTTAAAAAGTATGTTTAAATTCTCTAGTCAGATATATATTTTACCACCCAAAAAACATAAGTAGTCAAAGGTTAATCCTTTAGGTTGACCATTTGGAGTCAGAACCCCAGCTTGTATGCTATTATGGTTATGTAAAATCTATTTTAATTTGCATGTTATTTTATTTATTTATATTTTAATCAAGTGTAATATGTTTTACATGTTTTGGTTATTTTCTAATAATGTATATTTTGGATATTTAAATTTTAGAAGTATTTGATGGATGGGGGTCATATCATTAGACTATTTTTTTGTGTGTTGTTTTTGAATTAGTAATATTTTTAAATTTTTATTTTTTTCATCATATGATTATGCTTATTTCTATGAGAGTTCTGCTTTTCAATGAAAATTGGTCAAATCCAATATTTTTGAAATTATTTTTTAATCATGTGCAATATATATGTTTATATAGTTTTAAAATTAAATATTAATTCATCAAACCAGTTTAAATGTAACAGCAAAGCTCATATTTTATTTAATTCTTCACTACTTAAATATAATTCTCTATTAATCCGATATAATTAACAAATATATATAATAGATATATAATATCAAGTCTACTAATACAAACTAAAGTATAATACATAAATCTGTAATAGGTACTATACACTCCAACTAATATAAAATATATAATCACATATTTCATCCATAAAGTTTATGTTAAAAGTATTTTGCATGTTTTATATGCTCTTACTTATTTTTTTCATTAACTATTATTTAATAAACCAAGGTTTTTAAATTTTTTTTTCTGCATTTTATTTTAGTCCTATAAAAGTTCTTCATTTTTTTACACTTAAAAAATATCCATAATGTTATGATTCTGACATTTAATAATTACAGGAAAGATATATGTTTACATATCATTTAATAAAATAGTTTTGATGAAATATCAAATTCTACTCTGCCGCTATAAGCATGGGTTTTATTCTTTCAAAGGTTAGTTTAGTAATTCTGTATTAATGTTCATTTAGTTGTAGAATTTTAATATGTTTTTTCATGTAAGTAGTTATTCATTTTGTCAAATATTAATATTTGGTAATTTGAATTTTGTTTATTGTACTAATATTTTTTATCTTGGTTTAGCAATTTAGTTTACCAATTTACATTTCATATGCTATTTTAAAAGTAGAATACTTTAGATTTACTTTAAATGTTTTATTATGATAATATTTACTTCCTAATTACTAATATTTTTGATATTTAATTTTGAGTTTTTTCATTTTCTGTTTTTGATCAATAATTATGCTAATTTTTTAGTTATTTCATAATTAATAAATTTGCAAAACATTGGTTTTCGATATGCCATATTTTAAAATTTAAATACTTTAGTATTGTTTTTAATGTATGTTTATGCAAATACTTGCTAAATATTCTTTTTTGATATTTGATTATTTTCGGCCATGTGATTCACTAATTTTTTTGTCATTTTTTAATTACTAATATTTTATATTTGATACTGACAGTTATTTGGATTTTTTGGTCACATTATCATGTTTATTTCTATGACAGTCATGGAATCTCCTTTTTTGATGAAAATTGCAGTTTTGTAACTGTATCAGACAAAATAATTTGGTTTCTTTGTATGGGTAAAGACAGGTATTATCTGACATCATTTAGTGCTTGGTTATGGTGGAGTTTGTCTTCTATACCAGTACTGACATTTTTATAATATCTTATTAATATGTTCATAATTTTTGAAGTTTTACCATTCCACACAAATATCTCTTAGTTTAAATTTGTTGTCTATCAAAAGATGTAATATTGATATATTGTATCACTTATTCCCAATGCAAAGGCGTAAATGAATGTGCAAAAAATATGTTAAATAATTTGTTTTCTTCTTTTTGTATTATTATAAAATTCTTTGTAAAACTCATCTACACTTTTTATTAATAGTGCCATATATATGTTATTGTTAAACTTTTGTGACTAATTTTTATAGCTTCTCTTATCAATTAATTGTTAAGTTTTTTTCATATCAAAATAAATTCGTTTTAATATCATTTTATACAATTCCGGAAATTTAATTTTTGTAAATATATCATTTAAAAATATTTTCAATTTTTTCTTTCTTTAATAAAATATCTATATTGAAAACTTACTAACGAATTACTTTTCGGTAGATAAGCCAACTGTCATCAAAGTCCATCAATATTTTAATGATTTTTGCAAGTTCTAATTTAAATTCATTGGAATATATCAGAAGGTTAAAAAGATCAATTTTAATACTTTCGTTCTTCATAGCTTTTGTGTTTCTAACTTTGCATTACAACACTTTTTTTTATCTTAGTAATCATTAATCATTTCCTTCAATACAGTTTTAGTCTTCAGACAAAAAGCTTAGTGTATATATCTAAATTATTTTGCTTTGTTATTTAAAATTTTTTAAGGTTTAAGGTATAGACATACCATAGTATGGATAAACCTTGAAAATTTTTTTTAAGTACAATGAGTTTCGATGTTTTAGTTTAGTTATCTAGTAATTAGTGATAAATGAATAACAAGTTATTATTTGCTATATAATAATGATGTCGCTCACTCTAGGTTTGTCACATGACTGTCATTGCCCTAATTATGAAAACCAACAAATTCACTTGTGAAGTGATGCAGAATTCGCCAGTGATGTGGGCAAGTTCAAATGCACTGAGTTCGTAGTTAATCTTGACTTTGAATTGTTTAGTACAGCGGTAAATTAATAGGATGTCACTTACAACCTTGAACTAGTTTGAACTCCCAAGCAATAAAGCTATTTATTTTTTTATCCTTGTTTAAATTAACGCTTCATTTTACAAATATTTTTTATATTATAGTTAAAAGGAAATATTGCATAATTAAAAAAAAACTATTTTAAAAAAGCAAATTGTCGTTTTTTCACTAAACACAAGTAAATGAATCTTTTTTTTTTTCCTGCTTATTAAAAATCAGTTCACAGATAAAACTTTTAGTTACACAAAAAGTTAATACTAAACTCAAAAACAGTTTAACAGAGCAAAACTTTTTTCAGTATGTCTGATATTTTATTTGGCTAGAATTGAACCAGCTATTTTCAACTTAAGCAGCTAATGTGAAATCTCTTTAATCAAAGTTCATAAATATGTATTGAAAATTACTGATATTCGTAATTTTATACTTTGATAATTACGTTTAAGTCAACATAAACGTGCATTTATATATGTATGTAAAGTATGTATATATATTTACGTTCGTATATGTTATTTTAGAAAAATTAAAGTAGCTTGGTAAATTGATTTTATGTATAAAATTAGTATTAAAGTTAACGATAATGAATATATATATATGCAATATAAAAATAATTATAGTTCTCTCAGTTTTATTTTGTGTAGTAATTTAGTTTAAAACAAACACTTACTTGTAAAGCAAACACCAGCATTAATAAAAGTTCTACTTCTGTACATTTTTTAAATACAGATTTGCTTCTCATTTGATAGAAATTCACTTAAATTAATTCAGTAACAAACATTTATGAAAATGCTTCTTTCTACATAAATATCTAACTAATAGATAACGTTTCTACGTAACCCAGCAAATAGATTAGAATTGTAGATAATGACACTGTAGAAATATTAAAGAAACAATTTTAAAAATCTTATTTAAAAAGTCGCAAGGAGACACTCAGTAGATCGTGTGACGTTCAAGTCCAGAATTGATAGTTTTAGCTTTATTAGAAAACATAAGTCTATTTTTCAACTACTTCTTAAAAGAGTGTAGGGCAAAAAAAAAAAAAACTAATTAATTTATGCAAATAAAAATCGACTAATAATATATATATATATCTTTATCAATAGCAATAGCGGAGTGTCGTAAAAGACTTGCATCCTAACTACAATAGAAATTAAAGAGAGCTGAAAAACCAACGAAATGAAGAAATTTTTAAATAGATACAAACTAAATAAACTTAAGGTACAACCACAAATTTTATGCTGTCTTTTAACATATTTTTCCTCTAAAAGGATTCTAGATATGACTAATTGCAGATACCTAGGCATTATTGTTTCAATGATCTCACCCATAATGTATCATTATAGTGTGATACGCCTTAAATTATAATCATTGGCATGTCCAAAAACCATGCTCATTTTGATCAAAAATTATTTTTGTGAAGTTTGCCTCTCCATTCTTTTCGACTTTACAAATGTGGATACAATATCATCACATTTAGTTATAAAATATGCAAAAGATTTTTTTAATATCATCATTACATTTTCAAAATATTTTTGAACATCCTATTAAGCATGGATATGCACAATGTAGTTAGTTGTAAATTAAAGTATTTTAGCTTATTTAATCAATTATCTGGGTATCAATACACTTATCGACTTGCAACTTAATAGGTAAAAGGTTACTGTTTACTTGTGCTGCTTTATTCATACTATGATTGTAAATACAAGTAACTGTGCTAAAATATTCTAGTGGTTTGAATAATGTTTGTGTATTAACTATTAAAATCTTAGCTTATTTAGTTACATATTTTGAGTTTATAATAGTTTATATATTAATATACTTATCAACATGCAACTTAATATATAAAAAGTTACATTTTACCTATGATACTTTATTATGACTTTGTATTTGTAAATACAGGTAGCACTGCTAAAATATTCTAGCATTGGTTTGGATATATATATGAAAAACAAACACAAGTTAAAAACTTGCTAATGCTTGTATTTATGTCAACAGATGGCGTTTTACCAAAAACACCGTCAAGCGTATTTCATTTACATAAACATCAAAGAATGCATTCACTATCTCTAACTTTAATTCCACTTTCAGATCATGATTTCAAGCTATTTGCTATTGTCAGTGAAAGACAGGAATAAGAAACTAGATCTAAACACAAACTCTGAGCATTTATGAAACAGTTTCTATTCAGCTTGCAAACGTGAATTTTTTAGACAGGTTAATGTCTTCGAACTCAGCATAGCAAGCCAGATAGCTATATGGGTCTGATATCAGTTCAGCATCACCACATAGTAGAAGCCTCTGCAATATATATCATTGCAAGAAAGACCTCAAAGGTACATTTATGAAAAACAAACACAAGTTAAAAACTTGCTAATGCTTGTATTTATGTCAACAGATGGCGTTCTACCAAAAACACCGTCAAGCGTATTTCGTTTACATAAACGTCAGAGAATGCATTCACTATCTCTAACTTTAATTCCACTTTCAGATCATGATTTCAAGCTATTTGCTATTGTCAGTGAAAGACAGGAATAAGAAACTAGATCTAAACACAAACTCTGAGTTCGAAGACATTAACGTGTCTAAAAAATTCACGCTTGCAAGCTGAATAGAAACTGTTTCATAAATGCTCAGAGTTTGTGTTTAGATCTAGTTTCTTATTCCTGTCTTTCACTGATGATAGCAAATAGCTTGAAATCATGATCTGAAAGTGGAATTAAAGTTAGAGATAGTGAATGCATTCTCTGACGTTTATGTAAACAAAATACGCTTGACGGTGTTTTTGGTAGAACGCCATCTGTTGACATAAATACAAGCGTTAGCAAGTTTTTAACTTGTGTTTGTTTTTCATAAATGTACCTTTGAGGTCTTTCTTGCAATGATATATATTGCAGAGGCTTCTACTATGTGGTGTTGCTGAACTGATATCAGACCCATATAGCTATCTGGCTTGCTGTGCTGAGTTCGAAGACATTAATGTGTCTAAAAAATTCACGCTTGCAAACTGAATAGAAACTGTTTCATAAATGCTCAGAGTTTGTGCTTAGATCTAGTTTCTTATTCCTGTCTTTCACTGACGATAGCAAATAGCTTGAAATCATGATCTGAAAGTGGAATTAAAGTTAGAGATAGTGAATGCATTCTCTGACGTTTATGTAAATGAAATACGCTTGACGGTGTTTTTGGTAGAATGCCATCTGTTGACATATATATATATAGAGAGAGAGAGAGAGAGAGAGAAAGAGAGGGATTTGAACTTGGACATTTTCAGTTTATATTTGTCCTTCACTCTATCCCAAGGACACATACATGTGAAAAAGATAGCTGATTGCCAATTTATGTATTTTGTGCAGAATCAGAGCTCATCAGCTGGGCCAGATAGTGCTCAATTTATATTAAGATAGTAATTCCTAAACATTAATCAACAGGCTTTAATCGTCTCACTCTTCCAACTATTCAATTACCCATTTCATTAAAAAATCAAGAATGAAATGTTCAAGATATTGTAGTCATACCATTGTAGACATTAAATCAATCTAATTTCTCATTTTATTGGACCATTACATATATATCTATATTAATAGAAAAGGGATGGCCTGAACTTATACTATGATTTAATGACAATATGTAATTTGGTTATACTGAATGTACTCTAAATTCATTTCTTATATAGATTTAGATTTTTCAGTTTATAATCATTCTCCACTTTATCTCAGGCAATTGATGCATATGACAACATAATGTGAAAAAAATAGGTGATCCCGAATATATATATTTCATGTAGAACCAGCACTCATCAGTTGGGCCTGATAATAATCTCTCCCACATATATACAATCAGGGCTCAGTTTATATTAAGATAGCAATTCCTTAAACTTTAATGAATAGGCTTCAATCTTTTCCTCCTTCCAAGTATTCAACCATCTATTTCATTAATAAATTGATGATAAAATACTCAAAACTTTTATTGGATTTGACATTGCAATCACACCCATGTAGATATTATATCAATTTAACCCCTCATTTTATCATACCATTACATATCCATATATGTTAATAGGAGAAGGATAATCTGAATGTATACTATGATGTAATATATTTCCAAGGCAATATGTAATAAGTCTATATTGAATGTACTCTAAATTCATTTCTTATATATGTATGTAGAGGGATTTGAATGTAGGATTTTTCAGTCAGTATTCATCCTCCACTTTATCTCAAGCAACTGATACACATGACCACATACATCCTAAAAAATAGATGACCCTCGATATATATATATATATATATTAATAAATAATATAAAAACTCTGTCAGATAATGAAAATTATTCTACACGAATAAAGCGTGATAAACAGAGCACAAAAACATTAATTATAAACAACAATTAGCCAAGCGCTTTTGGTACTGTATACCAGAATCATGGTGACATAGCACAAAAAGATTAATTATAAACAACAATTAACCAAGCACTTTCGGTACTGTATACCAGAATCATGGCGACATAGTATGTCGCCATGATTCTGGTATACAGTACTGAAAGCGCTTGGCTAATTGTTGTTTATAATTAATGTTTTTGTGCTCTGTTTATCATGCTTTATTCATGTAGAATAATATATATATATATATATATATATATATATATATATATTGTGTAGAACCAGCACTCATCAGTTAAACCAAATCGTAATCTCCCACACATATATGCAATCTGTGCTCGGTTTATATTAAGATAGCAATTTTTTAAATTTTAATAAACAGGTATATATATAACCTTAAAAAATTTAATTTCTATGTGTGTCAGGCCTATATCTTTATCTAAGATGAATTTAAAAGCTAATGCTTTATTCAGACTTTGACTTTGAAATACACGCATCACTCCTTAAATATTCTTGCATTGATTTGAAATATATATATATATATTGTGACCAATTTTTTTACATAGAAAATAAATACAAGTACAATCTAGTTATCTAAAGAAATATTTTATTACAATTCTTAACGGTTGGCTGTCTTTATCTCTATTAATTTAATTGATTAACTCAATGCTCTATTTGATGTATTTAAAACTGTATAATTACATTTTTTATTTATTTAACAATATGTCAATATCAAGGTTGCTATCTTCTCAAACACTGAATTTGAGAAGTTAAGCCTAACTTTCATAAATTTATCTGTTATTAACCTCCTGTCAAAAAAATATAAATAAATAAAAGAGGTTTTTTTTGTTTTTTTTTTAATTACTATTCAAAGTTAGATAACTTTAATTTCAAATGTCTTAATTAACAAATAATTATATTCTAAAGAAAAAACCACTTAAGATCATTTTTCTCTGTATTTATTTAAATTATATGTAAATCTTTTTCGGTACAAATGTTCTAGACTCCTGTCTATTGTAATGATCCCCCTTCTTCTAATTGCCTTAATTGGAACTATATATTACTCTAAAAGTGAGTATAAAAAGGGCAGTTTGTCAAGCATATTGGTCACTTATCACTATAAATTGGTCACACTAATATTATTTTATTTGCTAAATTCTATAACCAAGTTAATTAAGTTTTAATTGCTTTGGAGGACAAGACAATATGTGATGCTAAAAGAAAACTTATATTGAACATCAATCTCTTCTCAAGTTCTATTTTACTTTCATCTCTCTAAACTTCTACAAATGGAGAGAGAAAAGCAAATTTTCTCTAGGTACAAGAGCTGAAACTTTGACAATACAATTCCAGGTATTTTATATATTATTATCTTGTGAACTTTTTAAATTTCACTTAAATTTATTATAGTGTTTATACTAAATTAGAAAATTATTGCACTATTGTGCCATGAACTGTATTAATTTTACTTGATTAATCTATGGTTAAGGTGTTTATAGCTCATTAAAAATATAATTAAGGATTCACATTAGTATATCTTGCTTATTTTATATCTTTATTCAAATATATGCTTTACTTTATAGTATCTTATTCGAAAAAACAATTACATTTGAATATACATATTACTTTATAAATAATTTATCATATTTATATGCCTGCTCTTATATATTTGCAACCTACTTAATATAATTCATTTATATTATGCATTCATGATTGTAGTCTGGCTATATAAAGTATAAACCCTTTTATTTGGATGCAACTATAAAATCCATTTTCATTGCAAGATATATCCAATTTGTTCTTTAATTTAAATGATAACTTTAATCTTTGCAAAGTTATGGCATGCAGATAAAAAAAAAAACATTTTTTGTTATAAAGTTAAGATGATTTTTTTTTATATTCAAAGAAAAATCATCATCCTATTCTATTATTTTTCAAATGCAAACTCATTATTATGGAAAATCTCCAATGTCCTAGCAAGGAAATAAATGTAATCATTTGGCATTATTCTTGAAATGTGCTGTTAAATAAGAAACAGGATAAATGGTTATTAAGGAGATCAAACTTGCAATCAGAGAAAGTCATTTTATTCGAAAGAATAGAAAATGCATAATTTTTTTTGTCTTTTATATTTTATTATTGTAATGTTTGAAATGTTATGTGCATTTAATATTTGTCAATCTCATTTTATTTGAATCTTTATTTGAGTATGTCTAAAAGATATAACCATGTATTTAAAGGTAATGTCTATAAATTATTGTATTCATGATTATAGTATTTTTAGAGACTACAGCCACATATTGATGTATGTTTTATAAATGTCTATAAGAATAGTGTTGCTATTATATATTTTGTCTTGGATTGATGTATAATTATTATTCACATGATTACCATTTCTTATGCTTGCTATAATTATTATTATTATGATAAATTTAATTGAATCATTTATTTATCTTTCATGCATATGCTTGTATTGATATTTTGACTATACTTTTTCTATGTGTTATAAATTTGATTCAATGTGATTTAACATTTGTCATGTAATTGTTACATCAAAGCCTTTCTTTTTATTATCAGTATTTCCACTTATAATCATGTGTTTATTATGGCAAATCTATTGTTGATTTCTCATTTTGCTTAGATGTTATTTGTTAGGCCTTTCATTATATTAGTGGTAGATACTAATGGGACACATATATGTGTAGTATTGAGCTAGTATTGGTCTGCCCACTTTAGTGTAGGTTTGTTTTCTCATCATCGTTGCCATAAATATTTAGGTATTTCAAGTTGTGTATTATAAAAGGCATCTGTGTGATTCTATTCCCATACTCCTTATTATATATTTTCAAATAACTGTATGTTGAGTAAAATATTGAATTTATATTTCTATCTACCTGTTTTGTTTGTGTAAGACTAATATAACATACTTCTTTATATTATGTCATTTACATTATAAATTATATATTAAGAAATTATACACTAATTTCAACATAAATATATTTTATTATATTATTAGTTACAATTATATTATTAGTATATTCAGATGCACTAATTAACCTTAGTATTTATCATTGATTATTAAAATCAAATTGTAATTTTATTTATTTGTTAAATCTAAATATAGCACAGATATGGTATATTATACGTGCATTATAACTAACTTATAGATTAATTGATGTAAAGATTTCTTTCATTTAATTTTATTGTAAATAGGAATGATAAATAATTTATTTTTTGTTAAGTTCTAGATTAAAAGAAAATATATTTAGCCTTTGTAATAAATATTGATTTTATTCTTCAATTATGTCTTTGTGTACATTGCTATCTGTCACATCCATATACTAGAAAGTCAATTTAAATAGTAAAAATATCTAAAGTGTTGATAAGAATACGTATTATTTTGAAGTAGGCCCATTGATACAATTCACGAAATTCATTATATGTGCAACTAAATTTATATAAGGTTAGTGTATTGATGCTCTTGTTGATAGATTGCATGTTGATATGATTTTGTACAACAAACTATCCTTTTACCAACCACATCATTTTACCTTTGCTATTATTAGATAGTTATTTTGAATTTCAAGAAAACTTTATCTTATTTAGCTAGTGATATAAGAATCAAAATACGAATTAATTTTGTTAGCTAATATTATGTTTAAACCTACCTAGATAAATCTGTGCTTCATTTTAAAGGAAAAAAGTGTTGATAAAATGTTAAGAAAATAAGAGTCTCATTACTATTATCACCTCTATTTAGTTAAAAGATTCTAAATTATCTTGTTATTTTAGTTTATCATTGCAAAGATAGTATTCTTTACAGATGAATCATTTAACATTTAAAATCCTGAGATTATTATTACTATTGATTATTATTGTTTGTACAATATGATCAATCAACCATTGGTCTATCCACATCTTGTAAAATAATGTATTAATTCTGTGTGCTTAGCCTATGAAATGACTTATTTAGTCATTGTGTACTTAGCCTATAAGAAGACTTACTTTATGTTATATGATTATTTAATGCATTACTATTCTTGTACTGATTTGGACCTGTGTTTAGATCTACACTTTAATTTATGGTTGATTGGTGTCATCATTTGGAAGGTTCCAATATATATATATATATATATATATGGATACCTTTTTAATGATATATATATATATATATATATATATATATATATATATAATTAAAAACGAACCAGTAACTACCTAAACATTCACAATAAAGACAGTAATCAATATTTCTCACTGCTTTCAAGGCAACCTTCTCACCTTTAATAACAAGAATGGAAATCTGTTCTTTCTAATGATCCATTGAATATATATGGATACTTAAAGATTGCAACTTGATCACAGAGAATGAAATATTGATACAATGAAGTTTAAATAAACCTCTTTTGTAATTTGTAATTAAAATAAACCTCTTTAACCATGAAATAAACATGTCCATGTAATGCAGACTAATAAATAGTCAATTATAACATTACAAACTGCAATACTTTTAAATTGCTCATGTATTATTTCAATAATAAGTGAAATAATGCTTAAAGCTAAATGGGTTAATTATGTAATTAAAAACTAACAAGTAACCACTTAAACATTCACAATAAAGATAGTAATCAATATTTCTACTGCTATCAAGGCAACCTTCTCACCTTTTAATAGCAAGAATGGAAATCCACTCTTACAATGGTCCATTGAATATATATGGACACTTAAAGATTGCAAATTGACCACAGAGAATGAAATATTGATACAATGAAGTTTACATAAACCTCTTTAAACATGAAATAAACATGTCCATGTAATGCATCAAGATCTTAATTCTTTATTTACACTTATAGATAAGTGTATACTTTGAGATTATTCCATAATTCCCTATTATATTTATTGATGTTTTTCTTGATGAAAATGTTAAAGTTGTGCATAATGCCAACCATGTCCTTATTTTGCTCCTGATATTATCAGAGTAGAAGAATTTTGATGCTGTTGATGTGCATATTATGCATATCATTATGCATATCTGATGTGCTAAAAACCATGATAAAATATTCTATGCTTAAACTTATATAATTATTTTGATTTGGCTTATGAAATTATGCATCCTCTTCAAATTCAAGGTAATAATATTGTTGACAATACTTACTTGTCAATCCTTCATACTTATGACATATTGGGAAGAAATCTGGGTTGATAAAATAATTGTAATTTTTTTTTTTTTGTATTCATAGCTAACTATATGTTTTCTTTATGTCTTTAAATTTATTGTTAAAACATTACAATCATTATAATATTTTAATCATATTAAAATTATAATCACTTATAGTTGTTATATTTTCTAATAATAATGGAATTTATGTTTGATTACTAAATTTAAACTTTGTATCTGTAATATCATCTGCATTATCAGAAAATCATAATCACACAAATATTATAATGTTTAAAACAAGAGTACAGTAATATTTAAAGTCACTTCATTAAATTTTATGTTGTTTGATGTTAAAGTAATATCCATGGTTAAGATTATTTTATTTCATTATTTTAATTTGGATTATAATAAATCTTTTGGTGTGATATATGAGTATGAACAAAATCTCATAGCAGCACATGTGTTATCCTAGATTGTTAAAAAAGAAACAGTCTTAAATATAATAGCTTCATAATTATTATTTAAAATTAAAATTATTTATTGTATCAGAAAACTGGATAATATATTATTGTTCTCTAGGATATATTCCCTTATAAGATAAGAATCTGAGATAAAGAATATAATTTTGATGTATTTACTGCAGAATCCTTAATAATAATATTGATACTAAAGAAATTACATTTATTGTTTATATTTTATGGTAACCTGAGATTGGTGCAAACATGCTAAGTTGGATTTATTTGGAGGGCTGCACCATAAGGTTACAATCAGTTTGTGTTTTGGGTGATCAATTGGTTGCTGGCTCACCGCCCTCTTAGGTTACAATAAATATTTAAATGCATGTTTTCATGAGCAAAATAAATTTTATATATCATGTTTATGGGTGCAACCATGTTTAATAAAAGAAAATTAAATATACATGTTTTGACAAGATAACACTTGCTCTCAACTGGCCAAATGTATCTTTGTCAAAACATCTATATTTACCTTAATTTTATTTTATTAAACATGGTTGCTCGAAAGCACTTAAACTAAAACAGCTACACCAAGCCAAAAATCAAAGTAAACTGACAGACTCCTTTGCAATGCATCAGTATGTAAGTTTACTTTGACTCTTAGCGTGGGACAGTTACTCTAGGTTAAGTGCTTTCTAGTTAAGTTGATTTAAATGTATTAGTCCAAACATTTAAAATTTCCATCTAAACATTCATTAAATATATTGTATTACTATATATATATATATATATAAAAGTTTAAAAAAAATATTTTCTATTCTAGAAAAGAAAATGATAGTCAATTAAAAAAATAATGCAAGAAAAAGTACATCACTAAAATTAATTAAACTTAATTAAGAAATGTAACTAAAAAAAAAAAAACAAGTTAAAACTTTTAAAATAATATAACATTTAAATTATAAAACAAGTAATGCTTTATGGGAGCTGAGTAAACAAAAGAGAAAAAGTAAAAAAAGGAACAATTTAGTCATTATAAAAGAGTGTGATTCTTACTGAGAAGATTATATTTAAGTATGAAAGGAAAAGAGCATTTGACAGAATATTTTAAAGTCCTGTAATCTTTGCCATTTAAGGGTTCAATAGATACACTAGTGTCCCATATCAGTCACACAGGTCATGATTATTATTAATAAGCCCTAGGCACATGTTTTAAGTAATACATATATATATATATAATGATAAATAATATTTTAATAATGAATAAATATAATGTCATCTGAAAATTTTACCAAATCTATTTTAAATAATAATTGACCTGCCCTCTAGCTGCCAAGTTTGATAACTTTTACAGTAAGAGTCTTATTGTAAAATTTATTGCACTTGGCAGCTAGAGAGTAGTTCAATTATTATTTAAAATAGATTTGGTAAAATTTTCACAAGACATTATATTTATATATGCAAAAACAAGGTAATCAAGTATTTACCTTGCTATGACATCATTAGCCTGAAGGCATACAACTCTAATTATTTGATTTTTGCATAATCAGAAGAACACATGAACGTTGTCATGGCAACGAAGCACTGCCATGACTAATCTGAGAGATTTGATTTTTTGATACGCGAGATTTTTTCATCATGACCCATGAGATTTAAAAGTGGATTTTTTCTTATTTGTTGCAGCATTTTTTTCAGTGCTTTAATATTTCAGCAATTTTTTTAAAATAAAACATTGCTTTTCAGCATTTGTAAGTAATTTACATGTTATTTCTTTTATCATATTAAGTGGATGTATTTTATATTTTATTAATTTTCTGGATTTTCCAAAATGTGAAGAAGAGGAATTTTACACCATGTGAAATTGTATGAAAACAGCCATGAGATGAAGAAGCACATCCATGGTACTGGAAAACAGTGGCAGTGTAATTTGAAAGATTGTTTAAAAGGCCATTTTAGAGAATGTGCACCAAGACACTACTATTTATAGCAATTGCTGGAAAGGATATAAAAGTGAAGAATTGGAGCTGGATGGATATGAGCACCATAGAGTGAACAGAGTTTATGTGGAAGCATACATATGAAGATGGTCATTTTGGTGCAATTTTACAACATATAAGCCAGTTCAGTCCACCGCAATAATCGTTATTAGGATAAGTACACATTTTGTTGTGATATTCATCTTTTATTTTCCTTATAAATTACAGTAGTTGTAAATCACAGTTATTTCTACTAAAAAAAAAAAAACTCTTAAATTTATATAGTACTTTTAAGATGATTGAATTATGATTTGTAGACTCACAGTTTTCACTTTATGATGGGGTTTTTTAAAAAGACAAAATTATTATTTGTAGATTCGCAGTTTTCACTTTATGATAGATTTTTTTAAGATGACAAAATTATTATTTGAATACTGGCAGAATTATTACTTCTGGACTAGCACTTTACACTTTATGATAAGTTTTTTTAAGATGACAAAATTATTATTTGAATACTGGCAGAAATATTACTTATTATTTGTAGACTCATAAATTTATATAGTATTTTTAAGATGACTGAATTATAATTTGTGGACTCACAGTTTTCACTTTAGGATGGGTTTTTTAAAAAGATAGCATTATTCTTTGTAGACTCGCAGTTTTCACTTTATGGTAGGTTTTTTTTAAGATGACAAAATTATTATTTGAATACTGGCAGAAATATTACTTATTATTTGTAGACTCATAAATTTATATAGTACTTTTAAGATGACTAAATTATGATTTGTAGACTCACAGTTTTCACTTTATGATAGGTTTTTTTTAAGATGACAAAATTATTATTTGAATACTGGCAGAAATATTACTTATTATTTGTAGACTCATAAATTTATATAGTACTTTTAAGATGACTGAATTATGATTTGTAGACTCACAGTTTTCACTTTATGATAGGTTTTTTTTAAGATGACAAAATTATTATTTGAATACTGGCAGAAATATTACTTATTATTTTAGACTTGCAGAAATATTACTTCTGGACTCGAACTTTACACTTTATGATAGGTTTTTTAAAGAAGACAAAATTATTATCTGTAGACTCGCAGTTTTCACTTTATGATAGGTTTTTTTAAGACGACAAAATTATTATTTGAATACTGGCAGAAATATTACTTATTATTTTTAGACTCGCAGAAATATTACTTCTGGATTGAACTTTACACTTTATGATAGGTTTTTTAAGTCAACAAAATTATTATTTGTAGACTCACAGAAATATTACTTCTGGACTCGTAGTTTACACTTTATGATAACTTTATATAGTACTTTTAACACAACTGATTTATTATTTGTGGACTCGCAGTTTTTGCTTATTAATTTTGTAGTGATATTTATCTTACATTTTCCTATTTTGCATCCAATTTTACTTAATTATTTATGATGTATATATTACTTTTAACCTTTTTTTGCCACATATCACTCTATTTTGTGTCCTATTTGTTTATTTATTTTCAGGATGGACAGTGCCATCATTATCCTATACCATGTGCCTTTTTGTCCATTTTTACCTCATGACCCTGCACCATGTGCCTTTTCCCCCGTTTTACTTTTCTATGATGTCATTACTCTGAGGGCATCCTATTCTAATCTAGTAATTTTTGACGTAATGTCACCACGTAATATGCGGCAAAATTTTAGTGATTACACTTGTCCACAAATCACTAGGTGACATTATCTTAAAAATCGGATGGTTAGAGTAGTATGCCTTCAGGCTAATTACATCATAGCAAGGTAAATACGGGACTACCAAAAATGATAGCTAAAATCTATACAAAATATTTGAAATACCGCAAAGATATATTGTTCCAGTTTATATCTGACCTTTATTTAAAAGGGGAGTGTGGCCTGAATAATATAACTATGAGGCATTTCAAATATTATATATATTGGTCTCTTTTTATTAGTGTATCCCCATCATAAAATAAATTTGAAATAAATTTTAAGGTGTATAATTCTACATTTTATAAAATCAAAAATATTTGTTTATTAAACTAAGAAAAATAAAGGTCATTTTAGTTATCTTAAGGTTTGAACCTGAGAGTAGCTAATTTAACACAGTATACATGCTATAAATCCTGGTTAAAGTATTAATTGTAAAAGATATATAACAGATAAAATAATAAAATGTAGCTTAATAATATATGTTAATAATTAATTGTTTAATAATATTTAAAATTGTAGAGAAGTTCAAATATAATCTTATAAAAAAAAGCCTTATATAGATAGACAATCATGTCTGTGCACATCTTATATTATAAAGTAGTGACTATTTCTGGTGAAATCTTAATTTATTTTAAAAAATAAATAATTAATATTTATGTTATGAATTTTATGATAAAAAATTTATAAAATTGGAATTTAGTCTGTATAAAAATAAAATTAACATGATCTAAATTGTAGTTCTATTAAGTTCATGAAAGGTATTGTTTTTTATTACTAATAAATATTTTAAACAGATAATATTTGTTTTAAAAATAGTTAAACTACATGTAACTGGTGAGTAAAGAAATTATCCAATAGGAGAGCATGATTTGGAATAAATTGATGACCAGCAGATGATGGTTTTAAAAAGAAAAGAAACTGAGGAAATATAATATTTAAAAAATGACAGATCAGAAAAAAAGGTAACTTTGTACTTATCTAAATTGTGTTTAAATGTTTCTAAAAAAGTTATTGTTTAGAATGTACTTAAGAATTTAAAACTATATATGATAAAGTTTTGTTCAAATGAAGGAGTAAAAAAAGTTAAATGTCTATTGGTGAACTCAACAATTTGGTAATTTTTGGAAAATATCTTGGAATCATTATATTGGAAAAAAAATTAGAAAAATTAAAGGAAAAAGTTGTACATTTATTACAAGGTTTTGTAAAGCAATACATAAACTCAAGGAAACGACAGTGAGTATTATGTTAACACATTATTTAGTTCTTATACAAGTTGAAGTACCAATATTTTGTGACCATCATAAAAGTTGTAAAAGATTAAATTGGAATTGATAGATGAATAAAAAGAAAATTATTTTTGGCAGAGATAAATATAAATTTTTAAAGATAATTAAAACTAAATTAATAATTAATAATTGAGGAAATATTTTCCTATGCAAAAGTGTACTTAGTATTTAAGAAAAACATATAAAAGTGTATCTGAATAAAAATTTCAATGGTATAAAAGATATGAACAGATCCTTATTAATTTCAGTATAACTTTCATGCATAATAAAATTTAATAATAAATTAAATATATGGTAAATGAAGAATTAAAAGTTAGAAGGATATATGAATATAATACAAGGCAAAATATAAAAAGAAAATTTTAAATGAAGGATATATTTATACTTGTACTAAAATCATAGTGATTTGCTCAGAAAATGAAAGAATTATTACTTATCAAATCTGTAAATGAACAAATAAGATAAGGGTAAAAAATTAAATAATTACTAAAAACAACTAATAAAAAATAAATATGTATGGAAGGAGAAAGAGTTGAATAAATTAAAGGAATAAATATTAGCTTATTTGAGAATATAAAATGTATATTGAAGATAATGTATATCTATCTTTAAAGAGAAGGTATAAAATGCTCTATCTTAAATGATAACATTGACAAAAGGTATGTTAAAAATAATTAGAAGACTGAAGCATAGTAGTTGATCAGTGAATATGGATCATCGTAAGAAACCCAATAAGTATCTGAATAAAATACAATATACAAGTTATAGATAACTTTTGATTGTTAAGAGAAGTAAAAACCCCAAAATTGTCAATAATCCATTTATATAGGAATTGTATAATTTTGTGATATTCTTAGGCAACAAAAGGGGCAGAAATGGGAGTAATGTTGATGTGTAACTAAGCTGAAGCATATGAAATTGTTGGATACCATTAAAAATTAATGTTCTTTAAGATGTACTTATATTTAAAAAAACTTGTAACATAATGTTTGTATATAGTTTAAATTTATACTTTAAAAAATCGTTATCAAATGGGGGGGGGGGTAAGTAAATGTAGAAAAATTGATAATTAATTTGATTTATTTATCTATGTAGTTAATTGGTTATTTTTTTTTTGTTTTATTAAATATTGCTGAATAATTAAAATAAATAGATATATATAATGAGCTAGTGAAATATAAATATAAAAGTAGTTACATATGTGTATTATAAGAAGATGGGATATGTCTGTGTTTGAATATAATATTGAAATGATATATTGTGATATTTAAATTTTGATCGTATGTTTAACTATAAATAATTTAATATAATTATAGTGGAATTATAACTAATCCTAGTTTGTGATTTTTTGTAGGCTATTATTTATGAGAAATGTATAAAACAGAGATAGTTTGGAAATATGAAGTTAATATCTGAATTGTTTAGATAAAATGAAGATAAGGATTTCTTATTTCAGGATGCACCAATGAGTGTTCTACCAACATTTAGTTTAATTTCATAAATTGCAAATGGAAATTAGTTCAGGAGAAGATAAGTTGCCATATTTGAGAGTGTACAGTATAAAAGTTTCTTTTTTTTTGTATTTAATTATAGAGTTTGATAATAAGGTCATAGGATAATTGAGTGTGATATCAGAAAACAAATTAATGAATTTCATAATTATCATATTAATATCTACTTAGTACAAGGTAAAAATAAAGATTAAATGGTGAATATCATTAAATATAAACACAGATAAATATGTAATATTTCATAATAGTACAATAAGATTATTTTAATTAAGAAATAAAACAATAATCCATGTGTTAGATCTTCTTATATTTTTTGAAGTATAATCTATAAAAGTAATAAATGTAAATCAAATCCATAAAAAAGGATCTGATTATTTAATAAATACACATGATTTTGTTATATAAGAAATAAAGTTAAATATAACAATAGCTTATTTTATGACAGGGGCATATTTAATTTTAAATCTTTGTAATTGTAATTAAGGAAAATAAAAATGTTTATATATGTTACTGTATTATATGGTTATATAATGTTATAAATATTGTTATTTATGAAGTTACATATTAGTTTAAAATAATTACTGAAATATCTTGTAAATAACATGATTAAAGTTGATGTTTAAAAGTTAAATTAAATATTGAGAGTTGCATTTCTTTTGTTAGAGTCATCATCATTAAACCATCATCAAAGAGTATGAATTGTAATATTCACATTAACCAAAGCATACAATTTAAGATTAGAATAAGAAATTAATCAAGTACAAGACAATGTATAATAATCATTTAAGAAATTTTTTTTTAAAGAGATCTTAAATTATTGCAAACTGCCTTAATCACATAAGTTAGTGCTAAAATATTTTGCAAATTTATTAACGTTTATTTAGAGCAAACTAGAGTATGAATTAGTTATTATTTACAATTATAAATTATGATTACAATTTAAATAATAATAATAATAATAGTTAGTTATTATTAAATATTAAAGAAGATAAATATAAAATAGTAGTATAATTTTAGTTATAGATTAAGGTAAGACCCATTTTGTTAATTGATACACTACCTATATAATTCAATGAAATTCCTCTTGATGCCCTATAGGTGGAATGAATAGTTTATTAAAAATCAATGATAATCCTGACATCTCCTTAGAATAATATTATTATTATAATTATACTTAATTATAATCCTATAAAAGTAATAATAAAGAGATAAATAAACAATAGAATAATAGTATTACTTTAACTTAAGATTGATGATTATAAATATTTTATTATATTTACTGATATATTATTGTTAGTCATGAGGATAATAAGATACTTAATAAGGAGGAGTGTCTTACTATAATTTGGCCATTGAGCAAATACTTTGGTATTTGTTTAATGTTAAAGGGTATATGATCTTGTTAATAGAACAAGTGGGTCTCATAATTGCTGATATTAATTAAACATAATTTAGAAATTATTAAGAGTATGTAATTGTACCTAGATAAAAACCAATATAGCCTAATTTAGGGATTTGTCATGGTTTCTAGGAATAATCATCCTATTGGCAGAATACAACTTTTATACACCCTTTTGTATATTATTCCTGCTAAATTCTGAGCTTTAGTTAAAGGGGGAGTGTGGCCAGAATAGTCTAGCAATGAGACATTTCAAATATTATATATATATATATATTGTAACAGGCACATACGACGTTACATTATTTTTTTTATTATTAAACATGAAAAAATAAGTTTGCCAATAAAAACTTCTTTTTTAAGAATTAAAAATTGAAAATTAAAAAATCATCTTAAACTCGTATATATATATATATATAAAATCACACAGATAAAAAAATTATTAAAATAAAACTTTATTAAAAATAGAAAAAGTATTTTAAAAGCAAAAACTTAAAAAGATTTAGAGATAAAAATATATCTTTAAGTTTGGAAAACAAATTAATTAATATTATTGAAAAATGGAAATGATTATTTTAATTAGTCAAAGTGAACTAGCCCTTGGGCATTTAAATGTATAAGCAATGGTCAATTAGGAAAACAATAGAAACTAATAGCAAATAAAAAGAAATCCCTTAGGAATCCAACCTCAACGAAAGGGTCGTCATCATCATGATGCAATGTTGAGTTAATCTGCAAAATTAATATAAAAGGAAAGGTTTAGAAATAAAAAATTAATTAGAGGAAGAGATTATGACAGCAGTGGTGATATGTATTAGTGCAGAGTTGAAGAAGAAGGGATTGAAAAGATGCACTTTTCAATCCTTTCAGTTTTGTTAAAAAGAAATGACATCATTTTCTACATTAAGGACCAGCTAAAGTAAAAGACCTCCAGATAAGTAAAAAAACAATGGCTAACTGGATATCAATATCTTCAGGACGGCGTGGGAATTCCCATTCAAAATTACAAGCAACTAAAAATTATGGACCTTTTAAAACTATAAGAACTTTAGATAATTCATGAACATTAAATTAAAAACTTTCCGTATTTAAAATAATTGCAATAGAATCCTATCTGACCAACTTTATTTATTAATAAGTAATTTTAATTTGATGTATTTCTTTTGTAAAATCATTTCCATTTATTTTATTTTTGTTCTTTTAAGTTTTTATTATGATTTTTGTTTTCGTTAAATTAAATTATATAAATGTTAAACTTAAGTCGGGAGTGAATCGCTATATAGATTTGTAAAGTTATATTAGAGGAGAGTAATCTTATGTTATTTGTTTCATAGTTAAATTAGGTTAATGGATTGGATTAGATGTAGTACGAGATTTGCTATGGGCAGAATCACTTTATACGCCACACACTTTCTTTTTGCCTATGGAATGTGATCGTAAGTCGGCAAAATAACCGCAGTCCTTTCCTATGGAGTTTTTTTTATTGCCCTTCTCATCAGATAGATGTAGTATTCCTATCTTATGACAGGCAATTTCTTCTCTTAACCTTTTGTTCTGCCGTATTCGTGTTACATTGAATTCATCGATATACCAGATGGATTGACGTTGGTTTGACTGCGAACTTTTGGCCTAAGGTTAAATAAGGATAGAAAATTTTCTTTTCAAATTCAAATCTATGTAGTCTATTCATACTCAACACTCTAAATAAAAATGCATTAAATTTAAGTTGGGTTTGGATGTTGCATGGATTCCTTAGCGGTTAATTTTGTTTTGGTTTTCATATTCGGTTAGAATATATAAGTCATCGATGTCAATGCAGCATCTTATGATGAATGCCATTGGGTTTCTTATATTCCCTCTGCAATTGACGTTATCAATGACTTTGTATTTTGATCGGTTATGTTTATTTTGAAATGTTTTTTAACCGTGGAATCTATGCAGCCGATCTATACTCAACATTATAAAACAAACTTTTATAAATACATCTGTGCAAACTTATAAAATTAAAATCTAAAATAAAATTTAAAAATGTAGTTAAATGATAAAGTAAACATACTAAGATAATAATGCTAAATTATATATATGTGCGTAAATAAATGTTTGTGTGTATAATTACTGGCAGTGGCTTATTTTATTCTTTTTTATATATTCTTAGATAAGAATTTATTATAAAATATAAATCTCTGCTATTCCACTGAGCTAGTGACAATGGGCTAATGACCGGAATCAAAATATATAAAATAAAAAAAATTTTTTTTTGACTTATGTATCTGCCTACTTTATAAATTTTCTAGGTTCAAATGCCTAGTGGCACCCTGTAGTGTAGATATGCTAAGTCTTACTTCTTCTGGATAATGGCCCCATGTAGTGTAGATTACATTAAGACTCTCCCCCGGACCGTTGAAATTGGCCACCCAACTTGGGCCGATATTAATAAACCACGTATACCCTGATTAAATTTCTTTTTTCAAAATGAGATATTTTTATCTATTTACATAAAACCGTATACACTTTAAATCTTATAAAAGCATTGCCAGAAAGAAATAGCACATATATTATACATGAGAAAGTAGTAATAATTTTAAATTGTATTTTGTTAAAAAGAAAGTCAAAAGGTTTCAATTAATATGTTTTTTTTGTTAACATATATTATGCTTTTATGTGTATAGGTGCGCACAGCCACATAAGTTTATGATGGTAAATGTGGTACTTTACGATGAGTACCTTTGGGAATTATTTCAGTGTAACCCTATGTATGCATTTCAATCAGTCATAAATAAGTTGGTGGTATTTATAATTGTGCTGCAAATATACATGTTTAAACCCATTATTTCTTAAAACATATTTATCTCAATGCAACCTTCTTAAATAAATAATTTATATAATTTGCTTGTTGTGCCATTTGTTAGAAATGAAATATAGAGAAAATACAATTCTTGGGGGGGGAGGCATAAACGTGAGTGGTTCAATTGGAAAACAATAGCCAACATTTTTTTGTTTTTGTATACAGTCTTTTAGTAAAATTACTAGCCGAGTGTTTTTATAAATGTCTTTGTTAATCGTGTACCATAATTACTAACGCTAAGTAAAATTTTTTTTTTGTTTATTTTTTTAAAGCAAGTTTCCTGATATGTAATGGGAACATACGACATTACATTGTTTTTTTATTATTAAACATGAAAAAAATAAAAGTTTGCAAATAAAACTTCTTTTTTTAAGAATTAAAAATTGAAAATTAAAAAATCATCTTAAACTCGTATATATATAATCGCACAGATGAAAAAAATTATTAAAATAATTTTATTAAAAATAAAAAAAGTATTTTAAAAGCAAAAACTTAAAAAGATTTAGAGATAAAAATATGTCTTTAAGTTTGGAAAACAAATTAATTAATGTTATTGAAAAATGGAAATGATTATTTTAATTAGTCAAAGTGAACTAGCCCTTGGGCATTTAAATGAATAAGCAATGGTCAATTAGGAAAACAATAGAAACTAATAGCAAATAAAAAGAAATCCCTTAGGAATCGGACCTCAATAAAAGGGTCTTCATCATCATGATGTAATGTTGAGTTAATCCACAAAATTAATATAAAAGGAAAGGTTTGGAAATAAAAAAATTAATTAGAGGAAGAGATGTATGACAGCATTGGTGATACATATTAGTGCAGACTTGTGGGAGAAGGGATTGAAAAGATGCACTCTTCAATTCCTTCATTTTTGTTTAAAAAAAAGGAAATGATATCATTTTCTACATTAAGGACCAGCTAAAGTAAAAGACCTCTGGATAAGTAAAAAAACACAATGGTTAACTGGATACCAATATCTTCAGGACAGCGTGGGAATTCCCATTCAAAATTACAAACAACTAAAAATTATGGATCTTTTAAAACCGTAAGAACTTTAGATAATTTATGAACATTAGATTAAAAACTTTCCGTATTTAAAATAATTGCAATAGAATCCTATCTGACCAACTTTATTTATTAATAAGTAATTTTAATTTGATGTATTTCTTTTGTAAAATCATTTTCATTTTTTTTTTGTTCTTTTAAGTTTTTATTATGATTTTTGTTTTTCGTTAAATTAAATTATATAAATGTTAAACTTAAGTCGGTAGTGAATGGCTATATAGATTTGTAAAGCTATATTAGGGGAGAGTAATCTTAGGTTTTTTGTTTCATAGTTAAATTAGGTCAATGGATTGAATATATTGGTGTAATTAGCAGATGTAGTACAAGATTCGCTATGGGCAGAATCACTTTATATGCCACACACTTTATTTGCCTATGGAATGCGATTGTAAGTTGGCAAAATGATTGCAGTCCTTTCCTATGGAGTTTTTTTATTGCTTTTCTCATCAGATAGATGTAGTATTCCTATCTGATGACAGGCAATTTCTTCTCTTAACCTTTTCTACTGCCGTATTCATGTTACATTGAATGCATTGATATATCAGATGGATTGACTGTGAACTTTTGGCCTAAGGTTAAATAAGGATAGAATATTTTCTTTTAAAATGCAAATCTGTGTAGACTATTCATACTCGACACTCTAAATAAAAATGCATTAAATTTAAGTTGGGTATGGACATTGCATGGATTCGTTAGAGGTTAATTATGTTGTGGTTTTCATATTTGGTTAGAATATTTAAGTCATCGATGTCAATGCGGCATCTTATGATTAATGCCATTGGGTTTCTTGTATTCCCTCTGCAATTGACATTATCAATGAGTTTGTATTTTGATCGGTTATGTTTATTTTGAAATGTTTTTAACTGTGGAATCTATGCAGTCTATGCAGCCGATCTATACTCAATATTATAAAACAAGGTTTAATAAACCCATCTGTGTGAAGTTATAAAAATTAAAATGTAAATTAAAATGTTAAAATAAAAGTTAAAAATGTAGTTAAATGATAAAGTAAACATACTAAATAATAATGCTAAATTTTATATATACGTGCGTTAATAAATGTTTGTTTGTTAATTACTGGCAGTGGCTTTTATTTTTATATATATACAAACTAAACAAGTTATTTCTTATCTCTGCATCTCCATGAGCTAATGACAATGGGCTAATGGTCTAAATATTTAAATAAAGTGGAATCTTAACAGTGTGTATCTGCCTACTTTATAAATTTTTCTTGGCTCAAATGCCTAGATGATGCCCTTGTAGTGCAGATTGCGGTTAGATTTGATCTTCACTTTCATTTGGAACATTATATAATATGTTCTGGCAACACCAAAAGCTTAAAAATATATCTGTATACATGGATATAATGCCCTTATTTCCACATAAACAGATATTTTTAAGCTTTTGGTGTTGATAAAATGTAGTAATTAATACTAATTAACAAGCCTGAGGCTAAACAAGTACTCTCATTAACTTATAATGGCTCTTTTATTAGTTTTTTGTTGAATTAAAAGGAAGTCATCTTTTACTTCAAACTAATATATTAAATAGATTTCAACCCAGAGAATTATTTTTATAGATATGAGATTTTGAAGAAATAACGTCTTTCTTGACATTTTAAAAATAATGTTTTTAAATTCTTTAGAGAATTGAATATGTTGGATTATTATGTTCATAAATTTCTATTATAATAAAAAATAGAAATAAAAATATTATATCCACATAAATTGAGATAACTTTTAGCTTTTGGTAGTGCCAAAATTGTATCCATTACTACTAATTGATAATCCCTGAGATCAACAAGTTTTCTCATTAATCTTTAAAAACTGTGTTATTGCAGTATTTTGTTGAAATAAAAGGAGGTCCTCTTTTACATCAAATCCAAGTTATAAAAAGAATTTAAATCCAGAGAGCTATTTCTATGTCTTTATTAAAATAACAATCAATGGAAATAATTTAAGCAATATATATATATATATATATATATATATATATTGCTTAAATTATTTCCATTGATATATATATATATATATATATATATATATATTGTGCTGACTACTTACCTTGTAGTTACACATGTATGTATTTATTATTAATAATAAAGGGAAATTAGTTAAAGGATAAAAGTGAAACAAAGAAATTAAAAGAATTAGGTCATTGATATTTTTCAAAAGTAAAAGGGAAAATATATATATAAAAGTCATGAAAAGGTTAATAATTAGTTAAAAGGCTGTAAAGACTTTTATTTCTAAAAGAAATAAGAAGGGGAAGGGGTGTATAACAAAATACGTTTATTTTTCTCCTTAAAATCCGGTTCTTAAATAGCAAGCAACGTGAACGATAGCTCTCCTCAAAAATTGAAATCAGCAGGAAAGAGGGTGTAAAACCCCATTCCAAACCCCTAAATACAAGGTAAGAGAAGTTTTATATATTTAAAAATGGAATGTGACAATGATATAGATAAAATACATAGCAATTCAAGTTTAAAATGTCACACTCAGTCGTTCAACAGAAACGATGGCCAAAATTTCCTAGCTATAATAACAAATCTCAGGCTCCATCTGAGATCAAAAACTTTCCCATTAGCAATACTAAGCACCAAATAATTACTGAAAACATTAAAATGCAAGAAATTATACAAACTTCGTCAGTTATATGCAATAGCGTTGGTCACCCATCTGGTGAAATAATAGTGAATATTAATAATACATACGAAAACAGTAACAACACTTACCATATTTCCCAAACTCCTTTAGGAGAAATAAATAAACACAATTCCTCCACAACCATGAAACACTCTCAGAATAATTTGGAACAAAAAAATAAAATATCAGCAAAATCTATCTGAAGAAAGTGAAAAAAAATTTTTTAAATCACCAGAGGTCACCAAATTCACTGCTGTAATACCAGAGACTGTCAACAGTATTTCAGGAGGAAAAAATGAATAATAGATAAAAAAATCAACAAAACCCCATTCGCAAACAAATGAAAATTTCAAACTAGATGAACCTTTAATATCTACATCGTTCGAACATTTCCAAACAGACTAACAAATCCAAACCCTTCCAAAAAAATCTATATCCTATGCTAACATTTTAAGTATCAACAAAGATGTTAAAACTGTGGAGACTAGCTCGGTCAGCAATATTAATGAAATGCTTATAGGCATATCAAAATATGAAAGAGAAATCACAACAGAAGACAATCAACACCCCCAATCAATTATGATATTAGATTAAAATAATATTACTGACGAAATGCATCAAAATATAAACTATAATTTCAGCAAAACTATTCCAAACATGCTCTATAAATCTTTCCAAAATTATTACAATGACAAAACTTTAATCCTACCAGTAATGAATGAAAACTTAACATTATACAAATTCCCCAATGGAGCATTTATATTCCATAATTAAACAACATGATTCAGAGTTGGGAATTTATCAAATACTAACTCACCCAAATGACAGATATGTGGCAATAAAATTTAAGATCTGGGCAGATAGGCTCCAATTTAAAAACAATATTAAAATACTGGGAAATAAAATACTTTGCACTATAGAAATGAACAGACCTATGATACTACAAGGGAAAATCTACAAGGGAAAATCAAAAACTGCCTAACAAGATTCACTGAACAAGAGCTCCAAAATATTTTCAATCCCTATGGCACTGTTTCAAAATTTAAATTCCTTCCAGACCCCATCTTGAATGGAAACATCATATCAAACACAGCAATCTTCGCACTAGCCATGAAAAAAAAAGGTTTCTCCCACTGACATCCCTACTGTAGTCAATGCAAGAGGTTCACCAATGGTCCTAACATTCAGGGGGGTGCAGTCTCAGTGCTTTCACTGTTTACAAAGGACACACTTTATAAAAAACTGTTTGGCACATATCTGCACTATCTGCAATCAAAAGAAAGGCAAGTTCCACTGCTGCAGTACAAAGAATATAGAAACAACAACTACAGACACCAACAGTCACATTAAACAGACAATAATATTGAAAACTACACTCTACAACATCAAACTACACTGAATCTATAGACATAACTCCCACAGATGTAACATCAGACTACATAATATCTAGAGATGAAGATCAAGATGATAATCTTTCCCAACAAACTGAAATGCAATTCCACGACAATACAACCAAAAATAGAAATGATAAACAAACAATTACATCAAGTACCCCTCATCTCATTTCAAACCAATACACAGATAATATTCAGCCAATAAACAGTACAACATTGGAAAAAAGGGGCTATGAATCAATGCTTGACAATCCTTCAGACTTGAAGTCACTTATAATAGAAGAAACAGACACCAGAATCAAAATAGACAAAAATTACACCCAATCACCTAGAAAGTCACAAAGTAAACAAAATACAATAACTCCACATCCTCAAAAAGAAAGTAGCAAAACCAATAAACCAAGGAAAAAACTCAACCTAGCACACACCAAAACTCCAAACCTGGGGGGAAAAGATGGTTTGTCTGGACATTGGAATCAGGATCTTTCACAAGAAGTAGAGCTAACATGACAAGCTATTCCAAATATTAATAAATGGAAATCAGATGTTCCAAATAAATCAAGCTCAGATGATGATATGAATTCTGAGTTTATAACACAACTGCCTACATTAAAACCAGATTCACAAGAATCACAAAGTAAACACAGAGTGTCATGGGAAAAAAAGAAAAGAAAAACCTCTGAGCACTCTGATACTGATTCAGCACCAATGGAAGATGATCCCTATTTGGAATTACCAAATTCTATGGAAAATGAGGACCTTCTGGTACTCATGGAATCAAATCTACTTCAACTCTCATTGGAAGAAGCATCAGATCAAGAAACCAATTATAGTCATTTACTTTCAAATTCTCCTCGAGACCAGGGTCCAGCTGAGGGGGCAGGGACACTATATTATGAACTATAAAATTGCAGGGATTAATGTCCATGGCCTCAACTCATTGGCCCATGCTTAAGCAATTAGAAATTGGATAAGCATTAACTTTCCCCACATCCTTCTAATGGGGGAAACCAAATTCCATAATAACACTGACACTAAAATAGAAACATTAATTGCCACTATGGGCTTCACTAAATTTTCAGTTGGACATTCAGCAGCTGGAGGGGTTGGAGTATTAATTAACAAAAAATTTCTTCCAAACAAATTCTGTATACTCTATTTGGATAACAACATAATCTTATTAGAAATAGACTATTGGAGCTACAGCATAAATCTAGCTTATATATACACTTCAAAAAATCCTACTATCTATCACAAAATCATTCAGATTTTAAATGCTATCCTTAGCAACAAATCAGGCTCTTAACTTATATTGGGAGATTTTAACACCACATATGGTCCGCTTTAACTTAAAATTTCTTCCACTGATAAATAGAAACTTGATGTGTAGGGAAGGATTTCTTCCTCCCAGATCCTACTCCTTTTACACCAAATTCCACCAAACCCTAATAGACCTATTATATTATTCACCAGATTTACATTTTCATCTAAATGCAAAACTTTTACCGGTTTCATTTTCGAACCATATGGCTCTTGTAGTTACTCTTGAAACCATGGTTGGCCTCCCAACCCCAGAAACTCTTCACAAAACCATGAGGATGGTAACAAAATCAAACATGACAGATGCCATAGTGTCCGAATCTTATATATATTTTCATAAAAATTAACATCCTTTCAAGACCAGCTGAAGAAGCCTGGTTTTCATTTATAGGCATCCTACAGACAATATTAAAACACCACACCATGAAAGCCAAAGGCCCTAATGGCCTCTTTGGAAATCTTCTACAAATAGAGAATTGACTTCAGATGCTCCAATCTCAACCTATCAAAACACAAGATATATATAGTCTTAAAAACCTATACCGATCAAGACAAAAATCCCTAGCAGAATACCTATCCATTAGGAGAGCCAAATGCTATTTATCTCAACAACACCATTGGACAAAAGGCTACTTGAGATGGGCACTTGAAGTGAAAATAACAAAACCACTCCCACCTCCATCATTGCAGACAGGAAAACCTTACTGGGAACACCTATGATGAACACAATAAAAGAACACTTCCGGCAAAGAATGCAAACCACAATCTTCAATGGCACACAATCCTGGTCTGAAGTTGATCCACAGGCACCACATGGGATCACAGAAAACTTACTCCAACAGAAAATATCTTCCCTTCCAGATGGTGTACATCCTGGATTACATGGGATTCCTAGATTCCTAATCCTACACCTCAATCAATTTGCAATTCCCATAATGAAGAAGATGGTGGATTACCTAGCAAACTGGTAATAGAGTGATACCTAACCTTTACCCAATGTCACTGGTTCCATTTATAAAAAAAAATCAGGTTATGGATCTCTCAAACATTAGACCTATTTCCATGACACCCCTGCTAATTAAAATTGTAGAGTCCGTGATCAAAGACCACATCCAACCAAATGTCTTAAAGCACATATCTAACAACCAATATGCCAAGAAGGGATCCTCTACTGCACATGCAATGGGCAACATAATCTACATCATTGATTATGTCAGAATCCACCAGAAGTCAGGGTCAATAGCTATTCAACTGGACATTGCTACAGCCTTTGACTCATTACATATAGACATACTCTTAAATATTTTGGCCGAGTATGATGTTCCTGCAGCTGCTGTCCAGATCATAAGCAATTTACTATACAACAGGGAAATTTTTATCACTATGGATGGTAATATCACCTCCGGATTTAAACTGATACAAGCTCTCCATCAGGGTTCCCCCCTCAGTGCCCTAAACTTCATCGCATATATAAATCCTCTCCTGATGGATTTGGAAAAAAATCTACCAGGTCTTTTTATACCCAATTTAAGCAGAGAATTCAACATGTTTGCCTACATGGATGATGTAATGATCATCCTACCATCAAGAAAACATATTCCTTTGCTACAAACAATATTAAGCCACTATACAGAGAAATACAGGCTGAAATTCAACCCCAGCAAGTCTGCCTCCTGGCAAATTGTTTCAGGAAGACAAATCAACACCCTCTTCTCTGCTAAGCCACAGAGTATCTTGGGTTTTACATCTTCAAATCTACCACAGCAATGACCAAAGAGATTCAGGATAACATCCTGGAAACAACAAACATATTCATCACTTCTTTGTCACAAGTCTACCTGTCCCTCCCTGGCAGGGTAGCACTAATTAACATGAATGTGATGCCAAAAATAGCATACTTTCTTCCATTTATCAAATGCAACAAAAGCTTCATAAATAAAATAAATGGCTTGTGCTCAAGGCTTTTCTGGAAAGGTAAAATGGTTACAATCAGCTTCAAAGGCACTCAGTGACCAAGAAAGCTAAATGGTCTTGCTCTCCACTCCATTCAGGCAATGATTTACCAAAAAACTCACAACGTCATACACAACTTGGTAGCATCATATGGTTTTAACACAATTCTCCAAAAGGCTTTGCTTCAAAAGGTAACACCCACTGACCAACCCCCACCAGACAGACAAACATGGATCACTAGAAACACAAGGCTTATCAAACAGCACTGCCCAATAAACGACTCCACATTCAATTCTAAAATATCATTATGGCAAGCATACACAATCCTCCATCCAATCTTACATCCTATAATCAACACATTTTATTATAATAATCAGAAACTGGTATCCAACTTTAAAATATGGAGTCTAGAGGCTAAATACCTAGACTTCCTCATTAAATACAACATTAATGGACTACCTACTAATCACTTCCTCTTTTACAAATGAGGTCACAACATAGACCCTACTTGCAGCATTTGCATGAATGGTGATGAGACATCGGAACACCTTTTCTCATAATGTATGGGATAACCACTAAACATCACATGATCACTATCTATATGGAGAGTGTTGTTTTGTTTTGAAATGTATGGAATACAGAGTGATCTGAGAAATCATACTCTCCAACACCAAGATAGATTTCCAACTGATCTCATCTCTGAAAGATAGTATCAATACTAAAACCTATCCAATAATATGTTTCTCAATATTTTTGAACTGTGCCATATGGGTTACACATTGTAACTAATCATGGAACACCCACAACCTACTATAAAATAGGTTTTTTTCCAAAACAATGATTAAAATCCAGAAGAGAGACCAACTCCTGGCATCGCCAAAAACATTTGAGGACACTTGGACATTATACAATATGCCAAACTAACAACAAGGCAAAAAGGGGGGGCTAACAATCAGATAACAAATACGTGAAAGATTTAATGTTCACACCATATTGCACAACATAGACTCATCAGAACCCATATGAAATAACAAGATAGTTAGAACAACAATGTAAACCCCAATTGTATGGTTACACATCATTGTATACATTAGAAATAATAAATTATTATTGAAACTAAAATCACTTATTTGAAGAAA